>OX596205.1:12377657-12896490 GCA_951394215.1 Glyphodes perspectalis | reverse complement strand
AATTCTCAAGGAGATTCGAGAAAAGAGAAACAGATCTCTCGAGACCTCGAGCGGGAGGAGTCCGACGGAGGTCGCGGACGCCCCGTCCTTCAAGGACGAGTCGGCCTACTCTCGGAAGTGCCTGTCGCCGGTGAGCCTCCTGTCGGCCAAGGAGAGGAGCCGATCGACGACGCCGTTCTTCCCGATCCTGGATAATATTAAGGAGACCGTGTCGGATACGTCCCACGCCGCGGCCGAGCGGAGGGCGGCCGGGGAGATCGGAGGAGCGAAGCCGACGTCGCGTTACGAGGACGGCATCCTCACGCGGGAGTCGAAGCTCATTCGACCCAAGAGTTATCCCGTTAAGGAACTGGATTCTGTTGACGATTCACAGGCTCTGGCGACCGAGAGTAATAAAGAAAACGAGTGCGCTGAAAAAATTTCGCAAAGAGAATCTAGATTAATAAGACCGAAGAGTTATCCCACTAGTAGTCCGTCTCCAGAAAAAGTATACATAAACCGCAGTATTAACAAAAAGGAGGAAGCGCGCAGCGAGCCGAAGGAGGAAGCCGCCGCGCCCGAGGTGAAGGGCGACATCGAAGTCAGTTTCAGTATTACTTTACCTAAGAAAAAGCCTGATGGACTTACTAAAGGGGATTCTCTTAAAAATAGCGAGTCGTTGCAGCAAAATACAGATACCGTGAAAAATGAAACAGTGAGCGATAGCCTTGTTGTTAAGAAATACCATATACTTAATAATAGTGAAAGTACCGACAAAACGGAGCAGAAATTAGAAAATGGTTCAATTGTTGCTAATGGAGGTCCAAAGGATATAATTGCAAAAGAAGATTTAAATTCTGATGAAAAGAGTAACAAAGCAACTGTCAAAAAGGAAGAAGGCAATTTGAAATCCGCTGACGGCAGTAGTACTGAAAAGAAAGGTACTATAAAGAAGAAAATAATAAGAAAAGTTTCATCAAAATCAAAGACTGACTTAGGAAATAGCCAAGAAACGGGTGAAGCTAAAGCTGCCACTGAAAAGAAAAAGGTCACAAAGAAAGTAAAGGAGAAAACTACTGAAGACGGGGCAAAAACGACGGCCGTCACTAAGAAGAAATCTGTGCTACAATCTATAGGACATAAGTTGGAGAAGTTTACAACTAAGTCTAGCTCGCCGGAGAAAGCATCCGATAATAGTACTGTAGCCACAGATAAGTGTAGCGAAGTGTCCAAGCTAAGTCGAACGCAGAGGGAGCAATCTGTGCCAGTCAGTGCCGAACCGCCCACCGAGTCGAATCTCATCAAGAGAGCGGTCACGTTAACAGATGTCGCTGCCTTAGAAACACAGAACACCAATAATACTAAGACCACTGTATCTAAAGTATTGGGGCTATTTAAAAAATTCGAACCTAAAGAGAAATCTCCGAAAGCTCTAGTAGAAAAGTCACAAAGCGACAATCTAGAAATTAGTTCAGTAATTAACAGCAAACCCGATATAGCTACCGAGTTAGTATCTGATAGTCTCGATAAGGACAAGCCCAGGAGACCTACCTCATTATTGCTGAATGGACTAGGTCGTAAGAATAAATATGGCAGAACAGCCAGCGACAGTGTGTCCGTAGCTTCCATCGAAAACGATGACCAGCCAGTACTAAAAAAAGAAAGTGAACCCAAAAACTTAAGAAACACTCTAAAGTTAGACTTCTCCCGATTGCCAAGAGTAAAAAAAATAGTTCCTACCAATCCTGTGATAGAACCGCAAGTTATGAATGTCTCGTCAGATGATAAGGACGTCGAAAAAAACAATGTATTCGAAAAGAATGGCACCATACCAGATGGCGTAACGAATAGCGAAGCGGCAGACGCGGAAAGCCGTAGTCGGTCGCGAAGCCGGTCAACCATTTCCGAACAAAAGTCTGATCTCAGCGCAGATAGGAAAAGCATAGAAAAAAATTCTGTATCGCCTTCGGACACTACTGTCCACCATCCCCTGCGCAACCACGAATCTACGACTCCCGAAAAGGAAGATATCGTGGATAGAATACGAAGAAAAAGCTTTTATTCTAGGTTTAACGAAAAGAAGCAACGACGAAAGAGTAGCCTCGTAGGCCCGGGCGCTGCCGAGTACGACCCGCTGTCCAGGATCCATTCTCCACCTGTAGAAACAAAATTCGATATTTCGCCGACATCGCCTAGCACCTACGATTTATCACCAGGATTCTCCATCGCCTCCGACTTGTCGCCGTCGACGGAAAGATACAGAACATTAACCGATCTACCGATAAACACTAGAAGTAATCTAAGATATGACTATGGATTGAATGACAAAATTGACACTTATCGATCTCTAGACCGAAATGACTTTAGGAAGTATCCAAGTAGTAGAAGCTACTTAGATTACGATCAGCCGTCCTCTTACGGAGCTAACAGATATTCGAGAACGAAATCGCTTTTAGACAGTTCGGATGGGACGGAGGATTCGTGCCTCGGACAACTTAGGGATCCTCAAAAGTATAATAGAACGCTCTCTATGTATTCCCCGGGAAATTACGCCACGTATAGACCGAAACGAACACGAAATTCTGCAATAATACTGAAAGAAAGTGAAAAGGAACCGAGCCCTGAAAATATATTAGAGAAAATAAGACAAAGAAAAAAGATATCGATCAGCGTAACGAGGAAACCGGACGCTGAGCAGGAGGCCCTGCCAAGGTGTGTATCGCTCTTGTATTTACGCGTTCACGTAAATAATATTGACAATAACTCCCCGCCGTGAAAGATAATATGATTTTATCTGTGCACGCTTCACGCTTTCCAATTACATTTTACAGCACTAATGCTTTCACAAAGACTTAGTATACCATGAATATTGCAGGCGTCGATATATGTAAAAAGGGTAATGCTAAATGATGTAGATATACTCGACTTTGAATTCATATCTAATGTATCCACAAATTGTAATTATTCATAGACTTATTTTGTATTTGGACACAAGTTCATAAAATTATTAAGTATCTTTAAATAGAACTAATGTATATTTCTCTCTAATACTCAGCATAATCATCGGCATCAATGCATCGCACACAAAAACAAAATCTCGACATTAACAAACGAAGTAGGTATGAAATTGGTAACTTTAATTTCCAGATCCACTGTCTCATCTAAAGGCGAAGGCGACGGTGCAGAATGCTCTGAGAAAACTGACTGAGAGGAACTACTGATACCCCGCGAGGCCACGGAACGAATCGTTTGTGATTTATTTAAGCATTTGTTATCGAGTCACTATTTGAAACTCTTTGCCTGACGTTTTGTAGAGTAGTCAACGGAATCTCAAATTGCTTCGACTTTTATTTAGCTACAGTTTATAGATATTGTATTGTTCGAAAATGAGGCTGTATCGTTGGAATCTTGCCAAGTACCCGCACAAACATGTGGTGTTAGCGGAACCCTCACCGACAGATGCTTACCGTAAGACTGTCATTAGTGGCAAACGTAGATGTATACTCAAATTTTAATGAATCTCCGTCGAAATTTTGTAAGTATAGACGAATACGAAATTCTTTAGTTCAATATTTTAGAAATGTATTGAGGGCTTAAAATTCGGATTATTAATAATGCGAATAGGGATTAGAAAACCGCAATCTCATCAAAACTAAAAGTGCTATAATGTAATATTATTTATTTGTTTTTTTTTTATTTTCGTCTCTGATAGCAGACTGATTGCAACATATTTTATGGCTTTTCAAAGGCTGGACACGAATATAATTAAAATAATTATACAACTAACTATTGAAATGTTATATTTTGCAAAGAACAGACATTGTTTGTTAAGTGTTTATTGTAAATTGATTCTTATGTGCCTTTATAAAACATAAGTGACTGGATTTGATATTAGTCCATTTTATTGAAGATGATAAAATGACACGATTTTAAGTGTGTGTTTGCACAAATATGTTTTACTCAATATGGTTAATATTAATTTTTCATAGCTATTTTATCAATTTACATTTTTATGTGACCCTAAGTCAACGTTAAGTTTAATTTTTTTATCATAATCATATAGTATCGAATGCTAAGTCACGTCGTAACAGTTATCGAATAGAAGGTGCTTAGATGATTTCTTTAGAAGTAACTTGTATTTATAGATCAGACATGTTAGGATCACTTACACAGACATGTATATTTTAATAACGGTTTTGTGTTTTCATTTACATAGATGTATGAGTAAACAGACTTTAAGTGAAGCCACTCGAATATGAAGTATTATACCAAGTTATTAATGTATTTGTTGCCATTTTATGATATCTGTACGTACACACTCCGAAGAACGACTTGTTGAATATTTGAAATAGTGATGTAAAAGCAATATAACTTTACCGATACGAGTTCGTTTTCATTTATCATCTCGAAACTATTTAATAAAATTATTTATTTAAGTGTGTGGTGATTTTTAATATTTGACATGTTAGTCATAGTAGCTACAGTGACACAAACTGTGATTGTTTTGACGAATAATATTAAAACTACTATCACACACGTTTTGTATTGAATGTGAATAAATTATAATAGTTGAAACTAGGGCTTTTTATTTGTATTATTAAAACCATGTATAAGATCCATTCCTCTTCCTAAAGTAGTGGCGGTCCGCTTTGAGGATAGTCCTAGCTCCTTCAAAACCACTGACGACCGTATTTAAAAAAAAAGCTGTTAAACTTGGGCTTGTTGGTTTTATTCGTAAAGCAAACGTATTTAACTATTTCTATCACGCTCGCAATCCCCGAAGAGGCCTTGGAGTAGCAACTTCCTTAAACTAACTTCTGAACTACTAGCTAAACATAAAATTAAATTGTCGGCATAAAAAGGCATTTGAATTATTAAATGTTTAACGCAATGAGGGCTTTTTGAATTAAAACATCCAAAAGATGGCGTAGCTGTGAGTTGTGGTCTTGTCACTCTCCTCATTGGTTAGGTGTCGGAGCAAACTGACATGCTGTCAACGAGGAACCAATAGTGATAGTGATAAGACCACGAGACTCCCTCGTGCCATCTGGCGGTTTTTGTGTTATTGGCTCATTGGCTACCGAATGGCCATTAAGACAAGGCCATTGAGCTTATCGATGTGCTGCACGTAGGCTTCGGTCAGCCAGAACAATATAAAAAAAAAACGGCCAAGTGCGAGTCGGACTTGCGCACGAAGGGTTCCGTACCATATCCTTACAACATTAGACACACTAAGACAACTAAAAACTGTATGATATTTCAAGTGTCTACCTGTTTCCGTTATTAATATCAAGCAAAATATGGGATATATATATATATATATATATATACATATGGGAGCCCCCCTTAAATATTTATTTTATTGTTTTTAGTATTTGTTGTTATAACGGCAATAGAAGTATATCATTTGTGAAAATTTCAAGTGTCTAGCTATCACGGTTTAAAGATACAGCCTGGTGACAGACAGACAGACGGACAGCAGAGTCTTAGTAATAGGGCCGTTTTTAACCTTTAGGTACGGAACCCTAAAAAGACTTTACTATCTTAAGTTTCCCGTCAGATGGCCAAGACGTGACGTAACAAATATTTAAGGACCAATACGGTCAAGGTACATACATACACATCATCACGTCCATAATTCCTGAAGGGGCAAACAAAGTCGAGTAATTTGATGAAAAATTATGAAAAGTTACAAAGTGTATATTGCGTTTGTTGAGCGGGTGCCGGGCTACTCGGGCATCGGGCTGTCGAAGAGGCTCGCTTTAGCTTCAGTTAGCCAGTACAACATAAAAAAGGCTTATAAGGATCATCAAAGTTTCTCATCAAACGGTTATGTACTTAGACTTGACGTCACAAATGAACAAGGAAAAAATAAAAAGGCGTTTAAGTTACAAAGTGTATAATGCCGTTGGTTCAGTATCGGGCTACTCGGGCAGGGCGCGGAGGGCGTCGAAGTGCGCGGCGTCGGCCTCGGCCAGCTGCTCCAGCACGTCGCCCACGGCGGCGCTCGGGAAGCGCTCCACCCACGACGCGACCATGCCCTCCGCCGTCGCCGGGTACCGCTTCAGCTCCACGCTGTCGCCTGCAACAAAACAGATCATTGCATGAGGCCGATACCATTAAGGCGGCAAATGACACCGGAAATAATTGAGCATACTTTTTATGAGAATACTAAATAGAGACGTCACCGTTTAGCGTCTCTTTAGGTTGAAAACGGAAAGCGCTGTTTGGTCGAGGTTAGTTTAGTTTGGTTTCGATTGAACATCATCTTCGGGGATTATGGGCGTGATGTTATGTATCATATGGTAACCCCCCTTCAGGTGGCATATCGCCATATTTGACATCGATACCTTTATCATGCGCAAAATCATCCAAGCAAACTTTTAAGGGGTCGTGCCAGCTATTTCACATACTATATATTTAGTCACCAGTAAGTATACTAGGTTAAGCTCAAGAGTCCATAAATTAAGTTGAGTAATTTTGATTTTTTTAGACCCCTTCTTTGGTGAGACGTCGTCAGATTTGGTATCTCAAACCACCCCCCTTAAACTCACGTGAGATTACTAAAAAAGCGTACTTTATGCATTTTTTAGTAATCTCACGTGAGATATTACTCAACAAGACGTGCCCTTTTGGGTGAGATTCGAATGAATCCCCTGTAAACATCTCACGTAATGTAAGGACATTCCCTAAGATACCGTATAAGAAGGCAGGTTACCGCTAGCGTCCCGGCGCGTGTTGGGCTGCACGAAGATGTTGCGCGGCTGCTTGTGCAGCAGCACGACGTCGCGCCAGCGCGCCCACGGCGCGTCCAGCCGGCTGTACGTGTCGAACAGCCGCTCGCCGCCCGCCACGTCGCCCGTCGCCTTGATCGTCTGCAGCTTCACCAGGAACTCGCCTGCGGACGCGTGTGTGTCAGACACCAGCCGTACTCAGCGTTGCGATTCCACGTAAGTAATGTAAAAAGTGTCATGAAAACCAGTGTCGTGCGTTACTATAGGGTGGTAGAATTATCGTAATGCCACGGACCTATACTGGGAGGGGGACGCGAGTCGATCGCCTATGCTTTAAAATAATCAAAAGATACCACGGTATATGTCGCATATTTCGATCAAATTTAAAGATTCGAGAGGGAATCAAGACCTATGGGGTAGAAGTGGGACCTCGAGAAAAAAATAGTTTGTGTAAACGTACAAATGAAGTTATAAATAAAATTGAGGTGTTCGCTTGTGTCATAATCACATACCGATGATCCTCTTGCCGTCGGTGGCGAGGCGCTCCTTCTGCAGCGTGAGCAGCAGGTCCTTGCCGGGCTGCACCTCGCGCACGCTCAGCAGCCCGTCGCCCTCCAGCTCCAGCAGCCGCATCAGCACGAAGCGCGCGCGCGCGTGCGCCTGCCGAAATCAATCAAAAATATCTTCTATAACAATAATTTAAGCGAACAGAATTTTTAAGTGTCTCGCGGACCGAATGTTATGCTTCGCTCAACCCCAGGCTGCGAGCCATATTGTGGCCCGTGGGTGACTTCTTATTGGCTTCCGTAAGCCAGTTTCAGAAATATATAACATTACACATACATAATATAAAATGTATGTATGTGTAATATTTATTCTGTGAAATGCTTGGCGCATACCACCGCGCCTGGTAGGCGACATGGGTATGTTTAGTAGATATATGTAGTAGTAGATAGATAGTAGTAGTACTAACCTGAAGCCAAGTCTTAGTGGAGGGCTGGTACATCTCTGTGGCTTTGGCCGCACCATTCCAGAGAAGGCTAAGCCAGTTCACGTAAGTCACGTTCAGGGCTTCCTCGCCTTCAAACCCGAAGATTCTAGAATAAAATTTTACTGTCTGTTTATGTACTCTTATATAGGGTTCCGAATGTCAGATCGGCAGTCGCTTCAATGTAATTACCAGACTCGCTAAATCCTCGGATCATGGTCTAAGCAAACGATAGCTATTGTTTTTTTATTTTATTATATATATTACGAAAATTTTCATGTACTTTTATAGCACATGGTTTTCGATATGGAACATTCGCGTTGCGATATACTTACTTCAAATAATAAATACTAACTAGTCTTGCGAGCAAGGCGGTTGCAAGACGCACGAAACGCCAAGCTAGCTAAAATATAGCAAGCCATATGTAGGTACCTACTAAAAAAGAAACTTTGCTACTAAAGAATTAATGTTGATTTTAATCCCCAAAAACGTCTTAAATTGACACTTGGCAAATACTTAAGTACAGCTTAGAATATACTAGACGTAAAGTTACATTTGAGATAGCAGAAGTTTGAAAACGTTTCAATGGACTAATTTAAGAAAGTATTTTTCCGGTAAATAGGCGACTGCTTACTTGAGTATTTCCGGCTCGAGCGAGAGGTAGAGGCCGACGGCCTCGGCGCGGCACTCCTCGAAGGCCGAGCCCAGCGTCGTGAACTTGCTGTCGTACGTCTCGCCCTCCGTGTACCACGCCTCGATGGGCTTGCCTGCCGGCACACAGTTTGTATTACAATTACGTGCCAGCAACAACAGGTAACACATTTTTTGACCACATTAACAAATATTGAATAAACTTTTATAGTAAAAGTTTTTCGCACACTTTGAAATCAGTTTTTTTTTATTTGAAGTATGGAGCAGATTGCAACATAGTGTTATTATATTATGTGAATATCAATGCCCCGTGGTGGCAACGCATTTTCGCATATGCAGGCACGGTGCGAAGGGGTGCGGGTTCAAAACAGGGCACGTATCTATTAATTATTTAAAACTAGATATTTATACCACTAGACAGTGTGGGAAAACATCCAATACACAACATAATGAAACCGACACAATCAAACTACCATAGTTTTGTAACCATACCTAAATTGGTTTCATATTATATTTTATTATTTATATTGATTCCATACCTAAACCATACTTAAATAGGTTGTGATTGTCGTAGGTCGAATCTGCAGTCACTTAACTAACTAACTAAACTTCACGCCACTTCCCTAGCGGGGTAGGCAGAGAGAAGTCACTTCATTGTGATTACCAAACTTGCTGGGGAATGCTTTAAGCGGACTCCGACTAAGCAGAACATTACGCTTAGGTGTGTCAGTGAGCTGTAAATGAAATGGCCAGTTTCGCGTGTGAACTGACCTGTCAGTGGATTCTTGACCTTTTCCTTGTCGAAGTTGAAGGTGCCGTCGGCATTTTGGCGCAACAGTTTCCCGCTGCCGTGGCCCAGCAGCTCATGGAGACCTACTTGAACCTGAAATATAAACACATTTTAGTACTAGAAATAATACCTACTGACGGGATTAAATGCGATATTCATTATGTAGTAATGTTTAATTAAAATCATACATTTTAATACCGCCCAATGCCCAAATAATAGGAAATACCTATGCAATTTTTTTTAAATACAGGTATACAAATGTGGAATATTGTATTTGTATTTTGATGATTGATAAATTATAAATGTTTTAAAAATTGACCACTGGACCAACGGGCCAATCAATATATAACTATATATACAATTTGTCCATATGATTACCTTAAAATTCTCAATATTAAGTAAAATTAAAACACTGCCATTAATTTGCTATTTTAATAACATTTGTTCTCACCTCGAAGGAGGCCACCCTGTACTTCTCGAGCAGCTTCTTGTCGGCCTCGCTCAGGAAGGGGATCACGGACTCCTTATACGCGGCCGGGATCACGTTCCCGAGGGAGACGTTCTTAAAGCCCTCGTTTTGGCGGATTTCATCGTCTAAAAATTTATATAATTTTTGAGATTGGAATAATTTATCTCCTCCTCCTATCAAATATATGGGTTCAACATTTAGCTAAAGAAATAAGGAGTATGATCAGAACTAAAGAGAAGTTTTCGATAGATCATTCGTCCATATTATTCAGCCTCTTTGGTTTTGGTTTAAATTTAATTTCAAGAGGAAACATAACATAATGTCGTTTCCAGTATTGCATTAAACTCCACTAAAGAGCATCGAAACCGATTCAACGGTTAAGCTAAAACCGTGACAACGCACATTCGCTTGCGCACTTTAGTATTTTTTATACATTTTAAATGAGTACTACTCACAATTAGGAATGTTGATACCAGCGGGAATCCCGCTCCCAGAAAAGGTGAGCACGTCCAGACTAGTGAAGTCGGGTCGGAGGAACGAGTCCTTCTCCAGGTCTTCGCCCCACGGCAGCAGCTTGATGAACCTGTGCAGTAACCAGACATGTTACATGTACAGGGCCGTCTTTAACCTATTGGGGGCCCTGGGCACATCAGGAAAAATTAGGATTTTCGTTAAGAAATATTGATAATCTAATGGAAATCTTAGACTACGGGGGCCCTCGCGATTGCGGGACCCTGGGCACGTGCCCAAAGTACCCAGTAGGGAAGAGGGGTCCGTGCATGTATCTAGTTCAAATTATCCCACGTCAAAAGTGTAGAGGGGCAGTAGAACCTTAGATGTTTAATATGTACCTAACCTATATGATGCATGAAAGATTGTATGCCGGTCTTCAGAAATATTATTACATTATTAATTTGTCTGCTTTTCACTGCCTACTCCGCTAGGGAAGTGGCGTGAAGTTTACTTAGTTAATTTTTCCAATAATTTTATGACTTATCTGTACTGTCGTAAAACTTTAATAAGATAGCCAGTTAATTTTTTTTTTATATATAAGAACGATTATTGCATATACAATTATAAAGTGCCCACCGCTCAGCGCCGTCGACGAGCGTGCCGAACTTCTTGGACATCTCCTTGTTGACCATCGCCACGAAGCCCTCGAACTCGCCGCGCTGCCCGCTCGGGTCGCGGTACGTCTCGATGAAGCCTTGGTAGCTGCAATGAGGGTAATATATTGCTGCATATTGGTGAAGCGGGGAATGAGGTGTGTTTTTAATTTACCTTCTTTAAAAAAGGATACGTAGTATTTAAAAAAAAAAGTCGCGTTACGTCCCTATATCTCAAAATGTTTACCGTTTGACTAGTGATGTCAAAGTGCACCTGCTCTAGAACATTGGTGCGCCGTGTAAATTTTTGTGTATTTAATAAAACATCTTTTATAATCTAGTAATTTTTTTTTTGCCCATGAAACTTTTGCAAATTGATTATCATTCAAATCTCGAGAAATGGTAGTAATAGTACTAATGCAGCCTGCAAGTAGTATAAAGCCATACTTATAATTTGTAAACTTACGTTTCAATTATGGGCCCTTTGTCCTTGATCCAGAACCGACTGCCCTCTTTGTGTTCATTCAGATCGCCTTCCTTGAAGCTGTTAATGTAATGTAACAACATATTCTTCTCGTTGTCGTTGGACGCGTATTCCTTCGCTTTCTCCAGGTTTTCACTAACCAGCTTTAGGAGGGGGGAGTAGTCGCCGCGCGTCACTTGGAAGTACGCATTTTTGTATTTCTCCTTCTCCATGGTGAGCGGCGGCTTAGGCGACGTCTCGACGCTGGCGTAGCGAATGGTGTATAGGGGCACTGTGCAGAAAAATATATTTTTAAAAATTCTATAGTCAGAAACAATTCGTTAAACAATTACCTCTATCATAAATGCTTAGTCGGCTTTAGCTTTCACATGTAGGAACCGCGTGTAACATTATATTCTGTGATATTTTATTAGTTCTTCAGATTAATTGTACATTAAATCAATATTTCACTATTTGTGGGTGGTACTCTAAAGAAGGTGCGATCCCCACCCTTAAATACCAAACCAACCAAAGAGTTTCTTACGGCTATCAAAATAATCTTAGTTTTATATCAAAAGAGTTCTTACAGCCATCATCAGCGGTAGTCTTGAACGTCCGACAGATGTACGCCTCAATGCGCTTCGTCTTCATCCAGTCATTAACTAAGTTGGAGTCAGCCTCCGTGCAGTTACTAGAAAAATATGTTGTTACACCCTGGAATTGGATAAATTATAATTCTTCAATTTGTAAAATTATCATATAGTAAAATGACAAAATTTGGTCATACCAATTAGTAGGAGTGAAAATAAGTATTGATATAAATGTTCAAATTAAATTTATTATCAGAAGAAGATAAACACAAATGATGTTTAATCTTTACCATAAACAACTAATTAGTAAGATATGGCTAATCATATATCGATTGCACTTTATTGTGTCTTATTAAAAGTTTTAACAAGTTTGTATGCATCTGCTGATTCCCTTGTATGATTAAAAGTCAAACAAGATTACCTTATCAGCCAGCCCGAGACTGGTGAGTCTCTGTGCAATGCTATAAATAGCTTTCTTGTTATTTTGCCACAGCTTTGTGATATGTGTTGTATCATTTTCATATGCCTTAGACGCCTTCACAATGAGTTCAAAAGACTCCTGAGACAAGTTCGGAATCACTTTTGTGTCACCGAAGCCTTTGTAATTGCCGCTATTGGCAAATACTCCACCTGCGTAAACTAGGAATGCCTGAAAACAAAGTATGGTGATAAGTATAAAAAATCAGTGAAATTTTACAATAGTAATTAAAATTTGACAAACTAAGGTCTATGAATGTAAGCTAAATTAAAAAAGTATATGCATGTAAATAAAGAAATGGTAGCATCATTTCTTCATTTAATAATTGATTAATTTATCTGAATTATACCCATTTGTTTTTTATAACAAAGTTAACAACTAAATTGTAATTGAATGATATATTAATGTCAGACAACTTGCTTGACCATTAACAAAATCCAAGTCAATGTAATTGAATTAATTTTATTTGTTTAACAGATGTTGAATGAAGAAATCAAATTTCTCACACCCATGATAAAGATAAAATAGTTAACCACAATCATAGAAGTTTGATAGTAAAAAAACTTTAGGATGTGGTTTTACTATCAAATTGACATATATCATACAAGTATGTGATGATTGACATGAGAGCAAGGCATGGACAGCTAGTTGACATATAAATTTATTAAGAAAAGATGCATATTTTTGTTGTTGATATTATGAATGCAGTATGAGTTGCTATTATTTTAGGATTAGTAAATTATCAGATTGACAGATTAGGATACTGTACTGCATGTTGGGTTTTAAAAAAGTGGCTGCATCAATATGTAAGTGTTTGTGGTTCTTTTAGATAATAATATTGGACTCACAGAGATTTTTATTAATTGATGTAGTAGTTTATTCATTGCATTTGGTTACTTATTTTTTAAATTATTATGTATAATTAATAAATGGCATGCTTAAATTATTTCAACAAATTTTCGGTAACAATATATTACTTGGATGTATGTAAATGCAAAGAGCCAACACATTTCATAGTATCAGTTCCTTTCATTAAGACTTACCTGAAAATCGTCTTCAGTAGCTCCCGCCTTCAAAGCAGATTGCTTGAGATTCTCCAAGGGCTCTGCTAGAAATATTCTATGCAGCAATGAAAAAATTCTTGGAGATTCTGGACTAGTTTGAACCAGAACTATTAATCCACCATTCCAGGCAGCCTGTAAAATTTTTAATATGTGTATTGGAAAATTATTTCAATATAATATCCAATTACTATTGAATGAATATTATAATTATTTTCATTTAAAACAGTGTTTCTTATAAGATTGCAACACAGTACTTTTTTCACGTAAATAAAATGCCAGGTTGCACCATTGTCTGTTAAAGTATGTTCACTTTTAATAAAATAATGTGAAATTAAAATAGATTTTTATTAACCAACATGCTGGGAAGGTGTCTCGATAAAAAACATTAAAATAACCTGCCTGGGCATCACATAAATATATTTGGGTAGCACTGATTCCAAAAAAATATTATGCCTAATTAATATGATATACCTACTCATAAATAAAAGTAATATCAATAGGTATATTACTACCAATTTAATGAATTAGTAAAAAACTGACTAGAGGTAGGGTAAGTAAAAAATATGTTATTGTTTTTCCCATTAGTGTACTTACTTGACTGAGATAATGTGCATAAAGTTTTTCTTGTGTTGTTAAGTTATTAAATGCTTGTGAACTATCCAGCTCCACAAATCTTTGATTATTTGGCAGTAAGAAGTTGGACTTGTCGACGGCCATCGCTAAAATTAAAGATTTGTGCACAATCATTAGTTGACTCATAAAAAACCAGTTAACAACATATAAATAATATATTGAATAGTATACGTATACATAAATTATATATTTACTGACCATTAACAACTTTATTCATTTGTGTAGTTTTAGATTGAAGTGTTCCTGATGAGTACCGACAACTTTGGCTTTTGGTAGGAAATGAATCAGCGATTATAAGGCGCCGGCATTTTATAAGGTTAATAGTCAGTGTACGCAGCATTGATTATAACTTTGGGAAACTTTTGAAAATTTTGAAATGCACCAAATATATATTAATCAACATATACTTACTGTAATTTTATTATTTTTTTAGACCAAAAATGAAATATTTCGCCAACAACAAACTCTACTTGTCAAGTCAAATAGCTTCGAGGTTAGGTTTATGGAAATAGCTAAAGTCTAAATTAAACATATTTATTGCATATTAAAAAAAAAAATCAACAAATTATAAAGAGTCAAGAGACGTAGGTAGTAATATTTTAAAGAGAATAAGTATGTACTTACAGGTAAATGATTAGAATTTTAAGGTCAACTGAACTGATACAGCGAGTAACCTAGCTTCATAAACATACCCTTATTGTCACAAAAATTAAGAATAGAGACGTGTCTGTAATGTAAATTGTGATTAATCGATAGAATCGATAGTTTTACGTTCACTATGCTGAGAAACCTTCTCAAAATCATTCGAAGATGTAAGATATTAACACTGATTTTTATTGACTAGTACTTAAAGTTTTTGTATTATTATCATAGGCCTAAAAACAACAGGATTTCGTAATCTTAGCGAGTACAATATTTGGCTGGCTGTGTTCAAATTCATAAAGTCTTAAATATTATTTTAAAGAGTGTAAATAACTAAATTAATTTATTTATTTCACATCAATAAATATAAAAGATCATCGGATCGAACTGTAAAGTACGTAAATAGTGCCGTACTATCAATGATGTGCAATGATTTTTATAAAACCTGGTAATACGTATTAATTAGATAAAGGGCATATTTCGGCTCTGTGCCTACGGCCTGACCACTGAGATTACCTCTTCTATTTACGGTCACGAAGTTGGTGTGTTGCCATTACCTATCTCTTTCCTACCCTAGCTAACCTTCTTATCGCTGTCTCTTTCTTTTCTGTGCACCGCAGGCACGGCGGCAAGAGGCGGAACGCGCTACTTGTTTACTTCAGTACGCTTTTGTTTACGCAAGCGAATGGTGTGTTGCACAAAAAAAAAAAAAAAATAATAACAAACAAATTGAGTTTTAAAACGTTGAGTAACGTTCGTAAGAAATACCAAAATGAAGGTAAGTGAATTTTCAGGTTCATCATACAGGTTTTCTTCAAAAGATTGCACTAGAATATTTTTATTGCCTAATTATCTCGGTCCTGAACCAGATGCAGGTTAAATATTCTAAATTACGATTAATATGTGCAAAGAATGATCCTGATCTCGGGGCAATCCCAGACAGCCATGATCGCAATCTTAAAACGCCGATCTCGGGCTCTATGCTCAGATCGTAATATAGTCGTATCGGGGCCGACCGCACAATGACCCGGAGTTTGGAACGACCGGACTAAGAAATCGGCCCGTTCGGGTCAGGAATTCGGCCCGACCAGGCCAACAATTTGGTCCGACCAGCTCAGGAATTTGGTCCGACCGGTCCAGGAACTTGGTCCTACCGGCCCAAGAAATCCGCCCGAGCGGGCCAAACAATCGATCCGATCGTTCCACTGAGGCCGGACTTTATCCAGAATCCGAACCGATCGGACCCAAAATCAGTCCCGAGCGAATCAAAAATTTTGTTGGACCTATTGGCAATATTTACACACCTAGAATATGTCAAACAATCTAAGCACGTTGACTTCTCTTTTGACCGTCAGATGGCGAACCCACACATTCTTCGTTTTCAAAAAAAGAAATCGCTTCAAGATGTCAGAGGCAAAGTCAAACAGCGACCCGCGAAATATCAAACTCTAAAGGAGAAAAAGCGGAATAGTTTTATAGACAGAAGGGGAGGGAGCAGAAACGTTACCTTTGACTGCAACAGCTTCCGAGCGGGACAATTAGCCGATCACCTACCCGCCTGGAAGGAGTTAGGAGCACCAAGAGCCATCACGAGCATCATAAAAGGCTATATCATTCCGTTTGCGAAAAAACCACCGATAACCTTTTTCACTAAAAATTTACTGAAAAGTTTCAGTACTCCACCATCCTTACAGATGGACAGGGAAATCGAGAAAATGGTCCAACAAAAAACTCTAAGAAAACTAAATATTACCACTGGATTTCTCTCAAAGATGTTCCTAGCACCTAAGTCGGACGGACAGTGGAGAACCGTTTTTAATCTGAAAAGGCTGAACGAGTATATCAACCCCAAAAGATTCCGATTAATAAACCATCGGAAACTGCAATACTTTCTTCAAAGAGGAGACTATATGACAAAGATAGACCTGTCACAAGCATACTACCACATACCAGTAACAAAAAGACATTGGCGTTACCTAGCAATGCACTACCGAAACACAACCTACGCGATAACTGCCCTTCCATTTGGGCTGAGCTCTGCGCCTCAAATATTTGCAAAAATATCTAACTGGATGGCCCAATTATTCAGGAAACAGAACATACGCCTGATCGTCTATCTGGATGATTTCCTAATTGTAAATCAGAACTCTTCGGAACTAAAAAAAGAGGTCGCCGTTGTTGTAAGGACTCTCTCAATCCTGGGTTTCAAAATAAATTGGGAGAAATCGATTTTAAAACCTACAAAGGAAATAACTTTCCTGGGAATAATCTGGAACACAGAAACAAATTTGAAAAGCCTTCCCACAGGCAAAAGACGTTCAATACAAAAATCTATTCAGACAATCTTCAAAGACAATACGTGGAACTGGCAAAAGGCGAAATCAATATTAGGCAAAATGGAATTCGCCTCTTTTGTAATACCATTGGCTCGTCTACACTGTCGCAAAATCCAAAGAGCAGTGAATCTCCTGCCCGAATCCAAACCCTTCCTTCGTACCACAGTAAAGCCTGAAATTCTACAAGAGTTGATTTGGTGGACGGAAAACCTGCACAAAAGCTCGGTTATTATCGTAAAAGAACCAGAAATCTACTTAGTCACCGATGCTTCGAACACAGGCTGGGGAGCAGAGTTAGAAGACAAGCTAGCATCAGGAATATGGACTGCGGAACAGAAAAAATGGCACATAAACAAAAAAGAAATGTTCGTGGTGTACGAGATGTTATCAAAGTATCAAAATCTACTCGAGAACAAGAGTGTCTTAATACAGTCAGACAACAAAACCGTCGTGGCATACGTAAAACATCAAGGGGGAACCAAATCCAAGACGCTGCTAAATCTTACAAGTGACATTTTAAACCTGGCAAATCGTCAAAATATAATAATACGAATAGAACATATTCCAGGTAATTACAACGTAATATCAGACCACCTGTCAAGGGGCAAGGGCCTACCAGACTGGCGTCTATCAAACTCGATGCTGAGATTAATATTCAAGAAATGGGGCACACCATGTACCGACCTATTTGCAACAAAGGAATCAGCAGTAGCTCCAAAGTTCGTCACACGATTCCCATGCAAACACGCGGAGTACGTAAACGCATTCACAAGGGCATGGGGCTGCAAACTAGGTTGGATTTTTCCCCCACCACCACTCATTCCCAGAATTTTACAGCATCTCAACCAATGCTACGGGACATACATCCTGATAGCCCCCAGGTGGGAAAATACGTTCTGGCGACCAATAGTGAAAAAGAGAGCTCTTGATAAACCATTCACAATAAAAAACTTAAGCAATCATCTCATAGACCTTCAAACCAATCGAGCGCCCCCCAAAATTCAGGATTTATTCTTGGAAGCATGGAAAATACGGGGAGGACCAATTTAGTTAAGGATTGGTCATCTGACGGAAGACAAATACGGATCAAAAAAGGATATATCCTTACACTTACTTACAGTCAAGATTATTTTAAACAAATGATTCCATTTTTATTCATTACTACATGAGGAAAGTCAGGGCCAATATCAAGGTTAAGTGCGGAAGCCATGAGATCAGCGGCAATCGAAGCAGCTGAAGCCAGGTAGTACGCGTTCGGCAATGGCAACAATTAGACTCAGTAGTTGTATACCGTTACACGAACTACTATTGACAGGCCCGTTGGCCGAGTGGCCGTAGACCCTGGCCACGGGCAGATTTTTCGTGTGAGCGTGGACATTTGTACTCGCGTCATGGATGTTTATGTAAACGTATTTACGTGTGTCTATCCGTTCGCCTAGAATCCGTAGGACAAGCTTATAGCTTGGTTTGGAACTAGGGAATTGGTGTGTCAGTTTGGAGCAGGTATTTGTCTATATACTTAATATTATATATTAATATAAATTAATACGTGAAGCATAATCTTTGTAGACTATTCTACAAACATTCCATGGACGGAATGCGATTTGGCACTATCACGGGACAAGCCCGGGCCTTTAAGGCTTGCATGGGGACATGTGTCCGATATATAGAGGCCTTTTGAGAGTTTGATCTAAATGTAATGGAATACACCGGCCGGGTGTCGCCCTTAGTGTAATATAATACCTACACTCAAACATACAGCTGATGCAGGACTATGACGATAAAGGAAAACTAAATCCGGGGCTATGATAGGAGGTTCTACTATGGACTGGATATTGGGCTAGTGAGATACCGGACATCTGCCTCGAAAATCTACAGTCTGGTGCCCCCGACGTTATAACATTTTACACTTTCAACCTGGAGCATAGGTTTCGCTCTTGCGGCTCACTTTTGCCGGCCGGTCAAGGCAAGTGCACAGGCGGAGGGTGTCTGTGTGTGTGTATATATCGCGCATGCTGTGTGCGGAGGTAGGGTCCGCGGTATCGCAATTCACCAGCGGCTCGCCACAAACCGCCCTGCGGGAACTGACTGCACTGACGGGAGTTGTTGCTCTTCATGGTGCGAAGCTCACCAGCTCTCGCCAGCGGGCGATGAGGTCGTTTTTCGGGCCTTTTTATTATTACAAAAAAAAAAAAAAAAAAGAAAAGGGAAATTGGCGAGGCCCAGATAATGTATTGAAACATTATTATAAAGAAGTTTACGGCACAACGATAAAAATGAGACAAAATTGTTATACTTTTAAACCACTGTGATTTAAGAAAGAAAGCATGATTTTGTCAATATGACGAGATTAATAATATGATATGAGTCTGTTAATTAATAAATTAGAAAGTTAGGGATCTCAGTTGAGTTATTTATATAGAGAAACATATTTAAAGGATATAGTATCAAATACTTACTATGCCTGCAGACTGAAGCCTAAGGTTTAAATTAAACCAATAAAAATTGTTAAAGTAAGATTGTTATGTAACAATTATAAAAATGAGGGTTATAATAAATTTATTCTGATTGAACGAATATTAACTTTCTCAATTAACATATAATTCCTAAGTTAACAACGCCTATCTCTGAAATTCTATCACAGTACGCTGCTGTGCCGTGAAGGATTAAATACGCCGGCAGAATGAAAACACATCTCAGTGGTCAGGCCGTAGGCACAGAGCCGAAATAGACCAATTTTCCCCACGAAGGGTAGAAAATTGATATTTCGGGTCTTGCCGTAGGCCTGACCAAGGCAATTACTTGCCGGCTGATATGTACTGAAGTAAACAAGTAGCGCGTTCCGCCTCTTGCCGCCGTGCCTGCGGTGCACAGAAAAGAAAGAGACAGCGATAAGAAGGTTAGCTAGGGTAGGAAAGAGATAGGTAATGGCAACACACCAACTTCGTGACCGTAAATAGAAGAGGTAATCTCAGTGGTCAGGCCTACGGCAAGACCCGAAATATCAATTTTCTACCCTTCGTGGGGAAAATTGGTCTATTATGAAAGTAATATTTATGTTTAAATTCTGTGGTAATATTTCCAAAATGTTTAAAGTTGTACTAAATATTGGTATACATTCGTAACTTACACTAAGGTACAAAGCGATACAATACGATAGTGTACTATAGAAACAAAGATGTCTGTTACGAAATTTCGTATAAATTCCGAACGCACCCGTCATGAAGTAAACATTCAACATGGATGCTATCCGATTAATTTCATCCGCATTTTAGGTCAAATAAATTGTTTACGATGCGTGAATAAGTTTGCAAGAGTTATTATTCGTTTGTGAAAATGTCTTCGGAAAGGTAATTCACTGCGACAGTGTTTTTGTGTTTATTTTGACAAATTGTTTCGTGTGCCCGTGGTTGAAAGTTGCAAAATCAATAAAGTGTACGGAAATCGCTAATGTCACGCCCTGAATTCGTACTAATTTGTCGTTGTGTTCCTGATTTTTTTGGGGTTAAGTATAAAAATTCGCAATGTTTTATTCTAGGGTAGAATGGGTGGAAATTATCGAGCCCAAAACAAAGGAGCATATGTATGCTAACCTAACCACAGGAGAATGCGTTTGGGATCCACCAGAGGTAAGTTCTTTCATGGATATCGTTTCCTGTCATCGACACCGATTTTTATACGTTTCGCCTTGATTCTATATGAGTCACACGCTAGGAAACCCATTAAAACACATATCTGTGCTCTGTAGGACCTAGTTTCACAAATTTTCTAAAATTAGCTAATTTGGTGAATTAACGACACCTTGATCTTTTCCCTTGCTCATTGACTTTCCCATTAACATAAATAGTATCTTTCACAATGAGTGGCCCTAATTATACAGAATTATTCATTGCAACATAGCATACATTATCATTTTGCAACTGCAATAAAAAGTGATCTAATTTTAAGTCATTACATTGAAAAATTTATGTTTCCCATCAATGTTACAAACCACTTACGATATATTTATAGATGAAGCTTTGATTATGGAGTCAAAACTATGTGTATGATAATTCACATGTTAGCCTTAGATCAATAAAAATAGCTCTAAAGACATTTCGGCCTATTTATCCATTGAGTAACTTGAGCAAGTAAAGGTTCTGAGAACTTGTTAATATGAATGTCAGTGATTTCAGTCTAAATCCTAGTTCTATGTTTTTGTTGTAAACCATTATAAAAAACTTAGTGCTAGTTAACTTGGATTGACAGTGATTTAATTTCAATTGGGTAATTTAACTTTTAAACTGGATTTAAATGAGTTACACATTTTTGTATATAAGTAGGCTTAGAAAGTTTATAGCCTTGATTGTGTTAATATATAACCAAAGTAAGTATCATCTAAGTGTAATTTACTTAAATCTTTTTGGACAGTCTAATAAGTCCTGAAATTATGTATGTCTGTGTAGGTTTAAGTTACAAAACTTCTTTTAACCTACCTGCTTACTTAAAGATATAACAACTGTAACCTTATAAAAGCAATGTACCATTTTATTTACATCATTAGAGTTTAACCAATCAACCAGCAATACATTTTGACAGTGTCTAGACAAGATTTTCAGAAATAGCCTAGACCTAACTAGTTTCTAAGTAAGAATCTGTTTAATTCTATTTAGTTCAGAATTAGATTTATATTTAATCTCTATGTTGATATACAATAAATATTGATTTCAATAAATTCATTTATAGTTGTCATTATCAAAACTGTTATCACAATGGTTAATAATCATATTGGTGTCATGTTAGGCTGTATCAATGACAAATATTACCTATACTATATTTACAGATTGTCAATTTTGTATTTGAAGAGGGTCAATAGGTCTCTGTTACACAAATATTGTGCAAGTGACTTTAAAGTATGTAATTACTTTAAACATTGAAGATGATGTCTTCATACACATTAAGTGTATAATAATTCCAACAATTGCTATGCAACACCAATTTTATGTTAATTTGGGTCAACATAATGTTTCAAAGAATTTTGTCAATCTTTTAGGTTTAATTTAATTCTAATAATAGACAGCAGAGAAACATTGATTGTTTCTTGTATTGATAAAGCGACTTGTATCTGTTGAATTGGAATAATAAATATAATGTGCATTTAAGAAGTAAATAAATCACTGTTGTGACGTGTAATACATAAATCATCTGATTTCTAGGGAGTGAAGGTGAAACGGACCGACTCCTCACAATGGTGGGAACTTTTTGATATCAACACACATAGGTTTTACTATTACAATGCTTCCACCCAGGTGAGTTCTCACTAAACATTTAATTATGACTTTTCATGCAATTAGTGATATCATGCTACAATTTTTTGTATGATACTGATTCAGTTTGTTTTTTTAATACTGTTAGTGTAAATCAGATCTTATGAAGTGAGTCGATCATATCATTGAAAAAATTTTAAGCTTTTGCTTCAACATTCACATTATTCCAACAGATTGATAAAAATTTCTAGACCCAAAAAATTTATTGGATCTTTTACTTTGCAGCATGTTATTATATTACTGTAGTTATTCTTGTTTTAGACAACTGTATGGCATAGGCCCACGGATTGTGACATCATACCTTTAGCAAAATTGCAAACTTTGAAACAAAATACAGATCCTCAGAAGAGAAGGGAAACATCAACACAGACCAACCAAGCAGCACCACAGGTAATAAAATATTATTACTATTCTATGAAACTTATTTAAGAAGAGTGGTGGAAGCTCAATGATAAAACTACATGCCTCAAATGGGAGGGGTACTCGTTCAAACCCATGCATGTAAATCTAGATATTTTAATACTAAGTACTGATTTATACTGCTAGCTTGGCAGTGTGAAAAAACATTGTGAGGAAATCTGTACATTCAAATAACTTTGTATGTGTAACCCATTACTGTAAAAAAAATCTAAACTACAGTTGCTAACTTTGGGAATAGACATCTGCAACTGAGTGTAAAAAATTGTTTTGTAGGTATCCCACAAAATTTAATCACATCAGATATTTATTAGGCAACTTGATAACGAAATAAGAAGAGCTAAATTACGATATCAAGTTTCAATTAAGCTCATCGAATAAACAACCTAAACTCGTCGCAATAGTAATTAAATTACGATGTCATTGTTCTACTAGGTTTCCTCATCGATCGACCCTGTGAGCAGCAATGGCAACAGCACCATCGCAAGTGCCAGCAAGCTGTCACCGAGCAACGCTAAGGGCGTTACGGTTTCACAGACCAGTCCTGTGAGAACTAGGAAATATGTACATCACCATAGGTAAGCTGTCCTTGGTCGAGCGACAATTGTCGTTACGATGGTAAGAATAGGATTACGGGGTTTTACAGATAGCTCTTTAGTGCATAGAATAAAATATACTAGTGTAGAAAATGTCATCATACATGTAGGCTATGAAAATTAAAAAGCACTTATAAATCGTGGGATGATTTTACAACAGGGTTTGGAATGTTGATTCTACTGAAAACACCGGCAAGAAAAATTTAGATCGCGAATTTTACAAATATCACATTATAGTGAATTCAATTTAACTACCCTGACCAAGAGGTCGGTTTGGTATGCGTAATGTATTTTGCTTGACTGTCTTTGTGAACCTTTTAATAAAATTCGTGCGGAAATTATACTCTGATAAAAAAAAATCCCACAACATCACAAACATTTATCTGACTCCGAGCTAAGTAGCATAAGCACTTGTGTTACGGATATCAGAATCAACAGTGGTATTACAAATAAATACTTAAACATTAGATAGTTACACCCAGGCATAGCAACACAATACACAATACTTGTGTTTGTTACACAAGTATTCATCACACGAATGTTTGTCCTGAGAACCAATCCCACAACTCTTGGCGCATAGGGCAGGGACATTACCAAATTCGCCATCGAGCCAGGTTACTATATCAGTAGTAAAAAGAACCTATGCGTTGACTACCGAACATAGTTGCTATCAAGTACTCACTATCAAATTTTGGCCAATTGGTTCATTCATTCGAATTAACATTGACGTAGCCGCGTTGAATGGGTCGTAATTGATATGGCATGGCCAGGAACAGCGGCGAGGGCCGCCGCGGGCGGCTCAGCGAGGACGGCTCGACGGCGCTGTGCAGGCACACCGACTCTGGCCGGTCTTCTGACAGCAGCATCAGCAGTGCCCAGCAGAGACGGAAACAGGTATGGAGAAATTTAAAAACTACTACTGGGGAGTATTTTATTTAGATATTATAGTTCCGGCAAATTTTGTACCGGCCCGTTTTCGACGAAAAAATAGGAGGTGGGGGTAGCAGCGTCTACCTTTGCTTTTATGGTTTGATCGTAAACATAAATTTGTGGAGGATTTCTAAATACATGGAAGTCAAAATTAGTTCGTTATTTTTTTGTACAACAAATCAAAAGTACATGATGATAGTACATGTGTATGGATATAGTCACAAATCTGGATGGAAAGCCTTCCTATATGCATATTGTGTCTACTAAATTCCCTAGTGGCAAACCATTATGGAAGACTATAAATTGAATCCTGTATTAATAATTATAAATAAATTCTTCAGAGTGACACGCCATTTCCTTAGTACCAAACTAAGCTTATAAGTTTATGCTATGGATACAGATAGACATATATTGAAATACGTTTATAAATATCCATGGCTGGAGTACAAATGTCAATTTTCATCACACGAAACATTTACACCTAGCGGGATTCTAGCTTCATGCTTCGATCAATTGCTAGTATAATGCGTAAAGATTCCTGTTTTTCAACCGACTCCAAAAAAAGGAGGAGGCTCTCAATTCGACCGTATATATTTTAATAAATGTTATTCATTAACGTATATTAAATTGGATGTTAAAAGGTACATTATAGTACTAACTATCTCTGCGTAAAGCCCCACATAGGTATTTATCCGTAGGTTAACATTTTAATAATAACATTGGTATAATAGAAACTCGGCTATCAGCTGCACATTGCAATTTCCTTCCCTTTACCTCGTGACAGAATGTCGATTGATATGCGCTGATATTTACATTGTCATACCTATACAACGTAGCTTTTTTGATAAGCTATAATCCCTGAGTAATGTCAAAGTGTTAATGTATACCTATATGATTTTTTTTTATTTTTTATACATTATAATTCGATACTTATGTTGTTTTTGTTTAAAACAATTTGAATAACGCGAACTGGCGAAATATAGTATAACCGTTTTCGCCAACTACTTTTAACCGACTTCACAAAATGACGGATGGTCGCAATAATCATAGACTGATTTATTTATGCTCTCCGATTACTCCAAATGGTTGTTAAAATCTTTTTTTACATAAAAAGATATCGCTGTTACGTCCAGATATAGAATTAGTGAATGATATATGCGTATCGGGTTTTTAAACCACACGTAAAATAAGTATTTTGATCGCTTTCGAAAACGCATTAAATGCGTCTTCAACACGCAAACCATGTTAAGCAGAGGATCTAGACCAGCGATAATCAACCTTTTTTTCATTGAAACTACAAACACGTTTCAGTCATGGTTTCGAGGGCCGCAAGCAAAAAATATTTAGGTCTTAATTAAAACGTAATTGAATAAAAAATGGCTTATATTAAATTTGTAACTTCAGATGGGCCAATAACAAAAGTCCTGGCGGGCCGCAGGTTGAGTATAGCTGATCTATACTATTACTAAAGAGAATCCCAGTGCCATATATCATCCTAGACACTTATATGTCATTCAATATTTTCTACGCAACACTGCTCTATATGCTTATTGATATAAATCAAATTTTTCTTTGGCCATTAAGTTTTTGCGGCTAAACTATTTGTCCGATTGTGATTTGATGAACAAACCAAGTTACTCATGGGCGGAACAGCGGACATGATGCGGAAAGCATGTTTTCTAAGAATCCAATCAGTTGATTATTTGGAGCCTATACAAAATTATCCAAATATTCTGATTTATACTGTAGTTATCACTTTTGCAATGGCCGACTATATTTGACAACCCCGTTGGCAACGGTTTCCACTTTGCGTTGAACGCAATGGGCGCGGGTTCGATCCTCGCGCCGGGTTTTGATAAAAGAGGTATTTGTATACGGTCTGGGAATCTTGGGACCTTTTGGGACCTTTGTTGATTCAGATTGTCATAATACAAATGCTTAAGCTACTTATTTTGGAATTAGATCGACGTATTCCATGTTGTCTGATATTTATTAATTTGTTTAGGAGCTGAATGTTGCGCCATGCAATCCTCCCGTTTGTACGCCACAAGTCAGGAAGAGGAGTAGCGCGGCGCAGGCGCACGAGACTGACAAGTGGTCCCCGCATTCAGGTATGACTTTAACTATAACACAAAAAAAATGCAATATTGACAAACTTATCATATTGACATTTCCGTATAAACAGTACTTGTAATTAACTGAACATAGTTATTATACATACGTACCTACATATAGTTACACACGTAATCCCCAAAGGGGTCGACTAGGCCAAGGAGCGGTGACCTCCTTCAATCACTTAGTTCTTTTTTATTTAGTCTCAAATCAACATGGAAGCAATTTTGGAATGATCCGTCTAACTCTTCTTTTTAACTCATAATAATTCTAAATTGATACCATGGTAATTTGTGCATGTACATTTATTTCCTTTACCTACCTGCAAGTAACATTATTTATTATCAACAAATTTAATTTAAAATTCCTTATATTAGGTTAATTTTATATATTTAGGCATGTTTTTATTTTCCCTGTAGATCCAGTCGAATAAATTAAGAGCATTTGCAGGTTTAAACCGCAGTGGCAGTTTCATATCACCGCGCAAGGACGCCTCTGACGACTCGATGCACGAGAAGTATTTCAAATCTGTCGAAAGCACCCCGCTCACGAGACGCAAGGTAACAATACACTTATTATGTCATTGTTGCGTTTATTGCATAATTATAATAAGTATAAGTAGCGGCCAGGGCTGCCAGTTTTTTAGACACCAAGGAAAGGTGCGCATAAATAAATAACTTTTTTTTTTCACCACTCTTCTGTTCTTTTTTTTTTTTTTGGAGAGGACTATCGGTATTTTGCCGAAGGCGGCCTTTACTACCTACTGAGCTGGCGGGGGAGCGGAAAGCTGTCACCCCTGACTCTTATCTCTGGTGTCTAACCGTAGTATATGCAGAGAGCCCCCCCATTTTTTTTATTTACAAATTACGCGACTATTATCTGTATATAATAAATAGTTAAGATAAATGGTTATGTATACAGATTTTGTATCCAGTTAGGATTAGGATAGGATTTGGCAGCCCTGGTATCCTCAGACGGGTGTGATCCAAATAAATAAATAAATAAATCTAAATAAATCTTTCAGACTGACACACCAATTCCCTAGTTCCAAACTAAGCTGATGCTTGTACTATGGATACTAGGTGAACGGATAGACATACTTAAATACGTTTATAAACATCCATGACTCGAGTACAAATGTCCATGTTCATCACACGAAACATTTGCCCCTAGCGGGATTCGAACCCGCGACCCTTGGTTTCGTGGCCAGGGTCTCTGACCACTCGACCAACGGGCCAGTCAATGTGTTAATTATATCATCTGTAGATTGCAGACACAGTAAAAACGCATTTCTAAACGTCTTTGAATTTTTTATTAAGTAGAAAACTACTCTTTACTTGTACACGCGATAGTTGTGTATTATTTTATAGTATTTTTACGGCATCTCATGAAACATTTTTTTAAATTTTTGATACTGATTTTACCTTTGGTACGGTGTAAACTTAAATTTATAACGCATTATACAGGAACGCTGGTATAGTTTTCAATCAAATACCGATATCAACGAAATAATTATCTCGTATGCTTTTAACTGCTTAGTAACAATGTAAGCACTGTGGTATCAAACCCAATACAATATTATATTGGGTTTGGTACAATTAAATAGTGCTTTGTGATACTTAATTCCATGTCTACACAGTTTCACAATGAAGGGAATAAGGAAATAAAGAGCTCAGAAAAGAATTGAAATTATATTATTTAAGAAATAATAAGAAGTAAAGAAATACGTGGCACCACTACCAAATAACCGCAATGACAAGAAAATTATTGATAATAGTAAAAAAGAAGTATAAAATATAAAGGTATCAAAAAAGGTTGAAACTGGCTTCGCGGCCAGTTGGTAACAACAAGTCTAAAATACTTCAATTCCAATTTCAAAAATAAAATAATGAATTGCTAATTCTTTGTTGTTATTTATAAAATTAGGTTTAAATCATTCATTTGCGATGTTAGCTATCCATTATCTTTGCGGTTAAGACACAAATGGGTGACCAACATAACATTGTGGATCGTCGATTAATATGTATGGGCGAAAAATTGTTTACATGTACAGAAACAGAAAATACGATATATTTACTATATCGATAGGTACTGTTGATTGATTGCTTGTTTGTTATACATTTCGCTTTATATTAACACTTGTTTAATAAAAGCGAGATAACTATTCAATAATTTATCTCCATTAATGAATGTAGTTTAACCTCTAACCGATGTATGCTCTGCTCAGTTAAATTATAGGTATAATACTGACCGTAAAAATATATACTGTCGAATTGAGAACCATCTCCTTTTTTGAAGTGGGTTGAAAAGAAAATATCTATAAGTAAAATTAGTATACAAGATGTTTTCAGGTATTACATGAATCGGTAAGGACACTAGTGTAGACATAGTGTGTTATGTATTTCATATGTCAATCTGACGTATTATTTTATTTTAACTAAACCCACGTTTTTTTAGAGAGCAATAAATTTTTATCACTCAAAGGGACGTTGACTGACACCATTCACAAGTCACGGCTAGATATCAAACGGTAAAATAGGACATTATACGAGTTGCCGTAAAACCTAATTTATATTATCAAGTTATAAATGTATCTTTAAGTTAACGTTATTAATTTTAATCTATACTTATAATAAATCTGTTAGAGGTCAATTCTGTACATGAAATATATTTTCAAAATAACTATCAGGGGGTGATTAGTGATCGATACTGATGCCAAAAATGCAATCAGTAAAATTTTTGTCTGTCTGTCTGCCTGCCTGTCTGTCTGTCTGCCTGTCTGTCTGTCTGTCTGTCTGTCTGTATGTTCCTTATAGAAACAAAAACTACTCGACGGATTTTAACGTAACTTGGTACAATTATTCTTCATACTCCTGGGGAGGTTATAGTATACTTTTCATCACGCTACAATCAATAGGAGCAGAGTAGTGAAGGGAAATGTTGGGATACGGGAGAAGTTACTCCATTTTTTAAGCTTCCGTCGCGTGTGCAGCCTTAATGGTTAAAGTTACATCGAAATCATGTATGACGGAAATAGTCTTTATAATATTAACCATAAACGCGGGTGACACCGCTGGCACAGCTAGTTATTAATAAAATTATTTAACTTAGTAGTTAATTAGTTATATTATTACTTTAGGGTGTCACATCACAATTACCTGAACTAACTCAGTGCATACAATATTTGAAGTCGCGTTTGATAATTATATTTCTTATCTCTGTAATTAACGTTACGGACCCTTCGATGATTGAAATCTTGTAAATATGTCGTTAACAATTCTTCAAAGTTTAAGTAAATTAAATTAGGGACCATTTTAAAAATGTTGTGAATTGTTAGTGACTTAGCTATGAGAACCCTTTATAAAAGTTAACTTAATGTGTATAAGTAAGGCTCAGCCTGCCTGTGTAAGCGCATCTAAAATGTTTTAGTTAAAACAGCAGTCGGCCGGCGGGTCGTCGTGCGACTCCGCGTCGCCGCAGAGCCCCAGCAGCCCGCTGCAGAAGCCGCAGCCGCAGCCCTTCCTGCAGGTCAGCCCTTGACACTACAGTCTAAGTTTTTCTATAAGTCGAAAGTCTTTTACCTTGTCTAATTCTTGACACTTTTATTATAGTGGCCCTTAGTTTATGTTACTTGATGTGCACCTAGTTTATGTCCTGTTTAGTCGGGATCAACTTCGATCACGACCCTTGATTTAGGGAGTCTGGTTATTGCTTAGATAGTTACCAGACGAATTGGATCGCATCATGGTTGTATATATATCTATAGTTAATTTAATTTTTAAAACGTGCAAATACGTGCATTTTTTTAAATCAGGAGGAACGTGCCTGAATTTGTATTCGCAGCCACACATATGAAGCAGTTATCCATCTAACCTAGCCCAATTTTATTTTTGGCTGAATGTGATTAAAGGGGCTAACTGCCCCTTTGACTCTGCCTACCTACTGCCTGCCTACTTCGGGGATTGTGGGCATGATGTTATTGTATGCATTTCATTCTACTACCACTGTGTAAAAAGGGTAGTCGCTATAAATTAACATTCATAGACCCAGTAAAGTCTCTCTTTAAGAACAGTGACACAGTAAAGTGGGTAGATATGTGACAACTCAGGAGACGGAATGAATGGACAGCGCGCTGTAGTAGTCGCAACATACATGTGCGGCTGTGATGTCACCGCTCTTATAGTGCTTTCCCTCGCATGTAGTTAATGGGTCTAGGCTGGGCCGCACCATCCGGCGAAGAACCAGGCCATCTTAGCAATTTAGCAACAATAAAGATGATTTAATACTACGAATTTGTATGCGACTGTTATCGCGTGCGTCACGTCTCGCATGCGTCTAATGTTATTGTCGAGTGCTACTGACTTACTAAGATACTTTTATTGTTTATTTTTATTCTAGCTTTTTATATGTCGATCTCGAATTATATTAAGTAAAGAAAGGAGATGTTCTGATAGATTTTTAGAATCGCTAGACAATTAATATTAGCTGTTAAAGTTTTAATATCCCCTATAATGTGTGGTTGGTATTCGATTTAAAAACGCTTTTTTTACATATTTGATTTGAGTAGATTTATAAACATTATTTTTAAGCGATTTATGCACCTTTTTTAATAAATTAAAATCTATATAGTAAATTCGAAGTAAAATCAAACTTTTGCTGTACTTGATGACTATTTTGTACCGCAGGCGACGGCAGCGCGGCCTTCCCTCGTGTCGTCGATATCGTTGGCGACGGACGCGGCGGGTGGCGGGTCCCGGGTCATGCACAGTCTGGAGAGGCCTCACCAGCTCTCTAGGCACGCGAGGGAACGGTATTCCGATAGGTAAGCGATTGGATGCGAGATATGAGACACATTGGCAGCTGGTGGCAGCTAATGACGATGAAAAGGATTATGTCTCTTAAAACTAGCCGATCTTCGCCGAGATCTCATATGAAATGGTTTATGATGTCATCGGTTCCAAAGAAAGTCCATACTACAAATCGATTGACACTTTATGCATATCTTTACTTCCTTCCTCCCAATTATCCAAATCATTAGTGCGTCAGTGACAGGAACAGGAAAATGCTATTTTTATTACAATTATTCATTTTAATGCTAGTCGCATTTTCGTGTTTTATTTTGAATATGGTTATTTTTCGTTTATTGTATAGGCACTTAGACAAGGATCGGCTAGCGGAACTGGAACGAATGGACCGGTACCCCGAGAAGCAGGCGGTGTACAGCGTGGACAAGCCCTTCCGGCAGACCAGCCTCGACCTGCGGCACAATGTTGCGGCCAACTGGCATCCGACTAGGGAGTTCACCAGGTATAGAGAGCGTTATAGCAATTGAACTGTCTATATTATGTCTACGATATGCTCTTATTATAGGAGGCCAAGACTCACTTTTGGGTCGCTGCGCCATTTTAGTTAAGTTATGAATAAATGGTATGGTCAAATTTACACCTTTGTATATTTGTTATATATATTAGTATAAATACGGAACTAAGTCTGTGTGTTTGTTGAAGTATGTCGTCATAACTACTTAACATATAATTATAAGATTTTATATACTACTACGATCGTACGTACCATCTATCTTTTTCTATACCCCTTATATAACTAACTAGTAAGCCAGAGGGAAAACAAGTAGCTTATAAGGCATTGCATAAAATACCAAAAGTGACGATTGTCATCTATTGTCAATATTTGAATGCCAAACTATTAAAAGAAATGAAGTTAAAAATCAATACGCATTTCAAGGCGTATTTCAAAGCACCGGCGCTGTTCTTAAAAGAAACAGGATCTCCTCGAGCGAAGATATATGCTTGGGTTTTATTGGGTAAAAGTTCCGCATAACCCATAACGTCATAAAATAACATCAACCCAGAAGGAGTAGGCAGAGTCAAAGGGACAGCAAGCCTCCATAGCCACATTCAGCCAAAAAGTAAAACTGAGCTAAGTTAGATGGAAAATTGTGAAAAAATAGTGACAAGCGGCTAGCTCATCGCCTTACACAATCACACACCCAACCCGATATACCATTAGTCGCTTTTTACGACATGTTAGGCAAGGAACACAGTTGGCGTATACTTTTTATGTCCCAGTCCAATATGGGGTAGCTCCGGCGCAGTTCATAAGAACTCGGATTTACTCAAACGAAGGTATATGGATAATTCTCAAAAAAATCTACTTCTATGAGCCAAATTTGTTTATCTTAATACAATTAATTGCTTCAGAACAGGTACTCATTACCTTAGGGCTAATATTTACTATCTATTGGACCGTCGATGATTAGCTTACCCTCAATATTGAAAATTATAGGAGTTAGGACATGCTATTTATGGAAGTGACTGGGTCACATCGAAATGAGAATTACCCATATATGTCAATGGACGCTGTCCCCGCCAGGCGGCAGCAGGCGGAGCCGGAGCGGTACACGTCGAGCAAGACGTCGCTGTCGTCGGGCAGCGGCAAGCACCGCACGCCGCCGCACGAGCCGCACCACAACTTCATGCGCCTCTCCTCCGCCAACGAGCAGGACAGCATCGCCGCCGGTGAGATTGGCCTCTTGCGATATTCAACTAACTAACTTCACGCCACTTGCGATGTTTGAATTCAAATTAAGTTAAATGGGATTAACTTTCTTATCCAATCAAATATGACACAAAAAGAAAATTTGGTTTTGGTTTTTTCTATGAAAAATCTTTGTATATATGTATAAAAAATTCGTGTCACAGTGCTAGTTGCCCTACTCGTCCGAAACGGCTTTACCGATTTTTATGAAATTTTATATGTACACTTGGTAGGTCTGAGAATAGGTTGTTATCTATTTTTCATACCCCTAAGTGATAAGGGTGGTTCACCCCAAAGCTATAACTTGAGAACGGCTTTACCGATTTCGCTAATTCTTTTTTAGTTGTTATTGTCAAGTGAAGGTTTTTTTTTTCTTTTATAAGATGAAAGAGAAAAATAAAAGAGTTGCGTGGTTAATAAAAAATAAAGGTTATTGAAAATCCGAGAACGGGGCGTTACGAAGTGCGCCGGGTCAGCTAGTATTCTTAAAAAAAGAATTGGCTGTATGGAGTGGAGAATGCAATTTTGTACAGACAAAGTATACTAAAACTAAGTGTAACTTATGATAAAATAAAAAGCAATGGATACCGTAATATAGTAGTCTATGACTATTCCAGTTTCTGCCTTTTCTTTGTACTTCTCGAGTACAAAGAAAAGCTTCTCCATTGTCGTGTTTATTCCGGCGATTAACAGACTCAATCTGGTTTCGGTTTCGAGTAGTTGATATTTTACAAAACCTACAACGTGGGCGTCACCTTATTCTTTCAACGCCCCTTGCCTATCAAATATTCTATTCTATCCTATTATAACTTAATGGAGCAGCTATTTGCCAGCTTACCAGGTATGCATACATGCATGCTTGCATAACATCACGCCCATAATCCCCGAAGGGGCAGGCAGAGTCAAAGAGACAGCAGGCCCCTTTAACCTCATTCAGCCAAAAATAAAACTTGGCTGGGTTAAATGGAACATTGCTTACCAGTTACCCGCTGATAACCAGCGTCGTGGTCTGCCTGATATTAGGATGTCTCACGACTGAGCTAAGCGGGCGCCGTTTTGGCACACACTTGTTATATTTCGGTGTATATATATTTTTCTTGTTGCTTGTATTTATTTGTGTGTGTCGAATAAAGTATATCTATTCTATCTATTATATTTAATAGCATTAGCGCTATATAGAGAAGTCGAGACATCAATCACTACCATTTCTATAACAATAGGCCTTTCAAATTCAAGTGACTATTATCTCGTCATTCTAGTCTTGATCCTTGAGTCATTTGCTCTGCTTACTTTCTAGTTTTATTATCTGTTATTCTATTTTTTTTAATCTGACAGTGTAATGACATGATATTATTTTGGTTCAGTGAACTACAAGATGAAGTGTGTCAATTTGGAACCGCCGCTGACGGAGCCCAACGTCCAGAAACATAACCAACGGCTAGAGATAACCTCAACGCCAAGGGATCGAACCAAATCAAGACGTGAGTATCCTAGAAAATAGCCATGTGACTTGCCATGTTACTATTGCGTATACAAAATCTATGAAAGCAATGTGTTTTGATAGATCGAAAAAGTGTCCGATGATTGATAATGTTGTCATAAAGTGACTGTATGAGAAAAGTTATGCTAACGTTTGAATTAATATTTATAATAATGTTGTTTTGGAAGTGTTTATTTTGTAATAAATATTTTTTTGATTAATAAACTTTTAATTAATAATTTTGTCTAAAGTGACGTAAGACGTGAATTACATTTTAATATAGTAGGGCTTATGAGCGCCTGACTGTACTAATTTAGCTCTTAGTCTGATAAGATTATCAACTATCAATTTATTAGAGGCTTTCAGAAAAATATAGCAGGGTATTGTTGTAAGTTTACTTTGTGGCAACATCATTATAAATAATATCATACGATTGTTAGACGTGTTAAACAATTTCCATGTTCTCCTCATGTGGCGGTTCTAACAAGCTCTTTTTATAAGATTAACACAATTTCGCATTATCAGTAACAATGAGTGCAATGTTTGTCTCACATTATCTCATTGTCATTATTACTCAAGTTCTTAATATATGTCGGATAGCATGCGTCATCGGACCGCTATCTTCACTCCGAGATCGAGATAAGAGATTTCACACAACCTCTGAAGAGTTACTTTTAATTTCAAGTTAAGATCGTTGTTAAATGTACAGCTATTGTTAACTAACAGTTGGGGTCCTCGTAAAGCTGGTGTATAAGGAATGTGAATAATTGTTTGATCACAGTGGTCGATTGTACTGTTATTGTCGTTTTACAGTTTGTTGCGCCAAAATAGGATTGCGTTATAGTGCATGCAAATCCGCGAGGGGTCGTTGATTGCTCTTTGTTAGCGTACGTTGTGAAATTAAATTCAATCTGTTTAAAAGAATATTTCGTAGAGGTAATATAAATCAATCGAACTGGAAGTCATAACATATTTTAAGACTAGGATATTAATTTAGGATATTAATTTCAATGTTGGCCTTGAAAATAGATATAGAACTTAATCATCATCTTCCTAGCGTTATGTCCCGTGCTTAGACGGGGTCCGCTTAGACCATGATCCAGGATTTAGCGAGTCTGGTAATTAAATTGAAGCGACTGCCAAACTGACCTTCGTTACCCTAAGATAGGGGAACCAGACAATTTTTGGATCATGGTTACAAATCCAAAGTTGTTTGAATTTGCAGGTTTCATCACGATGTTTTTCTTCACCGTCGAGCTAGTGGTATAAATACGTACATAGAAAAATCCAGAGGTACGTGCCCGGGTTTGAACCCGCACTCCTCGGTAAGAGGCGCGTGTCCTTACTATCAAGCCACCATCGCTCTGCATAATCACAAACCTAAATCCAATATCTCATATTTGCCTTTAAGACATGACAAGGGACATAGTTGGTGCATTTATGACCTACATGGAACACAGGATATGTATTCATGTTATTGACGATCACCCCGACGCCATGCGTTTTAATAAACGCTTAAAATAATATATTTGATAGCTTCATGCTAAAAGTATTTAGCACAAAACATGACAAGGAATATTGAGTCGTTAATGTACAGAATAGTGACAATACACATGCAATTCAAATGTTGTACCATATTCAGGTCACAAACGGGCGGCGGAGATGGAGGAGCCGCAGGCGGAGGGCGAGGAAGAGGACGAGGACGGCGGCGGCTCGCCGCTCTACTGCAACTGGGACCTGCGCGGCATGCAGCACCTGCTGCCGCTGCAGGACTACATCATACAGCAGGCGAAGCTGTCCAGTGAGTGGGGCTTTAACTTTAATGCTCCGATTAATACAAGATTTCCGATGAGCGCACGAAAAACGGCCAATGATATATGAGCACAATTAGTGTATGTTCTACGTCATACAGCAGACGAAGCTCCACGTCCGAAAATAATCAGAGTAATAAGACCGCAATTAGTGTGTTTTTATTTTTATTAGAACCAATGTTGTTTAAATATTTGCAATTTTAAGGGTTTAGGGTGTGCAAATTTGTTTCGTGCATTTTGCAGCCTTGTCTTATGTTCTTATGTTCTGAAGAACTAGCTTCTGTCCGCGGCGTTGCTCGCGGGGCACATCGATGAAACATAGATTATGTGTTATTCTATGTAAATTCTATACTATTGCAAAGTTTCATTAAAATCCATGCAGTACTTTTTGCGTGAAAGAGTAACAAACATCAACACATCCATCCATCCATACTAACATTCGCGTTTATAATATTAGTAAGATTTAAGTCCGCTGGTGTGGTATAAACGACATAAATGAATGCATATATCCGTAGGTCGGAGCAGATACGGCGGCGAGTCCGGTTCGGACAACGAGTCCGGCTCGTCGCGGTCGCGCTCCGGGTCGGAGTCGCGCTCGCTGTCGGGCCACGAGCCGGACAACGAGTCGTCTGACGGCGGCGCGCGCACGCCCGACGACGACGACGGCTCCGGCGTGTACCTGCCGCACTCGTACGCGCACCGCCCCGCCGACGTCGAGTACATGAACCACGGCGTGTCGTACTACAACACCTTCGTCGGCTTCGACCGCGACCGGCAGCCGTCGCCCGGGATACACAGAGTGAGTGTTTGTTAGACACCGGCATCGCATGGACCATTGAAAAATGAAATCGAATAAATTCGGCTATTAGATTTGGCGTTTATTAGATTTCGGCTCGGTCTAGTATATTAACGATATTATGGGCACGCTTGCTGGTTATAATGAAAGTAGTGTAACTAGTGCAACGGGCGATGCTTTAGCGGGCAGTCTATTTACTGTTCATTGTATGTTAGTGTATCCCTATTCGAAAGTGCATCGATTTTTTCGTTTCGCCTTATTAGGCGTATAATATGTAAAGACCAATTAATGGACGAATACGAAATACTTTATTTGAAATGATGGGCCATTAGTTTAGGTCTAGGTCGTAGCCGGTCGACTGTCGGGTAAAATAAATATGATATTGTTTCCAGACGTCGTCGCTGGGCGGCGGCGGCGCGGCGGGGAGTGCGGCGGCGGCGGCGGCGGCGGCGGGCGGCAGCGGCGCGGGCGGCGCGGACGCGGCGGCGCTGTACAGCCCGGTGCGCTCGCACGCGCACGCGCACTTCGCGCGCCCGCCGCCCGAGCAGGACATCGAGATCTTCGCCAAGGACAACCTCAACTTCAACAAGGGCATATTCAGGCGGAAGGTCGGTACATACGAATATTAGAATATAATTCAATTGTGTTAGTTGAATAGTGGGGAGGGCAGGCAGTGAGGTGGCATATGTTTCGGGTAGATTTTGTATGGTGAGGCATACCTTAGATGGGTGACCGAATTTAAATATCGTCACTAAAGTCGCCAAAGTCACTTTCTTGGGTGATACCAGATATATAATGAAAATGGAACCCTAAATTTTGTTTACCTTATATTTGCTATATGTGGATCCGGTTGTCAGTAATGACGCACAAAAAGCTAAAAGCTTAATAAACTCAAATAAAACAGCTGAATACAAGATAATGTTTACAATTATTTTCTAGATAACGCAAAGCAAAACAAACCTTGACGTGTTTGTAATAACGTCCCATATGCTTCGACCACAAATATATAATAAGATATTTCTTCACAACAGGCGTCGGTCCGCGACATGCTCTCGTGGACGTCGTCGTCGATCAGCGCGCCGATGGTGGGCGCGGACTGGGACAAGGCGCACAAGAAGGCCGCCATAGACCTGTTCCGGCTCGTGCAGATCTACATGGGCGACCGGAAGGCGCGCCCCGGCATGACGCTCAACTCGGTCGCGCAGGACATACTGCACGCAACGTTCGCCAATGAGAAGTGAGTAGTACTTAATTAATATTTTGCTCTGGCGACAGGCCCTTATGGTTGTAGTAGGGCTGCTCCTACTAATCCATAAGCGACAGATAACGACGCCCCCACGTAACTTCGTCGCGGGGTATAACGCAGAATTTTCATGATTGTTGGCCACACCTTTATTTTATCTTCAGTCTATTACGACTCGATATTACGCGTAATATATCAGAAGGGCTTACTGAGACATAAGGTATATAAATACAACGTTTTTTTAGGGCTAAAGTTAAATTAATACAACAGATCCGCGTATTGCGTGAAGTCCCTCAGACAAAATTTTTTGTAAAACTAAATATCGCCTACCGAATTAATACACGTAGTAATGTAGAACCCCCTTTGTACCTCACCACGTATCGTCATGGGTCAAAACAATTTAAAAAAAAGCATCACATGACTAAGGGGTGGTCCATTAATCATGTGAAGCTTTTTTTTTGCTATTTTTAGATATTGAATTTTTCTTGATATATCACAGAACGCAAAGTATTCACCCACAAAATGTCTGCGTGTCCAGGCTCCGCGACGAGCTGTACGTGCAGCTGTGCCGGCAGACGACGGAGAACCCGTTGCGCGACTCGCTGCTGCGCGGCTGGGAGCTGCTGGCCGTGTGCCTCGCCTTCGTGCCGCCCTCGCCCGCCTTCCAGCCCGCGCTCACCAACTACGTCAACCGGCACCGCGACCCCGCCTTCGCCGACGCCTTCTCGGAGGTGCGTGTAGTGACGCGTTCTGACGCGACGTGACGTGCGTGGCGCAGCAGAGATCGTATACAGTTACATCGAAAACTTATGAATTATGTTAGTTGACGTAAAAAAGATATATGTTTAACTAGTTGACCTGGCGCACTTCGTAAAGCCCCGTTCTCGGATTTTCAATACCCATTTTTTTTTTCGTGCAACTTTTTTATTTTTTCTTTCATAAGAACCTTCACTTGACAATAACAAAAACAACCAAAAAAGAATTAGCGAAATCGGTAAAGCCGTTCTCAAGTTATAGCTTTGGGGTGAACCACCCTTATCACTTAGGGGTATAAAAAATAGATAACAACCTATTCTCAGACCTACCAAGTATACATATAAAATTTCACCAAAATGTGGATGATCGTTAAATGTATGAAAGCACTTGGATTCATTTGCCGTTTATTGTAAATCACTCACCGTTACTTCTATGAGTAGGATTACTCTTACTCAGTTGCAGTTACCTGCATATTAAATTGTCCAGGTGACTGAAGTTCATAACCAATAACTGGTCATATCAACACACAGTTGGGTAACTTGTGTGTTGTGTGTTTAACCATCACCAAGCTGAAGGGTGGACTAATGTTTGATATACGACATAACATGTTAACCAGGTTGCCAAGTGGCCAATCCACGTGCAGGTGTCTCACTACGCGGGCGTGGCGTGCAAGCGGCTCGAGCGGATCGGCTTCGGCGGCAAGAGGCAGCCCAGGAAACCCTCCACGGAAGATATCGACCAGGCCAGGGTTAGTCCTTTCACTTTGAGGTCCACCCCATAGTAACTTTGTGTGAAACAACATTTGGCAGTATAATAAACATTAGGTTCGTAAAGTCAAAAAAGCTCATTTATATTTATTTGGCAAGGCAACGATTGCATTTTCTATAGTTTTACTTTAGGATGTATTTCTGGAAATCGATTTAAATACCAACTCCACGTTTCTCTGCAGAAATTTAACAAAAGAGATAACAGTTTTCGTGGAGTTATGAAAGACCATTAACTGATCGGATCTGAACCCAAAAATGTTTTTCTTCGCAGGGGTATCCTATGAAAAGTTTCGTTGTGTCTTACCAACAATACTCACTTCAATATTCGTCCGCAGATCCAAATCTTCCGTCAATCGATGTTCGGCAACACGTTGAGCGAGGTGATGTCGCTGCAAAAGGAGCGCTTCCCGAACCGGCAGTTGCCGTGGGTGCAGGTAATAATAATGAATCCAATAATCAAATCAGCCTAAATACTCGAATCAGAATATTAAAATTCCTTCACCAAAAACCTACTTTACCAGCGAGTAACATCGGCTATATTTTATCTGCTTAGTCTGTCTGCTTGTGAAACCGCGGGACGCTGCTAGTCACAAATAAATGATTTGATTTGACTTGACCAATCTGTCGTCATCTGCAGGTGGCGTTGTCGCAACAGGTCCTCGCGCTAAACGGACGCGAGACGGAGGGCATCTTCCGTGTGTCCGCTGATGTCGACGAGGTCAACGCTCTCAAGGCTAAGATCGATAATTGGGAGCTGCCTGATGCCTCTACGTTGACTGGTGAGCGGATTTATTACGTTCTGTACTTTTGAGTTGGAAGAGAGCACGGTTTGCGGTAAAGATTGACTAAACCTGTGTTCTGACTTAAAGTAGACATCTTACTGTCTGCTATGCAATGTTTGCTACGTATACGAGCTGGAAGCCTTATTATCGCACTTGTAGATAAAATAAAGAATATGTAGTTTAGGTCAATTGTTTTCAATAAGTCTATATTAGCACAAGTTGCGATCACATTTCCATTTCTATTTATTTGACTAAAACTTGTCTCTCGGTACAGACGCCCACGCACCCGCGAGTCTACTGAAGCTGTGGTACCGCGAGCTGTACGAGCCGCTGATCCCGGACGCGCTGTACGCAGCGTGCGTGGCGGCGGGCGGCGACGTGGCCGCCTGCACGCGCGCGCTGCAGCGTCTGCCGCCGCTCAACCGCCTGGTCAGTGTTCGACGAGCAGTAATATAAAATGCAGTTATTATGTGGTGTCAAAGCGACGTCTGCTCACCTTTAGTCGTGAACTACAAGAGACAATAGGTTTCAGCAGGCTACTCTACTATGCATCTACTCTCAACGACTGCATAACTATGGTATATGACGGTATGACGAAGGAACCAAATATTACTAAGTATTTGACATGGCATGATCCGGCTCGAAGGACCTATTCACAGCTCGAAGGACCAGTCACAGTTAATTGAAACGTACTATAATTTTACACAGTTTTCGAGGATTGCGGTCGTGACCTATGTATATACAGTAAACTGAATTCAGAACTCCATTTGTTTCGCAAATTTGTAGATTATTTCGTTTTCAATTTACTCTTTATTTCTCTTGTGTCCTATAATATTAAAATCAGTCGATACAAAACTGCTATGATATAGGAAAATTGGCGTTGTATTAAACGTTTATTTTCGGTCCACAGGTACTCACTTATTTAATAAGTTTCCTGCAGCAATTCACCGCGCCCGAAGTGGTGAGTCAGACCAAAATGGACTCCGCCAATCTGGCGATGGTGTTCGCGCCTAACTGCCTCCGCTGCACCTCTCAGGACCCGAGAGTCATCCTGGAGAACGCTCGCAAGGAGATGACCTTCCTCAAAACCCTTATATCCAACTTGGACACTTCACACGTTAGAGATCTCGTGTGACCGATGAATCTCAGCTATTGCAACAACAACTTTACTGAAAGGCTGACTGAGTTCTAGGGAAATGCGTAAAGAATACTGTTTGGTTTTCTGCGTCGAGTACAAACTGCAAAAGTAAGGATGTTACGGCAATATTCAACCAAAAAGTGTACAATTTAGACTTTATCACCAAGTCATAACGTTTTATGTCCGAAGTGTGAATTTTAATTGCAAACTATCACGATTGCGTTTGCGCAGAAAAATAAATCGCCCTGCTAAATAGTTACTGACGCAAATGCATAAACAAGAGACCATAAGTGACGGCGCTTTGTGCCAATTATACTTGATTATGCTATCCTCTAGATATGCATCAGTAATTGTTGATGGAACAATGTCCAGACCCTGTTTTTGAAGAAATATTATTACTTCTTTTAATATACGAAAATATATATAGAAATAGAATATAAAAATGGTGTTAAACTGAATATTAATTAAGAAAAATACATTTAAAATTGCAATAAGATATTGTCTCAACAAGCCCTTTTGCAATCATCGATTCATATACCAGAGGATATAGTAGATAGCAGTTGTTAATTGTTAATAGTTATTGCAATACCAAATGTGATAGTTTGCGTTAAACCTCGCATAGTATACCATTTAATCAACTCTGACTGTACTCTTCGCGAAAATGTTAGAAATGTTTTTAAGTTGCATTTCCCTAGGAACTCTTTTTGAGCATTTGAATCGAATGTTGATCGGAGTGAGTTGCAATGGCGCGAGTGATTAACAGGATCTGATGTGAACTTATCGTGTTGTGCAGGCGAATCACGTTTTGGGATTGCTTAAAGGTTCAAACACACTGTGCCGCTTGCTTTTAACTTGCGGCTTCGCACATTTCATGTACAATTTATAGTCTTAACAGGCCGTTAGACGATATCTACGCTTATCACGTAATTCGATGAGTTACTTCGTACAGGAAAAAGTATATTTAGAACAATAAATTAGGCCTTAATCGCCTCAACATTGAGCTGCAAGGAAGTAATTTGTTTATTTTAAGTATTTGCATTTGGATATATTACAAAACAAATAAATCAGGTTGAATTTGTTATTTTTTATTGTAAATAATGTCAGTAAATTGGTCGTAAAGTATTGGCCTTGGTTTTTCATACTACTAGTAGTTGCATACAAGCATACGATCCACTTGTCAATAAACAGTCCCCGTAGTCTATGGGCTATGCAGGTGCCTTTATATACCTACTTTGAACAACTCCTTGCAGACTAGGGATTACTAGGGAAAACCTCTCTCTTTTGTATAGATGGATAAGTGTAGATTCGATAAAACGGTTTTATTAATAATAGCTTGGAAATCGCCGCTCAGGCAGGTGGCATTGTGTGTAAGAGCCTTACGCCCAATGAGAAGTTTTAGCTTATAAGCGAAGTTCAACAGCTGTGTCTCGAGACCTCTATATCATAAGTGGAAGGTCGCACGCCGCCTGAGCCTACATTATCGAAATCTAGTCCGGTTTCCATGTGATATTCTGTGGACGGCCGATAGGCAGGGTCGCGTGCGGCTCCACCCACCCCTCGAATTAAACTTGACATTCTTGTATATTTTTTGTATTTTTGTACGCTATATGATAATTTTATTTGGTTGTATCCAAAGATATTTAAAGAGATGTGATTTTAATTATATTAGACTTGAGCTTTACAAAAGTGTACGTGCAATGTGTTTGGCGTATTTGTTATTGGATGATTGCGTGTTTGTTAATATTAGTTACTGCCGTGTAAAAGTGCTTTTATTTAGCAAGACGATATTATTTTTTATCTATAGTTGTAAAGAGGCGCGACGCATACTTCTAAGATACTCCATTCCTTTTTTAAGGTCAATTTTATGGTTAAGTCGTAAACTTTCAGTTCACAATAAAAAGTGCATTTATGTTATCACAATACTATATTTTACAAACACTTTTAATGGGCGCAATACTAGAATTAATTATACTTTAGGGAATTGCGATCTGGTTAGTATCATGGATCTTACTAATATTACATGTTACGATGATGAGTCCAATGTATGTTTCTGAGAAAAATATCGAAGATACTAATTAACCGTATATTTGATACAATACAATACAATAAAATGCATTTAGGTTATGTTATCGTGCGTTTCTGCCTTCGTATGTAACGTAACATGTTAATACTTGTATTAAACACATTTTTCAAAAACAATTTCTTGAAGGATGTATTGATGACAAATAGTCAGTGTTCAGTGTGCCCAACCAATATATAATAGGCATTTGTACTGCAGTACTCGGAAGAGATGAAGATTTTGTCGCGAGTTTTGATTTGTAGCGCGCACTTCTGCGTGCTGGCGATATGAGATGATTATTATAAAATACTAATTGTTATTTGTACTGTGACATTCGGCATTTGTTTTCTTTTTGGGTAGCTGCGTCGAAATTTATCTGATATTTGACAGCTCCAGATAATACAAAAATATAAAGAGGTGCTATTTTTCAATCGTGTTCACTTATAAAACAAAGTTGGCCGAGTTTGGAATTTTATCGGTAACTTGTCACCAAATAAGCATATAGTAAGGCTACAATACGCATGGGGACATTTTTCATAATATTATAACCGACCATGCTGTTTTTGCGGTTTCGTATTTTTTGTACAGGCTTCGTTCTATGATATAATAGATTAAATGTAACCATATCAAATTCGAAAACGCAATATTAAGGGGCTTTGTTAAATAGTCCAGCTGTAATATAGCTGTCCTATTCGGCATTTCGAGTCAAAAAAATATTGTAGCTCCATTTAAAATGCATTTTGATTTAATAAATGAATAACGGCTGAGAATCGACTTCCTGAATTGAATGAATTTTATTGTTAGGCGAACCGAATTGTATTATATTGTCCTTTGTTTTTTTAAATACAGTCATTTATGTTGTGACATAAGGTAGCTTAAATGAATTATTGACGTAATGGCAGCTTACGAAAATATTGTTTTTTTTAATTTTTTTAATTGAAAGAGATTTTTTCACTTTCTCTGACTTCAATATGACATTTAATTGAAGTTAAGATTTTTTTGTGGTGTCCACTGACAAAAAAAAAATTTCTTCGTGCGATTAACAGTTATATCTTAGTCTGAATTAGTTAATGGTATAGTAAAACGTTAATCTATGATTTCTAGAATAATAGTAATACCGTGATACAATTCTATTTTGATCATTTTGGTGTTGTCAAAGAGATATTAATTGTGAATGTATCGTGCGATTTGCTATAATCGTACAAAGTTTGAGATATGGGAATTAGGGATTATGGAAATCTGCGGTTGGTACTTTCGCTACCCTGTGAATTATCCGCTTAAGATAAATAAACATGCTTAAGTGCCAAGTTCTTTGAAGGAGTCTAGATATCTTTAAATATCTGATTACCATAGACACGTGCAGACGTTTCAACCATGACGATATCAAATATCGATTTGCTGTCTCACTTTCAAGCCTGTACTTTGAAAGAGAGAACATTGCTTACTTCACGCATCAGTATGCATCCTTTCCTCTAATAGTATTAAAAGGAAATGCGAACCTTTATGTAACATGTTATATATGCGCAAAATGCCGAACATTACGTAATAGTGTATATAAAATGTTATGTAATATGTTTATGGATAAATACATAATTCACAACGACGGCCTTCGAAATCATAATAAATTCACTCTTACTAAAAAGATTTTACTTCAATTATATCACTAAAGTTACTATTATAGAATAGGTAAAGTAAAAACAGCTTTAAAAGTTAGACAAGCTTCGAATCGAGATCTAGTGAAATTATATTAAAGAAAATATATTGGCACGTACTCCGTTTGTTGCTACGTTTTAGACACTGTCATGATATACAAGTGTAATAGTTAAAGGACGTAAGTTACTCATAGTGATCGCTGGACGTCGTTCGGCATTGTTATACGCCCGTTTGTATCGAACCAAACAGAAACGGACTCGAATGTATAAATTTAACTAGTTTTTCAACCGATCTCTGTAGGGAGTAAGCGTGTGAATGATTTTTCTAACGCTGCGGATTCCATGCTATGCTGTGAATTAAAAAGCAATATTTTAAAAGATATATAAAATAAATATGCTTTCTCTTACTGTAAGTTGTAACCAGCAGTGACCACCTATGTATAGTTTGCAATCTGTGATACGCAGATTTTATTATATTTTCACTATAATCCATTATATACATATTTCATTAGATGGTACTTACTAATCCCTATAAATACATATTTACTGCCCTAAAGAGCCATTTCATATTTTCTATAGACTATTATATAATCCCACTAACGTTTCTCAATAAAGTCTCAATAAAATGTGTAATTTATTTTCTAAAAACAATAAAAAGAATAGTATTATTAACCGCCTGAATGGTCACAAAATGTCATGGTTATCTTTACGAGTTGATTTTTTTTATTGCCTATCTGATCCATAGACAATAGTTATAAACAAAATGTTATAGTATTTGCAGATTGCTGATAGTGAATTTCCTAATAGAATTTATTTTGAATAAATGGTGCATTATTTATATTGTAAACTGTAATGTGTAAGTAATTTTGAGATATTAAGCATAATTTGAATAGCTTTTTTTAAACTTCGTTACTTATCTACTTATTTTTTGTCGCAAATAATTTATAGGAACTTATTTTTGTACTTTATAGCTATATTTTGGCAGCAATAATTGTTTTTTAACAAATTATAAATTGACATTATAATATTGGTGTAATTGCAACATTATTACAGTTACCAAAGTCGTACCAATAACTGGAAACGTTATATTCAATGTAGAACATGAAAAGAAACAACTTTAGTTAATTCAACTAATAATGGTGAATAATTATTGTTTAATTCGAGTTTATGTGGGGCTCATTCATAAAACGCAAATCATTAAATCGTATGTAAGGGAAGACAGTTCTATGAGCTACCAACACATTCGAGTGGCAACAGACCATTACCTACACTGCCTTCATATTATACATGTTCAACCCTTGGTAATGAGTATAGCTTGTGAGAGATTCCTCATATATCTAACTGATATTTTAGAGGCTCTGTGGTTTTCACATACGAATGAAGCTTACCAATATAAAATCACACTAAAACATCTGTTACCGTAATACCAGCGCAAACGTTACCGTATGAACCTCTTACGAATTTGTGCCATAAAACTATTTGTGAACTTAATTTCCCCTCGAGTTCTTATCGTCCTAGTTTAAGATGTTAAGTTAACAAACTACTTAACTTTCAGTCGGTTAGGTTGACCAAGCAATGATTGTATGATGAGTAATTAATTATAAATCATAGTTTATATCCATGCTCTCTTTTCCTAGTGTATTTAGAAGGCGGCGCAGAGCACAATTTATTTTTTTGTGTACATTTAAAATAATTAGCTATTTACCCAAATGTAAAGCATGCACTTACATAACTATATTGCTGCGTTACTATTATACTGTATGGTAGTATGATGACGTGCTTGTAATTCCAGATCATGTAAAGTTGTATAGTGCTTATAAATAAATATAAAATTATTTCATCAACATCAAGTCCTTTTGTATATAATATGCTATTTTTCTTTGTTATTCATGACAATATAATGCCTATGATGTTCATAATGTAGGATATCATTGTAAATGTGAATGTTCAGGAGAAATAAAACTAATTATCCGGTGGATAACTGCGAATACCATTTTTTTGTTTCATTTAATACCATTGCCACTTTGACAGCCCCAGAGTTGTCGCAATGGTTTCGACTTTCCGTCGAACCCTGAGTTCGGGTTCGATCCCCGCACCGGGACAAATACTTACTTCTTAATAACAGGTATTGGTCTCGGATCTAGTTATTTGTGGTAGTTAATTTCGTTGATCTTGATTTATTTAAGACACATGCTTAAGTTAAGTTAAGAATTACTTTGGAATCAAATCAATAAAGGCTCTAATTGCAGTAGTTCGGTTGACCGAACCAATGCAACTTTTTAGTAGCAGAAGTCCGGTTGATTTCAATCACCGAACTGTTGCTACCCTCTAGTTGCGGTAGTTCGGATGACCGAACTAAGTTAATGTCGAGAAAACAAGTGAATACCGGAAATACAAAGAAAATAATCATATAAAACAAATGAAAGTCTTGAACTTCGAAAAAACAAATGAAAGTCATAAATCTTCATTCACTTGAATACGTTTTAATAAACACCCTTGACTCCAGTACCTACAAATGTTTATGTTCATTGTCACGTTCATTGTCTCTAGCGGGATTCAATCCCGCAACATTTAGTTTAGTTGGCAAGGCTAATCATTCGTCAAGCGGCCCACCATCACAGACCAAGGAAAGCGAGTGAGGAATCTTTGCACGTTGACGTACCTATATACATGATACAATTTATCTCGTTTCAATATTTATCGATTACAAGGTTCAGATACCATTACCGTTAGTGCAGTAACTATTTACTCATTTACACGACTGTCGTCTTTAGCGAGATTTAGTACTGGTCATTGTCCAATCAGAACCCCACTGGGAACGGGGTAAACACGAGGAAGATAGTGAGAATCATTTATATTCAAAATTCATTAATTACTTAGTGTCAATCATTTGGGTGATAGATTCTAAGATATGAAGGTTGTCATACAATATCGGCCCGTAAGTACAAGGTCTACCAGGTAAAATTGGGAAGCCGGTTTAGATACACATAAAGTGACCTTATGACGTCAAAAGCGTTGCTGTAAAGCGTGTTATTGACACGGCGTAGATCGGTCATTTTGCAAACATCTACGACGATTTGTTACACCAAGGCAAAGCAGTTAAGTTTTTGTTTAATAGCTGATCTTGAATTTGTCTCAGAAAGGAAGTAAGAACCTGTATTGGATCTTATTGAAGACACGTGTTATGGCGTAGTAATTTTAAGTGCCTACAAGTTTTATTAGAAACTAGCTGTCCCGGCGCACTTCGTTGCGCCCCGTTCTCGGATTTTCATTTATTATTTTCCTCGCAATGTTTGCGTATTTTCTTACCGTACAAACCTTCCCTGGATTACATATATTTTAAAACTCATCCAAATCAGTTTCTGTAGTTTTAGCGAGGCTAACGAACAGCAATTCATTTTTAAATAAGATTTAAGTTCTATGTCTACTAGACGTCAAAATCAAGTCAAAAGTCAAAAATATTCTTTATTTACCTATTTAAGTTTCAAGGAAAATTGTCAAATGCAAGTAAAGCTACCTATATGATTCTATCACCGGTTCGGAATGTTGTATCTACCGAGAAGAATCCGGCAAGAAACTCGGTACCTTGTTAATCTTTTCAACACAATTTATACAAACATGTTTTAGTGTGGGCCTGTTGTAGAGTATCAAAGTAAAAATGTATAAATTACAAACTAAAAACTTGACCCGAGCAGAGCAGACCAGTCCCTAAGGCGGCACCTGTTCCCAAGTAGGTATGATGTATGTGTCAGCCATCGCTTCACTTAACCATATTTTAGGGAACGTAACGACCCGCCACATAGCGCTACCACCCCAGCGACATTTAAAAATAACAAGCCAACTATAGAACACAGCTCAAAGGTTTTTAAACAATGTCATATATTTAAAATTCAATGAATGAATGAATTATTATTATAACTTCTGCTATTGGTCATCATCAATTTCGTAAAAAGGTGAATTTAATACGTAAAAATTTAAATAAGAATTATTGGAACTACTTAACTGATTAATAATTTGTTATCCATCGGTTTTTGTCATTGAAAAAATCTGACTTATGTATTTTGTTGTAGATTGAGTCTATTTACTTACGACCTTCGTATGCGTTTTCTATTTGTGTAAACAAGCGACGCAATATCTATTGCAATGTTCAGTGATTAGTCACATCCACCGCTTGCATTTAACCTACGTGAAAAATTTACCAATAGTTCTAATAATTCGGACCAGTTAAGTTTTAGTAATACTTAGGTATATTCTATTTTCAACAAGGATATCTAACAAGAAAGAAGTAATTTTCACGGACCGATTGGACAAGTTGCGCTCATGAATAATGTTGTAATTTTTATTTAATAGAAGACTACTGTGTAAGGTATAATTACTAATATTACTTAGCTGTTACCGTTTATAGTACGCAGTTCTTATAAGTGATGTCTTGATCCATACTTCCTTATAACTTATGTTTCATACTTAGGTCATGGGTAGCTTTGTTGTATTATAAAAATTATGATGGTTAAAAGTAGGTAATTATTCTATTATTATTTTTAGCCATTTGTTTGGTGAGTTACCCTATCTTTTTACTTTAATTGATAAAATGTTATGTACAAATCAAAATTCTCACGATTTTCTAACTAACAAATTCAGTTCAGTTTCACTTTCCATTGAGCATTGCTTCACCTCGTTGCATTGGCTGCGCGTTCGATCCCTGTATCAGGACAAATAGTAGTTAATAAAGTGGATGTGCATCTCTAGTGTGTTTTTGTACATACTTTCGTTGATTTTGAGCAACAGTCATTGGCTTTGAAAGAATATTTAATGTTATTGTTGTTCATACTGCTCTACTATATTACGCAGTTTATTGTGTTTACTTGTAGTTCTGACTTTATAGTACAGTTTGATAAGGATAAACTATGTTAAATGCAGCGAATGACTGCCTGTATGTAGCCAAGTTCCTATGTAATTGTCAAAGTAGGAACAAATTACTTATGGCGACCAGACGCGTTCTTAAATACTAAATAAACGTTCATGGAAGTCTAGTGGTCAGCTAATTGCTGTTATGCTTGTAAAGAGTTTAAATCATAGTATTGCAATTTATGCAGCTAGGACTCGAAGGGTTATTACAGACCCTTGGAATCATATTAGATATTTGAATCTGTGCTTTAGTTTCTCGTAGACAGAAAACAATTTATTTTCAAGTAAAATTCAAACACCAGTTTCACAATTATTATCTGTCACTATAGATACTAGATCAGTGGTGTAACTATATAGTGGTAGGAGTGGTAAGATGCTGCATGCCTCGAAGGGGTCTCCAACCGAAACGGTGTCCTGTGGTCACAGGGAACCCCCTTATGCTCGAGCACTGAAATAGATGAAATTGCCACGGGCCTCATAGTATATAAGAATTTACGCCACTGCTACAGATATTCAAGATACATTCATACTAACTTTTACTCCGCTATTATATTTCCAAAGCTCTTCAAAGAAACTGCATGGGTCTTCGCGTCGTCCCTCAGCATTCAGAGACCACGAGCATAGCTTATCCGCCTATGCTCTAACCGTGGCTCAAGCATAAAAATTACACTGTCTTTGAGCGAGAACCTCACCCGATTAAGTTTCGAACCTCAAATCGTGTAATTACGCCGGTAGATTCAGCAGACCGTATCTGATCATTTTGCTACGTAACGAATCATTAATGGTATTTAAGTTTAACGTAGTAGTGACGCAGGTGATTCGTGACGTCAAATAAGATGTGGACGCCGGCGAGGGTCGCAGGTTCAATGTGCCAACAACGAATCGAGTATGTGCGTGATATTATTCATAGAAACCTGTCGTTAATCAGCCGTGTGTACCTTGTCACGTGGATCGCTCTCGGATTAAGTGGAGGTAAAAAGGGAGGGAGAGGCAACAAACTTTAACACTCCTTGTCCTAAAGGCATTAGGATTGCATAATACCTAATTAGTACTTTTAATAAAAATAAATAATAATAATAAATATCCAACGACATCACATATATTGATCTGACTTCGAAGTAAGTAGCTTAAGCACTTGTGTTACGGATATCAGAATCAACAGTGGCATTAAAAATATATACTTAAATATTGGATATTAACACCTAGACACAGAACAAACACAAGTATTCATCACACTAATGTCTGTCCTGGGAGGGGATCGAACCCACAACTCTTGGCGCATGGGATAGGGTCACTATCGAATGCGCCATTGAGCCAGTCAAAAACAAATTTATAATTTAATCGTCATTAATAACTAGATTGCCACTCTTATTATTTAATTTGGTGATATAGGGAAGTACAGAACTAACTAGTAGGTAGCACATAATACTTAATACATAACTTAACTCACAAATAAATGTCTATTTAAAATGTGAGACAACTTTGATGGGTTGAGTATTAAACAACCTTCTTGTGTAGGTATAATACCCCACTCATCAAATTGATTGATGTATTGATTTACGTAGGATGTTAGATTCTAATGTTGTTGGTTAAATTATTTGGTTGGATTTTAAATATTACAAAAAATTTACTTTAGATCTTTCCAAAAAGCTAACTGGTCAGATGATCTAATTAAGTACTCCTTATCTAAGTAAAAAAACAAATTAAAAATTTTATCCGGAATTTTGCAGACCTAGGTATGAATATGTGTTATAATTGTGGAAGTCTAAATATGATGTGTGTAAGGACCGTGCCATATGGCGTTCGGTTCTCTCTGCCTACCTCGCTAGGGAAGTGGCGTGAAGTTTAGTATTTTAATTAATAAAATTTAATTAAATAACCTTCTAAAGTAGATACTTACATGTAAATTCGCTAAATGTATTTGGTACATTAATTGTGTGATATTAGACTGCCAATTCACCTTCTTTCTAAACTCTCGCTCAAAATGGGATTCAGGGTAGAACTAAAAGAAACAGATTATCATTCCTAGTTGCCCTAGGCACTTAGTACCTACCGAGCTACACCAATGTCGAATGTCGAAACCCCTGTTGACTAGACAAAAAGGGTTTGACGCTTTGACGCCCATTCCTATAGGTCCAGGGCTTTAGTTAGTCAGAACCTAGAGTACCTATATCGTACACCCCTATCTAGGCACCCTGTCTCCCATTATAAAGAGGCTCTAGGCCCAGGCCTAGTTGGTATTTAAGCTAATCCGTCCCTGACCGTAAGTCTTGGTTTATCAAGTTAATAGGCCACGGCAAGAGTAGGTTTATCAGATAGACCGCGGTTTGCAATCTCGCACCTTTTGACCCCCATTTCAATTAGCTTTGTTCAAAGAAAACCGTAATTATATAGCAATTATGTCGTCAAGGTATACATCTGAGGGTGTTTCTGTCACGATGCATTAAAATTAATTAGGAAATCTTTATAAATTGTGTAATCGTGAATGGTTATGTAATTACTTAGTCACATTGAAGGAATTTAGTTAGAATGTCATACATAGATACAACTTATGTCCAGAAGGTAACAAAGCAAGATTATTATTTAGAACATCTTCTTATGTAAGGATATGAGGCGTAGATAAAAATAATTGATTCAAAGAAACGTTTATGACTACGTGTCGATGTTTGTGGTCTACGATTGAATGTAGGCGGAAAAAATATGCACGTGAATTAAACTTGACCTGAATTTTAACCCTGACTTATTAAGAGCTTTATGTGCTAGTAAAAGCTGCGTTTAATCGCGAGTCAAACGATTGTACTGATTTTTTTTACCTTTGCTACCCCATGTATACATTGACCACACGACAAGGAAACATTTTTGAAAATTTAATAGTCCCGTAGACATAAAAACATTGATACATGTACGTGCAAAATCAGTTGTTATCTTGTTCTATCGTTTTGTTGTTACCTTGTGTCGTATTTGCCAAATATTTTACCGGAAACCAAATGGTTTCCGGTAAATGCATGCATAATATTTTGTTATTTCTTAATTCTCATTCTCGGTAAAATTGCGCGAGTAGATTTTGGTAGGACATCGGCGCTAAAGGTCAAGGCTTAGCCGAGATTTTCCATGATAAAGTACGAGCAATAAAATATATATGAACTCGCTTATTTTTATTTGACACTGAGATTCATTATTGAATGTTATGTAATTATTGATTATAGCTTTCGGGCGTACCACTGCGTTCTGAGTATGATATATGCCAATGTCTATGGGATTTATTCTTCATGGCTTGTGCTATGATGGACTAAAGAATAATATACATAAGAATCTAACGCCCCAGAAGACTCTTATATGGTTCACTAAATTTGTATTTTCAATGAATATTTTTGGCGGTTGAACCCTACCTCTGGAATATGCATACAAAAACAGGTAAAATATTACATATGACACGGATAACATATGCCACAAAATATAAGCGTCTCCCGTGGTCCGCTTATATGAAAACTATAGCTTTGCTCATGCTAAGATCATGCTTATGTTACCAAGTTGCCGTCTGGATGGATACACCGAAATGGTAAGTGGAATCAGCTGGTATCAGATATGTTGCTTTGAATTCGTCTCATTATAGACTACTTGGTAAGTTAAGTCACGTTTGCTTAATTCATAATTGGCATTAGGCTAAGCACTTAATGTATCGCTATCAGTACGATTGGCTGTTAGTTCATTGTTCCGTGTCTTGTCTGTAAAGTGTTACGTGAGGATTGTAAAATGTGCCGAATACCTAGAGGATAAGACTTCACAATTTGATAAAGTAGGTATTCAAACCTTTTTTGTGTTTTCTTGTTAGAAATTGCTTATAGCCAAAATGCTTTGAGAGATATATACATATTTCAGTAATATTATAACCTACAAGTTCTACAGTATTATGTAGTACAGGTGTAGGTACATAAAATTTCAAATAAACAAAAGGTTCAAAAAAGTTGCAGGTAGAATAAGACATTTTCCTGGTATAACTTTACATTTTACATTTTGTTAATTCGATTTTAAACAATATGATATTTAAAATGTTATTATTTACAAAACTTATTGTTTTAAAAATATAACAATTCGTAATCAATTTGACATTTACTTTATATGAATCTATGTTTATAGAATTATTTGCACGTGAATACGATTTATCTAATATACAAAATTCTCGTGTCGCCGTGTTTGTTACCAAACTCCTCCGAAAGGCTTGACCGATTTTCAATGAAATTTTATATGTATATTCGGTAGGTCTGAGAATCGGTGGTAATCTATTTTTCATACCCCTAAGTCATAAGGCTGGTCCACCCCAAAGCTATAACTTGAGAACGGCTTTACCGACTTCGCTAATTCTTTTTTAGCTGTGTTTGGTATTGTCAAGTGAAGGTTATTATAAAATAAAAAAATTAAGAAGATGAGCGTTAAATTATTTTTTTTTTAATTGAAATCCGAGAACGGGGCGTTACGAAGTGCGCCGGGTCAGCTAGTATAGTAATAAAAACATGTGGATTATTTCCTGTTACAGTTCCAACCTCCGAAAATCAAAACAGCAGTGTATCGTAAAATATAATTAAGTGTTTGTAAAGATGTTTATGTTATGTTATTTAGTTACGACGCTTGAAATCGAAAGTAAGGGAGCATTGCATCCCCGTATAAATTAAAAAAATATATATATAATGACAATCTTAGGCACCACCTTTTAGTATTGCCATCGTCTTCTCAGTGTTAGCTCCATTGGTCAGGGTCGAATAGATTATGATTCAGCAATTCTTGTCATAACATAACAAATCATGTCTTTTAAAGCTAGATTCGGGGTCAAGACAAATTGGTTGCATAATAGTTACATTGGAATATGGATATATAATCTATACCAATATTATAAAGAGTAAGGTCTGTTTGTAGGGATTAATCTCTGGATCTACTAAACCAATTTTGAAAATTAATATACCAATAGAATGCCACTTTATATGTGAGTGTCATAGATTATATATTAAAAGGCTATATTTCATCCCCTTATTCCCACGAGAACAGATACGCGGGTGAAACCGCAGGGCGCTGTTCGTGTAATTATATTACGGCACGTAATTTCAATTGTTATTAGCACAAGATGCAGCGACTGCTCAAGGGAAGAGTGACGGAGCGGTTGTGATTTCCTAAAAATCTTTTTAAACCACATTCAATTCATAATTATTTCAAGAAGCAAGTAATACCGAATTAATAAAAATTTGCTTGAACTATCTGAGTACGAGTCCAATTTTCACGAATTCTAGAAGATTCGGCCAGTTCAAATCCCATTTTCTCATATTCCTTAGGAAGCAAGGTCGGTTGGTGCGATTTATTTTTGTCAATGGCGTTAATGCAAGTCACGTCCGCGAATGTGTGGCAAGTTGCGTGTGCGCCGGCATGCGTGCGCGCAGATTGAGTGACGCCATTCGAGATCGCGCTGGCCGCAATGACGAAGTTTAGGAAAAAAATTGGCGACAAAACAAACTTAGTCAGCTCTAAATACAATTTTGTGTGTAGTCGGAAGCTTTCCACTTCACTTAAAATTTATTAAAGTATACAGAATTCATCATCTTCGTAAAGTTACTAATATTATAAATGCGAAAGTTTGTCAAGATGATGTATTAATGTTTGAAGATCTCTCACCCAAAAAATAACTGAACTTTTTTGGATAAAGATTTGGTACACAGATAGATTTTATACTGGAACCGTACTGGTACCATGCGAGTGTAGCCGCAGGCAGAAGCTAGTATATAATATTTATGTATAAGTTATTCACTGAATTCAACCTAAGGGATTGTGCCGTTTTCAATTACATTTTTATGTGCTTTTAAATGTGTCCCGGGATAGTTTCATTTACTATGGGATCTGGCTAGTTTTTGATATAATTAGATATGGTTATTTCAAGATAAATATAGGCACATCATGATACTCTTAGTGTTTATTTTATGCGAATGCCATTCAGTATGCATATCCATAGCAGGAAATGTCCGGTGACTTTACGAAATTTGTAGAACTTAGGTACAAGATTTTGCGGATGTAATATATAGGGCCTCATGGAAAGCTTACAGATTAAGATAAAATCAGACTTTGGAATATTCAATAGAGGTTTTCGTGAAATGGAAATTATTTGATCGTTACAATAACATACAATTGTTCAAATACTCGGTTTTTCGCTGCCCCACAGATAATGTAACCCAGGACCGATTTACTAAATAAATCTTTAAAAGTTAAACAGTTATTTGAAATTTGCTGCCCCCAATAAGTGCTGCCCGGGGCAGACCGTCCCTCTTGCCCCTACTACGCTATGCCACTGATGCTGTACTAAAAGATATTCAATAAACATAAGTTCGTTCAATAAACATAACAACATTTGACATCAGCAGCATAGAAACATGACTTTTATATGAATACCAGAAATAAATATCGGGTTTTGGGTGTGATTGTGTAGGCGACAGGTTAGCCGCTTGTCACTGCTTTTTTACAATTTTCCATCTAACCCAGCCCGGCCTTATTTTTGGTTGAATGTGATTGAAGGAGCATGTTACCCCTTTGACTCTGCCTTCCCCTTATGGGCGTGATGTTATGTATGTACCACAAATAAAAAAGGGGCTAAGTGCCAAAAATGTTGTTTCGTTTTTATTTCTTTACCATGTAGTACTTATGTAAATTCTCTGGACTGCCACACCAATTCACTAGTTCCAAACTAAGCTTTAAGCTTGTCCTATGCATACTAGGTGAACGGATAGACATACTTAAATACGGTTATAAAAATCCATGACTCGAGTACAAATGTCCATGTTCATTACACGAAACATTTACCCCTAGCGGGATTTGAACCCGCGACCCTCAGTTTCGTGGCCAAGGTCTTTGACCACTCTGCCAAAGGAATGTCCCCACGACAATAATAAAAAAAAAATAGGGACTACACGACAGGCGGTTGTTACTTGCTTCATGCTTGGTATTTACAACTCTCAGGAGCGTGGTCGTGGAAGACGCGGGTGGCATATTTATTTGAAACACAAATTCCTCCACTTTTTACTTTTGGTACTTAGAGCCTTTTTTATTTCTTGTATTCAATGTTGCCCTATGACAAAAAAATAGTGGTCTAGAAAAAAAATAGTAGTATAGTATTGACAACGAGATTGAAGATTAAAAGATTCAAAACAAAATTTTAAATCCTTGATACAAAGATCTAAGTTCAAGTCTACACAACAAACTCGTCATTGGTGACGACGATGATTTATAAGTCAAGTAAATAAAACAAAAAATATTTTTTTTGTAGAATTTGTTTATGGTCTTCCTATTCATTAAAATTCGTTAACGTTGTTTAGCAACTAAACTTTTGATTAACCAGTATAATACAATGAACGGAGTAAGTTTAAGGCTTGTCAGGCTTTCAAACCCAACCTTTAAAAAAAAGTAGGTACCTAATTCCTAATTACGCAATTTTGCTCCGACCTTCCTATAGGTCTCATGTGTAGTTCTTGTTTAAATTTCTACACAAAAAAGGCCGTGGCGAATTCGTTATATCACTGTTATAAAAATTCTAATAGAGGTATAGCGTTCGGTTCTCTCTGCCTACCCTGCTAGGAAAGTGGCGTGGAATTTAGTTAGTTAGTTAAAAGAGGTATATTCGGTCGCTAGTAAATACATACATACATAACAACACGCCCATAATCCCCGAAGGGGTAGGCAGAGTCAAAGGGGCAGCAAGCCCCTGCAACCACTTCCAGCCAAAAATAAAGCCGGGCTGGGTTAGATGTAAAATTGTGAAAAAGCAGTGACAAGCGGCTAATAAAATTAATACCTATCTAATAAGGATGAAGTATTGTTTCATACATTTAGAAATAAATTGTATTATCGTAATTTTGAATTTCGATGTTGGTTATACATATGATTATATGTTATAAGTTTGCCTTTTAATTACCTAAGGAGATATTGGTCGATTGGAGGAAGATGTATTAGAATAGTAGAAATACCCAACGAAATAACATCGTGGGGCCAATCAATTAAATAAATAGTTCACAGCTTACTATCTTTAAAATATTTAAATAGCTCATTGTTCGTAATGACTAGTATTTGGTTTAAATAAACAATTTCTGCAATATATTATTCTGCGTGTTTCTTAAAACACCTCAACACGAGTCTATAGAAAATAACAATCTTTACGAGATATTCCGAGAAATATGATGGGATATTCTGAGGAATTTTAAGTGTAGGGCGAGTAAACATCACACATACACATAGAAGCGGGCGTTCGCGACTTCAGTCAATGTTTCAAACTTGAACATCAACGTGAAGCGTCCAAAAGTCTTACTATATAAATTGCTGTAAAGTTCAATTAACTGTAGTCTTGTTTTTTTTTACAAAAAAGTAACAAAATTCCAAACGTAGGCTCGGACAGAGATTTCTATTTATAATGTCGCAGGATATATACCTCCAGGTCTCTCACAATATTCGGCTGGAGAGAGGGCCTTCGGCTCAGAGGCCACTGGATACTTGCAGAGTGTTTACTCTGTCCCCTGGTGTGTAACACATTGCCTGCGGAGAAAACACATATGTGTAGGTGTAGGTACATAGGAAGTAGGTAATTTCCTAAGAATAATATTACGTATGTAGAATATAATATATTTACCTTTGTTCTACGAAAGTCAGCCGAAAACAGGTAACATTTTATAACACTCAGGACAATTGAATCGGACTTGTTTTATTTGCTAAGTGCCGGTAAATCCCAAGGGGCCATTTAAGGATTAAGTAGGTAAGCGAACGTGTTTTTAAGTCTTTGATCCTTCAAAGAATTGAAATAGAAAAAAAATCCTGTCCCTGTAGCGAGAATTAAGTTAACGTTATTATTAAACCAAAAAGTTTAATCAAAAACTCGTATCGCTTAATTTGTCTTATTCTGGCTGATATTCTGACTCAAAGGCTGATTTTCCAACTGTAGTGAAGGAAAAAACAGCAATCCGATAAATTGCAATACGGATGATTTGAAAGTATCATCACCTGATTCGTGGGTAAAATACTAATGACATTCTAAGCTATAGGTTCCCGACGGGGCGGAACCACCCCCTAGTGGGCGCTGGAGATTTTCGAGGGGTTGATAACGAGCCCAAAAGGTAAATATGGGACATTATGACAGTTAAGTGGACGTTCGCGGCGTACTAGTAATAAGAAATTTAACATAATAAAATACTTGCCTCTATTTTTAGGAAAATACGTCGTATCTAGCCGTCTAAGATATTTATCTCTCAGCGACGACCGCGAGTTGCACGATTACAAAGAGATAGCTTATTTAATGTGTAATTATTAATAGATAATAATATACAGACACATTAAATTGGTTCCTATATTATGCAAAGAGGGGCGTTGCATGTATTTTTTTCTTATAAAGGGGGCGGTAATGCAAAAAAGGTTGGCAACCTATGTTCTAAGCAATAATGTGATTACGATTTACGTATATGTAGATCTGTCTAGGGTATTAAGCGGTTTCCGTACTTCAAAAGGTCAAAGGAACCCTTAATTATCAGGGTCATTTCGCTATCCGTCTGTGTGTATGTTCATCTATCAACAAGATCCTTTCTTTCAGGACCGTGTGGAGGTATCAAGTTGAAATTAATATAAACAATCCGGAATAATACTAATTTATTTTGCAATCCCTAGGAACTTAACGCAATCAAAATATACATACATAACATCACGCCCATAATCGCCGAAGGGGTAGGCAGAGTCGAAGGGGCAGCAAGCCCCTTCAACCACATTCAGCCAAAAATAAAGCCGGGCTGGGTTAGATGGAAAATTGTGAAAAAGCAGTGACAAGCGGCTAACCTGTCGCCTACACAAACACACACCCAAAACCCTATAAACCATTAGTCGCCTTTTATGACATGCTAGGCAAGAACCACAGTTGGCACATTCTTTTTTTTTTGTCCCAAATCAACATGGGACATGGCAATCAAAAGATGCCTCGTTTATATCGCATATCTAGTCCAAATGTTGACACTCGCAAAAGAATCAAAATCAAAACCTATAAAAGAAGGTTTCCGTAGATATCGAACAGGCTAGGTATATCTACTGAATGTTCGGTCCCATTATGAACAAATTTTGTATGGAACCAAAGTGGAGTTCCGCACTTGACCGGGTATTTGGAAACTAATATCATTTGTGTTTGGGCCTTTTCTAATAGTTATCTCAAATTCCCAATTTACAATGGTCGAATCACTTCCACAAATCACTTTGGTAATTAGTGAAAGTGTTATCCGTAACATCGTTGTTGTATTTACGTAGTGGGTAAGTTTCTAATGCTCTTATACTTTAATGAGACTTTGTCTGTCTGTCTTTTACATTACACGTCTTAAACACTCAGCTGAAGTATGATGGAATTTGCAACGCTAATTAGTACCGTAAATAAGGTATCGTTTTCCATAGCGATTAATTATTATTATTGAACCCGGAAAAAATATCGATTTATATTTTTTCCGGGTTCAATAATAACCTAATAAATAATAAATCGCAATATAGAGTCCCTGTAGCAGACCGGATTGCACGCGGGTGGAGCCATGGGCAAAAGCTAGTATAAAAGTAATATTTTCAATACATCTTTTTAACATCCGGTAATCTTTACCTTAGATCAAAAAGATGTAATAAATGCTGCATCGGGTGTGAGTTCAAAATAAAGCTTAAATTTAAGGATGTTCAAAATCTAAATCTAGTTTAAGAGCGAGCTAATTAACTAATAGGAATCTGTATACTTGCTTACTCTGGAGTTTTGGAGGTGTTGGGCTTACGAAGGTCAGATAGCAGTCGCTTAAATGTTACATTTAGTTAACATTCCGTTTACGTTTAAAGTAGTGCTAAGAAGTGGCGTGAAGTTTTAGTTAGTTGGTTAGTGCAAAAAGAAATTTAAGACATAGTGACTGGGTATGACTGAATAAGCTGTGGGTAACGGAAGTTTCTAGTACTGAACCTAGGATCGCCGAAAACGCAGAATTTGAAAAACGAGTTCATAGATCAGCATCCCATTTCGTTCTAATACAATGTTACATATTAATGATTGTGCGTGTTTGTTTCAACACACGCTTGTTTAAAAAATACGTGTATTGAAATTTCCTTCCATATTAGTGATGATCTATATAAATGTGGCCATATCAATACTTAGCTAAATTTTGGGTCACAACGTTGGTAATCCACATATCCTGCTGTCACGATGATGACTTTTGGGATAATTATCCGACATGGCATATTTAAAAAAGGCATTTATCGTGAATTTCAAAATTGTATATCAAATTCAAATTAAATCTCTTTATTTACTTATATCGGCTTCAAAAAAGCACTTATAAATAGTCAATATGAACAGAAAAGAAAACATACCACCGGTTCGGAAGGTAGACTCTTTCGAGAAGATACCGGCAAGAAACTCGATTGTTACTCTTAAATGCCCAAATTTACAATTTTGAAATTAAAAATCTACGATTACTAGGTAACAACACTGCAGATGAACACTTCATTATGAAGTTAAACATATGCTTGTCATTTAAAAATTCTTCAATCTTATAGTAGCTCTTACTTATTAAAGACGCTTTGATGCACAATTTAAGTTATGTAAAGGTAATGCATGCAAAATATTTAATAAACTTCCAGAAAGTCTACTAAGACTTTCTGGAAGTTTATTAAATATTTTAATACTTAGACCAATAAATGAATAGTGATTCGTGTGTTAACTTGCCTTGTGTATGGCATTGAAATCTTAACACATTTGTTTTTTTTTGCATTAAGTAGCAAGTTGTTGGCAGTAACTCAATATGCCTACTCATGACAGAGCGTAATTTACATCGTCAAGAAATTCATTTTGTCTATCATTTAAAAAATCAGCGAAGTATCATCAGCAAATAAAACTATCTCACAGAAATCTCCTGCAAAATGAGGCAGATCATTAATGTATAAAAGAAGCAAAGAGACTAGAATCTAGTCACTAGACTTTCGCATATGCTTGACTTTTACCAAAACATGCGACATTTAGTTTCTCAAAGTCTGAAGTATGGTAGTTTAAATTCGTTAACATTATCCAAATATTAGGTATTCCTAAGTATTTTAAGACCTATCTAGATATTGATAACGATTTATTTTATTTTTAATTTCAGACCAAAAAGGCACCGGTCTCACCGCGCCGTACTCGGTCAGTCCGTCCGGGTAAACACCGTCTTCCTTGTACACAGGAGATAATCACCAGTGCCGTGAACCCAGCGACCCTGCAGCCGCCGAGAATTGGTGCGTGAACCGGCTCGCTGGAGGGAATATATAACTGTGCGTCTAAGATATCAAGGCGAAACGCGACGCGAACGCCGCCTACCAACATGCTCACTTGACTTGAAGTTGTTGATCGGTTAAAAATTTTAAAAACAATTAAAATTTAATAAAATAAAATAAAGTATACATCAATCAATTTTTTTTTCTAAATACAAACAAAAATGTTTCTGTGGTTGACTTTAGTGGCGTTGGCTGTGTGGACCGTCGTGTTTAGGTATCGAAGGAGGCGGATGTACAAGCTGGCTGCTCAGATCCCGGGGACGGGGAAGGAACTGCCCATCATTGGGCTTGCTTATTCGTTGGCGGGGAGCACGGAGGGTAAGTAGTACTACATATACTAAGGCAACATATTTATAGTCCTTAAGAAAGTAGTTTGCGTATTTTGATCAGTAGCGTGGCTAGTTAGTTTAGAACTCTTGTGTATCTGCATAGGTTTCCTTGCAGTGGGAAGCCCAAAACGTTGCGTTCGAGTCAATAGGGAAACAGCGGTTCCCACTCGCTTCAAATGGGACACATTAGATATAACATATTAGAAATTGTAAAATATGGGTTTAATCCCACAGAGAATTGTAAAAATGGTGAAATATGGGTATAATCACCAATTAAGTTCTTACTAAAAATTTGTTAGAGAAAATGTGAATTTATTAGTTCTTCCAAATTGGTTGGAATCCTTTAGGTCACAGGCAAATCGGCATCTGTGCAGTTTTTTCTTCATCTTTTTAATATTGAAGAGATAACTATAAGCACAATAAAAACAAATAATCAAAATTCCAAATTTCAATACGTTAAAAAACCTATAAGTGCAATTTGTTTTAAATTCATAATACTTCGCACTCCAATTGTTTTGTGCTCATGGCTTTTTACGCTATAACAGACAAACTGTTAATCGCACATTTACTACCCCTTTTGGTGGTTGATGGCGACCATTGCACAAGGGCTGCGAACCCACAAACTTGAATTTATTAATCTGTACTAGCCCCTTCTTGAGATTTAAAAATTAAAATTATGTCCTCCAACTGTTGCTCGCAAAACTATAAAAAAAACAATTCGATGACGAAGATGTGTGAAGTTCTTCTACATAGCTAACACTTGTCAATAAATGTGAATATTTAAATTAAAGTATCGTCTGCTACTTAACGCGTCCCTGATGTCTAGTTTCTGTCTGCTTTTATAGTCTAAGATCCCAAGTAATATTCACCTTTACTTATTAACTTTCATGCTTATTCAAATAGCAGGATGTACCTACTCTATTTTTGACGGTTTTCTATTCTTGCCTGTTTAGTTTTAGTTTTGTTATTTGGTCCGGAAATAGACGAAAATTTTTTTTTACATAATTGTGATTATTAAAATCTGTGCCGACGTGTGTAGGAGTTTCATATTTTATCTTTTTGAAATCGGTTGAAAAGAAGTCTTTCGATTCGTGAATCAGAGTTTTTGGTATTTATGAGATAATACTAAATGGGATTAAATGTGATATGTTGTACACAGTGGCGTAGCTACCCAGGGGCAAGGCGGGGCAGTGCCCCGGGGCCCTAAGCTTGGGGGGCCCTAATACCTGATAAGCACATGTATCTCTTCATTTGAGTTTCGTTCGATTCTGTCTAACGTAGGAAGAAAAATGTAGGTACGTGCCTTCCCTGCAGTAGGGGGGGCCGGACCCAAAGCTGCGTACGCCCATGGGCCCTAGTTTATTTTTTGCCCCAGGGCCCTTTGTCACCTAGCTACGCCACTGGTTGTACACAAATATTAACAGCTTGACTTTTTCATTTTGCAAGCTGTAAGTGCTTCATATATTGCATAATAATATCGCGTTCAGTCCCGTTAGATTATATCTAGTGAGTAGTAAGGAGATCCTATAATTTAGGGGATCATTTATAGATAGTTGTGATGTTCGTCCTTATCAATATTATAAATACGAAAGTATCTCTGTTTGTCTGTCTATCTATCTGTTAGCTGTCAACTTGATTAAGGGCCGATTTTTCAATGGTCAGTTATGAATTAACCGACTAATAAAGTACAAAGTCACCAATTTGCGGATGTCATACGGTATTTTACATAGGAAACAAGCAATGATATTTTAAAATCATCCGGGTTGTGATTTATTTGACTTTTATCTGACCGTTGAAAAATCAGCCCTAAGTCAAGACTCCAAGTGTTTAAACCTATGCATAAAGACAGGTTTACTTTCCAGATATCATGGTGGCTCTACAGGACTACAGCTACAAAGCCATGGAACATGGGATCGTCCGGGCGTGGCTCAACCACATTTTTTATGTCTGTAAGTACAACGGGCTTGTACGGTCAGTCAAAAAAGTAGCTGAAGAAATTTAAGCTATATTTCTATAGACATAAGTAGTATAAGAGATCTTATAACTTAAGGGGCCGTTGTCCTCTACTTCGTCCACGTGGAATTTACATACATATCATCCGTAATATCCGAAGGGTTAGGCAGAGTCTAACTTTTTTTTTTTTTTTTTAATTCTAATAACACCAGCAACCAGTGAAAGTTCTGGCAAAATCGGTTAAGCTGTTTCGGGTGCTCTTCGAAACAGCTACATAAACAAAAACTTTAAATATGTTGTTTTTGTAAAAGAACCATTTTGACAATAAAAACTGGCACTTTAATTTAATTTATCTAATCACTTCACATAAGCTTTTTTTGTGGACTGCACTACGATTGTTTAATAAAACATAAATGCACATTGTATCTAGGTAAGTACATATATATAATCAAAGATAGTTTTATACTGTACTACATATCTATTTTGAGAAGCTCGATGGCTCATTTGGTAGTGATCCTGCCCAATGCGCCAAGAGTTGTGGGTTCGATTTCCACCCAGGACAAACATTCGTATGTTGAATACTTGTATTTGTTCTGTGTCTGGGTGTTAATATTCAATATTGAGGTACATATATTTGTAATACCACTGTTGTTTCTGATAACCGTAACACAAGTGCTCAAGCTACTTACCGCGGAGTCGGATCAATGTATGTGATGTAGTCCGATATTTATTTATTTATTCATTATTATTATTTATTTATTTATTCATCATATACGTCAGAAGTTTTTTTTGTCGTAAACGGATTAATTATAATTAAACTACTCGGTAATGTGTCAGGAATTATAATTGCCATCTGACTGTTGCATTAAAGATGACAAGTGGCCGTGTCGATTCCTATCAGCAAATTACCTGTTCCTCGTAACACGTTAGGTATATACCTGGATATTTAATAATTGGGTTAGATGGAAAATTGTGATTAAGTACTGACAAGTGGCAAGTTTGTCGCTTATATGATCACCAACCAAAAACACAATACACAAGGTACTACAAGGAAAACAATGAGGGTTTAAAAAAAAATAAAAACCGCCAGATGGCGCGAGGGAGTCTCGCGGTCTTATCACTGTCACTGTTCGCTCTTTGTTGACAGCACCCTTCATAATGTGACACGTATGTCAGTTTGTTCTGACATCTAACCAATGAGGAGGATGACAAGAACGCAAGTCACAGATACGCCACTTTTTGGCTGTTTTAATTCGAAATACCCTCATTGGCACATTGTCTTTAGGCTCAGCATAATATGGGATGAACTGAATTTTATTTTGGGTAAAGTGGTTAAAGAAGCATAAGGTTCGTTGATTCGGGGATTGCGAGCGTGATAGTATGTAAATAAATGTTCTTTATATAAAGGGTGATTTTTAAAATTGACGTCGGATGGGTATTCTCAGGGTTTTGAATTGTCATCATGACATTTACCTATCATAAATAATAGGGCAAGATGACGGTAATTATATGTGGTTTGCACTAATTAACCATTACATTCATTAAATCATTTATATCTACTTATTATATACTAGTGCGTTTGTGGTTGCGTTGTTGTTTTCGTAAATCCAATGTCAAACACTTTTTTCGTGTCTATACAAGTCATAAAAAGTTTAAATGGGATCAGTTGCCCGATTCAAAATATTTATTAGGTCAAGTGATCCCGCGGGATATGTACGAGCGGCCTCAGTTGACTAAAGAGCCATATTATTTAACTCTTTTGTATTTTATGACCCAGTCATCAAAGTATCGGAAAAACCTTTGGGAATGTATGGATATTAGTTTGACTAAAGAAACAAATAGACGCAGCATAAAACTGTAATTTAAAATTAATGTGTTTTTTTTTATTTTTCGATACATAAAGTTTAACACTTTTTATAGGACAATTTTAAAATAAATTCAATGAAATATTTCGTTATGTAATTTTTTTTACCTAGTACTAAAAAGTTTTAATTGACCATAAAAAAATTAAAAATGCTAGCAGTTAATTCGTTTTTAATTTTTCCTTGATGGTTTTATTTTTCAACAGTGGTAGTAGATCCTGTAGACCTGGAGGTGGTGTTGAAGAATTGTCTAGAAAAAGACGATCTCCATAGATTTATCCAGAAAATCATTGGATACGGCGGTATTTTTGCACCAGGTAAGCAAAAATAGATTAAAGGTCCAGCTTTTGTTCCCAGTTCCCTACATATGTCCCGTTTCATAGTCTGAATACTACCCGTCTGACCTTCGTAACCCTTACACGGGCGAGGTAATCAGATAAACGTGCTCTACAAAATTTCAATATCCCTAAAAATCCCTAGCTGTTTTAATTTGGGTTTAAAATATAAATTTAAATTTGGACTGATCATTCTTATTGCGAACAAGAGTAGAAAATAAAAGTAGATAATAAATTAAATAATTCCCACAACACAAACATCCACATCAACAATGGAAGCTGCGGAAACAACTAGTGTTAATAAAGACGCGCAAGTTAATTATTATAAATACCATATTGTCATTCGCTAACTTCGTTTGAGTAATAACTCGTTAGAGAACCGAGAAATCTTATGAAATAAAATGACTTATTTTACCTAACAGGAAAAGTTTTTCTTGAGGCAAATGTTAATAAGTATATTAAGCTAATTGGTTGCTTACTTTATTTAATTTCATTCCTTTTTCTTAAGGGGTTTTATTGAGATGTGACTTGAGGTCTTTCTTTAAAAAGAGTAAATATATACATTTTAACACCTGTAACATCACTAAGGATAACGGTATGCAGTGGCAAAATTACATGTTAAATCTGTAGGCTATTTAAATTCAGCCTACCCGATACACCTCTAAGATTAGTGGATCAGTTTCTAAATACTACAATTAAAATCCAATAGTTTAGTTAAGATTGTACAAGAAATAGTTTTTGCGTATATTTCTATCCTAAAGCGTTCCTAGATTCCTAGATACACAAATATATTTTTTTATGATTTCTGTAAAACATTGAAACATTCGGTTCTCTTTGCCTACCCCGCTAGGGAATTGGCGTGAAGTTTAGTTAGTTAGTTAGTTATTAAAACAATTTGGTCCCCGCACTCAGTCTGAGTAAATGTACCCTTGACGATATGCAATTTTATATACAGTATCGATTTGGAGACGTCGTCGAAAAATCCTGGTGCCAGCGTTCAGTCCAAAGATAGTGGAGAACTTCGTGGAGGTGTTCTCGGAGCAGAGCGAGAAGCTGGCGGAGAGGCTGGGTGAGAGATCCGATGCTGGCAACTTCAGCATTTGGCCCTTCGTCAGTACTTATACCCTGGACTCCGTCTGTGGTGAGTATAACGCGTCACTTGGGTTTATCTGTTTTGCAGTTATCGTTTTATTTAATGGTGAATAACACATTTGACCTTTACACTTTTTTTTGTCAATTGTAAAACGCGCTGTTACTCTTTGTTATATTTTATTGCATAAAACATGAACTTTGCAGTGCAGTAGATAGGTATTGTCAGTCCCCTGTCGTTTATACATGAGATGAACAATTCAACGGTATTTAGATAAAGTGTCCCTTTCACAGAGACGGCAATGGGAGTGAAAATCAACGCCCAAAGCAACCCGAACACACCGTTCCTGGTGTCGATGAGCAGGGTCCTGAACCTGATCTGCGAGAGGATATTCCACTTGTGGCTGCAGCCCGATTGGCTGTTCAAGTTCGCCCCTCAGTACGGGGAGCACGAGGAGTGCTTGAGGAAGATGCACAGTTTCACTGATGATGTAAGTTATTTCATTTTGACTAATTGATTGTATAAATGGTTGATAATGACGAATGACCAAATTATATATGTATTTTTGGTCGATGTTGATATTTCTTAACCTCTCTTACGTTTAAAATAACACCCCCAATAGTTGCTTAAACGGATAAAAAAACATAAGACATTTATAAAAATTATTATATTAACTAATGAAACACCTTTTAATATCATTAAAAGGTATTTCATAAAAAAATCGTTGTATCTCTCGTTTTTCGGTATCAGCTTATTTTGCAATAAAGCCCTTAATTAGTTTTATCTATTCTAATTATCTATTTTAATTATTATTTCTGATAAGGGAATAAAGAGATATATTTATATACTTTCTACAAAATTTCCTTTTTGTTTATGTTTAGGTGATAAGAAAAAAGCGAGATGAAATAAAGTTTGAAGCAAATAACAAAACAGAAGCTGACAGTCACTATGGTAAGACTTGATGTAATAAATTAACTAAATTGAATAAATATGTAAAAAAAATAATGTAGGTGTCAGACAGGTCGTTACATAATAAATATGTATAAAAATTGGCAAATATTTAGTATGTAAATTTTTTGGTGTTGTATCATTTGGAGAGATCGCACGAAACAATAGTGTGTATACAATACCTATTTTTTACAGATCTAGGAAATTACAAGAGCAAGACATTCCTCGATCTTCTGATAAGGTTTTCTGGTGGAGAGAAAGGCTACACGAACGAGGAGTTGAGGGAAGAGGTCCTCACCCTCACCATCGCTGGTACTGACACCTCTGCAGTAGCCATCGGGTACACATTGGCCCTGCTCGCCAAGTACCCTGAAGTCCAAGATAAGCTTTATCAAGAGTAAGTTTATTTCTACTTGCTAATGCATGCCCATTTGTTCCTTATTGACCCTTGTCCGCTAACGTAAGAACAGGATTTTTTTCCCAATTATCACCAGAACGACAAAGCCCACTTACGAGTATTACGAGGCACGAAAAGATCAATTTGGAATTGAATTTTGGTTACATACTCATGAAGAAGTTAGGTCCGAATATAATTCTAGTTGATGCTAAATGTATCTACCTAATATTGACCAAAAGCTATCCAACCAAAAACAACAGAATAAAAATTCGCATCACACTTGTGTATATGACTAACAGACTAACCAGTTACGAAACATTTAACATAAACAAACCGGTCAAGTGCGAGTCGGACTTTCGCACGTAGGGTTCCGTATTTATTTTTACTTGTTATAGCGGCAACAGAAGTACATCATTTATTAAAATTTCAAGTGTCTAGCTATCACGGTTCATGTGATACAGCCTGGTGACAGACGGACGGACGGACGGACGGACGGACGGACGGACGGACGGACGGACGGACGGACGGACGGACGGACGGACGGACGGACAGACGGACGGACGGACAGACGGACAGACGGACAGACGGACAGACGGACAGACGGACAGACGGACAGACGGAACCCTAAAAAGCAATCTGTAAATTATTTTCTTAAGAATACCTAATCTTAATGGTTCTCAATGTTAATGTTATTCCGCGTAAATTCTTGGCCAATATAAATTCAATGATACATGATATCGATTTATTTATCAAATGTGCGTTGACGAATAGTTGAGAATGATTGCTATCATCGACGAGCTATGCTGTTAGACCGGTAATTCCGAGGTCGCGTTTGAAATGGCCACCTGTGACGTAAAAAGATTAGTGGCAAAGGGCCAATATATTGCAAAGTCACGTTAGGTCATAAAAGTATATTGTTATTATATTACTTAACAACTAGTGTATTAATTCGACCAGTTCAGAAGCAGGTTTGTTAAGTGGTATGGATTTCCGGATTAAAGAGTTTATCTTTATTACATAGTATAAAACAAAGTCGTCGCTTCTGTCTGTTCGCTTATATCTTTTGAACCACGCAAAGGATATTGAACGGGTTTTCACCAATAGATAATGATTCAAGAGGAAGGTTTATATGTATAGGTTTTCATTATTTTGTTCTAACTGTGCGAAGCCGGGACAGGTCGCTGATTGAAAAATAAAAAATAGATAGTTATTGATTATGATAGATGATAGATATGTTATGATTTTTTTTTGTGTAAGTAAGGCTTTATGTAGATGTCTCTCGAAAAATTTATTTTCAAATATAGATAAGTATTAATTAAATAACTTTTAAATATCACAATTCTGACATAATAAGTATTACACAACGAATAATTTGCTGAATAATTGTCATAATTATAGGTATAATTTTTTTTCTTGCACATAGAATTCGAGCTAAAAACATAAACCGTGAATAGTGAACTAATTGAAATTGTCAATCCTATTGTATTTCTTGGGATCACCTTTGATTCAAAATTACAATGGGCACCACATACTTATTAGTAGGGAGACTAAGTTCCGCTGCATATGCAGTTAGGAAAATTAAATACCCAACTGATGTTGAAACGACAAGATTGGTATATTTCAGTTATTTTCATATGGTCTGCTGCTGTGGGGTTCTGCGGCTTATATTCAGCCTATTTTAAATATTACAAAAAAGGGCCGCCAGAGCCATATACGGCCTCAGACCCTGTGATTATCTCAGAAAACTGTTCAAAGATATAAATATATTAACACTAGCATCACAATACATTTTAGACTGTATGATGACAAGAACATGCAGATGTTTAAAAAAAAAATTAGATACACATTGTTTTAATACTAGACAGACTACACAGACTTGCTATTCCAAATCACAGACTTCATACGAGTGGTTATTTTTTCATTGGGTTAAGTATAAAAATATTCAATATATTACCACAAAGTCTTATTGACTTACCTATACATAAGTTTAAATTACATATAAAAAATTGTTTACTGTACTACAAGATAGAAGACTATTTAAATGATACGAATAACTGGTTGGCCTCATAATAGGCTGTTCACATGCACTCATAGATTTAACTTGATTAAGAAATTGTAACTATTAGTTATAAGACTTGACATTTAAAAAGAGTAACTATCGAGTTTCTTGCCGGTTTCTTCTCGGTAGAAGCTACCTTTTGAACCGGTCGACATTGAATTTGTTAACGATTTATAAGTGCTTTGTTGAAGCCTATATAAAAAAAGATAATTAAATTTTAAACAATAATTTCATATTACGGTAATTTAAAAAGCCTGTTTAGTTAGGTCGAATTTAGGATCCCGAGATCACAGTCTGGCTCTTAAGACACTAATGCATGATGCATGTCATTATGTGTAATGGACCTTGCATCTGCGTTTCAATACTTGTTGACCGATAGGTAACGTTCGCCTTCCAAGTATTACATATAACTCTTTTTTTTCAAGGCCAACGGAAAGTATGTTTAAGTTAGGTTTGATGTCCGTCATTTTATACTACTATTACGCGTAAACTTGTTTCTTAACTTGTTTTTTTTTAATGTTTAATGCGAGTAAGGCTGCCTTTCCACCGGAGCGGACCGAGGTAGTAGAGCAGAGAAACGGAGAAATATTAACCAATAGGATTGGACAAAATCTCCGGTCCTCTTTAGTGGACATTTTCTATTGGTCGATTTTTAACTTACTTACCGCTCCGCTACCTTGCTCCGCTCTGGTGGACAAGCAGCCTTATTCTTCAAAAAGGTACAAACTGCAGTGTCAATATGGGAAACCAAAAGTCAATTGAAGACAAGTCGAGACGAAACTAACCAATCGACCCAAACGTTGACCAATAAACGGCTTGTTACAAATATATTTTATCTAATGAGCCAATCGCAGCGTAGCCAACTCATCGTTTTAGCGAAATAAATCAACTTTTACGTATCACATTGCCATTCTATTCGTTAAAATCTTTAACTCCAAATACATATAGCCATAAACTAAAACGGTTTCTCCTTTTATCATAAGAAAAGATTATACATAGTCTTGTTATTATTTCAGATTGTATGATGTCTTCGGCGACTCTGACCGACCTTTGGATAAGGAGGACTTGAGTAGACTGAAGTACACAGAGAGGGTGGTCAAGGAGTCCCTGAGGCTCTTCCCCCCGGTGCCTTTCATCATCAGGAAAGTGCTCGAAGACATCGAGCTGCGTATGTATTTAAAATTAATTGTTTTGCTTATTTTACAATGTTCCGTATTCTTGAAAAAAATTTTTTTTTAAAGAATATGATCCTGCTCATTTAGAAATACCACAGATTTTCTATTTTTTGTGAGAAATACTATCTCTAAATTCTACAAATCTAATTCAGAAAAAGAAAAAGTTCAGATTTTTGGCAGTTTTCAATAAAAAAACACAAAATTTTCGGTAGCCGGGCATAAGGCGCAGAAAACTATAAAACCTTAGACTGCAAACTAAACTCCCCCGGGAGTCCGGGTCAGCCATCCAAGGATGCGTCCAGGGAAACACAGATAGCTAGGAATTCTACACAATACCTATCACATACCTTTTAAGCTGTTTACTCAGTTCGTGAATAACACTAAAATATCTATTACTAGCTTTTACCCTCGGTTTTATCCGTTATCCCTGTAGGAATACAGGAATAACATATAGCCGATATTACTGGCTGATAATGTAACTTTCCATTAATGAAAGAATTTCTAAAACCGCAACAAATCCACATTCGAATATTTTATAATACACACACATAACATCACGCCCGTAATCTCTGAAGGGGTAGGCAGAGTTAAAGGGACAGCAGACCCCTTTAAACACATTCAGCTAAAAATAAAACTGGGCTGGGTTAGATGGAAAATTGTGAAAAAGTTGTGACAAGTAGCTAGCTCGTCGCCTACACAATAACATACCCAAAATCCCATATACCATTAGTCGCCTTTTACGACATGCTAGGCAAGAAACACAGTTGGCACATTCTTTTTAAGTCCCAGACCAACACGGGACTTAATAACGGGATAATATTGGTTGGAATTAATATTAAATCAAAATTTCAATTTTAACAGCATCTGGCCGCATTCTCCCCGCGGGCTCGGGTGTGGTGGTGTCCATTTGGGGAGTGCACAGGGACCCCAAATACTGGGGCCCCAACGCGGGCGAGTTCGACCCCGACAGGTTCCTGCCGGAGCGGCTGAACCTGGCCCACGCGTGCAGCTTCATGCCCTTCAGCCAGGGCCCGAGGAACTGCCTCGGTAAGTAGAATATGAGACGTTGTATTGATTATTTATTAATGAATCTTCTTTTATTACATACATACATACATAGATAACATCACGCCCATAATCCCCGAAGGGGTAGGCAGAGTCAAAGGGGCAGCATGCCCCTTCAACCACATTCAAGTAAAAAATAAAGCCAAGCTGGGTGAGATAGAAAATTGTGAAAAAGCAGTGACAAGCGGCTAACCTGTCGCCTACACAATCACACACCCAAAACCCGATATACCATTAGTCGTTTTTTACGACATGCTAGGCATGAACCACAGTTGGCATATTCTTTTAAAGTCCCAGACCAACATCGGAGAGTGGGCTGGGTTGGATGAAAAGCTTCTTTTATTATTCTACATTTTTTTCATTACTGAAATTTTCTTTCATTCATGAACGCCCTTTCGTTAATGAATGTTCTTTCATTCATAAACCTCCTTTCACAAATGAATCTTCTTTAATTCATGAAGCTTAACATTACATTTATTAATTTTCATTCCTGAATTAAAATTCTTTTTACATTAATGAATTTTTGTTTAATTTGCGATCTTATTTCATAACTAAATCGTAGAGAATCTTGATAAATCTGCAACTGTAAACTTTTTGTTGCATTCATCTTTCTTGCTGTGTTGCAAAAGCTAAACTAATATTGTATTGGGTATTATTATCTATGAAAATTACGATGTATTAAAAGGAAAAATTATTTACTAGAAAATGTTGCCTATGATTTCAATATTTGAATGCAAACTAACAACATTTTAAAACAACAGACAAAGACGTTGGAGGTCCGACATTACTCCGGCCCTGTATTTCTAACATATAAATTAAATATTTGTTCGGTACAAACATAACCGTCATTTGTTTTTGTTGTAAATGCAAGTGATTCATCAGCGTTTATGGGAATCGAACAACACTAACGGAATGACTTTGATTGACAGTAATGTCAATATTTACAAGAAGGTTATTAAGTGTTTAAGAATAATTACGATCATAGACATACGACGATTTGCCCAGTCGGTTAGTTGTGGTCGATTGAGCTCAGGGCTCAAGTCGCAATAATATACGACGGAGTTCAGTGTTTTTCAACCTTTTATCAATCGGGGTCCTGCTTTGTATCTTTATTAAGTATACTCTGTATTAAACGACATTATTGAAACGACACGCATAATCTACTAAACTGACTTGAACTCATAAATATTTTACACTCTTATGTATGTTTTTAGTTACACATGTTTTACCGTTTTGCGTAAACAAATTTTTCGATTTTGATAAATTAATTTCTTATCGACTTGTTATTGTGGTCTGAGAAATATTAGCTATTATTAATTATTACTTATATCAAAATACAGGTTTTTATTTATCATTCATAAAGTTATATGAGTCTCATGTTGGTGTGGATCTTTAAATTATTCGCTAAAAGTATTCCTTGCCTAGCATGTCGTAAAGGCGACTAATGGTATATCGGGTTTTGGGTATGTAATGTGTAGGCGACGAGCTAGCCACTTGTCACTACTATTTCACAATTTCCTATATAACTTAGGCCAGTTTTATTTTTGGCTGAATGTGGTTAAAGGGGCTTGCTGCCCCTTTGACTGCCTACCCCTTCGGGGATTACGAGCGTGATGTTATGTTAGGTTATCATAAAATTTATTTAAAATCTTATTGTTTTTGAAGCCCATATGTTTAAAAACACTGACCACTAATGGGTTGTGGCCCGTCACGGTATAGATAATATAATTAGTACACAAGTGGGTTAGCTACCGATTAATTAGTTTTATAGTATCGTAAGAGGGATTTCCCTGTATACCTCAACGATTTATAACCAATAATGGAGTTTAACGTCATACCGGCTGCAATTAACATACAATTGCAATACACAAACAAAGACACATTCCGTATTAATACCACATACTAACTAGGTTTTGTTTGCCATTTCGTTTTTTACACTTTAGAATTAAGTCAAAGCGGGTTATAATCCCGGATATTATGTAATTCATAGATGAGATAAAGTTGTGTTTGTGTTAGTTGCACTAATAATATGTGTGCTAAATAGGTTAGACGACATACAAAGTAATTAAAAGAACTTATTGATATATTTTTTTGTAAATTATGTCAAGGTATTTCTTTCTGTGTATTGCCGTCGGGCCTCACGAGCTGTTCGTTCCACGGTATAGATCGCACAAGGAGCCTTTTTGAAGTACTTGATTCGCATTATGGTAGGATTCGGGTAGCACTATTTAGTACTTCGCCGTTTCGTATCGTGGAGCGAATCGCCGAAAGATTCTTTTTGGTTTCTCGATTCGACCCATTACATTTTTATATTAATTAAGTTAGGCGACTCGTGTCATCATCCCTGTTTATTTTATTCCGTTCAGTCGATGCGTAAGGATATATACAAACTTACTTACTTACTTACTACGCTGACTCAGCGACCCGAAGTGGGTTATATATACAAACGTTCATATAATAATAGTATGATGTGACTCTTTGATTATTTTTTACAGGTTACCAGTACGCTCTTATGTCTGTCAAGACAGCGTTATCAGCCATCATCAGAAGGTACAGGGTGGTAGGAGAAGCCGAGAAGACCGCCAAACCCCACATCAGGGTCAAGCTAGATATCATGATGAAGGCAGTCGACGGATACCAAGTAGCTTTGGAAAGGAGAAAACCACTGTCCACGTCATCCTGAAATGTTCAAACGCGGAAAATAATTATTAATTTTTGAATTTATGTAACACCTAGTCTTCATTTTTAAATGAAAAAACAGTAAGTCCATTCCACAACGTACTACGTCAACGTAATACGGATATGAGTGGATGAAGTAGTGACTTGTTTCAATGTTTTCCTTTGAAATAACTCATTGTAACATCGATGAAGATTCTGGAATATATTTCGTCCACTAGGTGACTCAATTGAGACCTAAGTTTTTGTCACAATTGATTGGCTCTGGATTAAGGCAAAATAACTCACGCCACAGTTACGCCCTCTAGTGGATAATTTATTCAAAATACCCTCATTGAATAATAACCAGCATTTAGTTATAGTATTATATACATTCTAGCAGAACATAGCAATCCACATGTAGTCCATACATGGTTGTATATTTTACTAGAAAAAAATAGTATAAATATAAGATTTTGTGGCTCTTGAATCAAGATATCGTTGATTGTATAGAGATTTACTTAGATACCTGAATGAGTGTGAGGTTTTCCTTTACATAATAGTATTTTAGATCTAAGGAATAATTGTTAATGAGGGTTTTTAAAACTACAATAATCGCCAGATGGCCCGAGGGAGTCTCGTAGTCTTATTACTGTCACTATTGCTGACAGAATGTCAGTTTGTCTAAAAACTTACCAATGAATCCTTTGGATGTTTTATTTCAAAAAACCCTCATTAAAACTATAGGTAGGTCCGGGTAAAGTAGACTATATTATCACCGACTTCAAAAAATAAGAAGTTACTTTTCTGAGCGCACTTTATTTGTAGTCTGGTTTTAGTTTTTAATTTTAAATGCCATTGAAATAAGAGTTTTGTCATTGAATTGAATGTCGTCTAGAAGTCTTAATGTAAGTTTAGCCTTTAAGTACGCAATTTGTTATATATATGAGAATCTCATGAGAGGATAAATATCTTAAAAGTTGAAACATGTACTATGTTGTTAATGGTGAAAAGATATTCATTATATATATTTTTTTTATAAAATTGTATTAAAGATTTTGGATAAAGTTTAACGGTTTATTTATAATTTAAATTTAGAAATTTTATTCTCTTCATATTTGTATTTGTGTGATCCAACCTTATCTTAATTTTATCCGACTAAAAGAAGGTTGTGATTATAGAAGTGTATGTATGTTTGTAATTTTTTTTATGTTTACTCTAAGGTACTTATCCGATTTTTATGAATTAATGTCAATCTATTCGTTGTTATGGTCGGGGTAAATAGACTATATTATAACCGATTTCAGAAATAACGAGCTACATTTTAATAATATTTGTAGTCGGGTTATACTTTAAGATTATATACTTAATGTTATTTGAAAAGTATGCTAAGTTAGTTTTAAGTATTTATTAATTGGCTATGGTTCGATTATTGGTGAACGAAAAATATACGAGACTGTACATAACTAGTGTTTTTATTTGTGTATGTAAACCTTTTATGAACATAAAGTCCTCAAAGTAGACTAATAGGTGTAAATTCTCAAATTCGAAAAGCCAGGGACATGCCAAAACTTTCAACGGGCGTCTGACTCCTGGGCGGAGTTGGTTAGGAGTGAGATGTGCTGGGTGGCCTAGCACGTCTCTCGCGTGCTCGTTGCTGTGCATCCGACGCTCCTGTAGGATGCACGACAGCGACCACCGCCGCGTGAGGTTAGTCGCGCATTGCGGCGCGCGCCCACCCGGAGGAGCTGCTGCTAGTCCCGACAGTGGGGATACCGGCTCCTCTGTTACGAAGAAGTAGGCCACGTTGGGGTTTTAGTCGGTTCGAGTCTGACTTACCGCCGTTTGTTTCCCCAAGCAGAGGGTGACGGCTCGTGGGAGTTTACCCAACAGTAAAAAAGAGACTTGCCAAAGTTTAAGCTCACAACCCTTACATGTAAGAAACATGTTAACATTGAGCTACCACCGCCTATATAAGTTTTTAATGAATGCGAGGGGTAATTATCAAATTTCATAAGTGATTACGTTTTTATTTGACAATTCTTTCACTTCAAGTTCATTACGTTGTTGGCTTACATAAACGTGACATCTGGGTCAATGTTAAAATGTGTTGACCGGTATAGTATTGTGTTCAAACACACGGCAGTGTTTTTCGGCCAAGTTGGGAAAAAGATTAGTCTAGGTATGCCAAAAACATACATTCCTTTTATGTCCAGAGGTGTATATTTCACTTTTATTATTTTTCTCAGTACTCATTGTAGTCTGATTATTTCCTGATTACATATTTTATGACCCTGCTCAGTGTACAGGGTTTTATCGTTGTTCTATAAAACAAATAAACATCACCACGCCTGCTTCATCATCCCTGAACGGTAAGCATGATATGGGTTGCTATAGTAGTTGAGGTAGTTAAACTTTGCACCTTTTCTCATAGGATTACTATTCGTCTTTCAAGAGACTTATGAGAATATGTAAGTATTCATGAACTTGGCTTGTATTTTACATTTTCGGAGATAAAAGATTAGCTTACACACATTACATCACGCTCACAATCCCCGAAGGGGTAGGCAGAGTCAAAGGGGCAGCAGGCCCCCTCAACCACATTCAGCCAAAAACAACTGGGCTGGGTTAGATGGAAAATTGTAAAAAGTAGTGACAAGTGGCTAGCCCGTCGCCTACCCAAACAACATACACACAATCACATACCCAAAACCCCATACACCATAAGTCGCCTTTTATGACATGCTAGGCAAGAGACAACAGTGGGCACTTTCTTTTTTAGTCCCCGACCAACATGGGACATAATAAAATTAGTTTGTTAATTAACGTCAATAGTTTGAACATATTCATTTCTTTTTATTTTGAGTTTCTTTAACTGTTTTTTTACGTAACGTATTATGAGAACTTCTTAAAGATACGAAATATGTATGTATTTAATTTGTGTAAGAATTTTAGTATAATATATATACAGTAAAAATGAAATAATATACAAATGTAAACTTTATGGGTTGTTTTTATTTTCAAAGTAATGGAATATGTTTTTATTATCTACAACCTAGTTTCAACAGTGCACAAAATATTTGCATTAAAATTTTAAAAATATTTTGTTAAATATTCATCCATTTAAATTATTCTCAAGGTCGGCAATAGTTGACCTTAGCATAGCTGGAATGTTCCCTAAAAGTTGTCACGTATTATGTTAATAAATGTTTAGTGTAACTGCTCTTATTTTAAATACCTACCCGTCAAAACGCAAACACATTCGGACAAAACCAATGGAATTGAATTTGAACACATTATTTATCTTCAAAAGGATGTTGACACCATATAAAAATATATTAAAGACGTCATTCTTTAGATAAAATAATATATGTATTGTTAAAGCTAAAAATATTGATTATAATTTAATTAAAAAGTTCAAATTAAATTATAATCAAGCAATAATACAATTAAATTTAAGCTTGTATATTGTCAAAATATTACTACCTACTATTTAAGTAAGAGGAGTTCAATATGTCAGTATTCATGCAGAATGTAAAAGAGCAAATAACCGAATTGAGAACTGTTTCAGTAGTGGGTTGAAAAATCCTAATCCCCAATTTGCGAATATTTTTTAATAATAAATAAATATTAGTTACATTCTATACATTATTAAATTCTAATCTTATTTGCATGTAACTTACATGAAAATGTCATTAGAATTCAACATTTAAAATTCTATGGAGAACCGGCTTTTTGACAATTCTAGAAGTTTGTCGATCGACTGCTAACTGCTTATAATATTCGCATCAGGTTCTCAAAAAGTAGACCTTTAAGGTAGGTCGGATGGACGCATATGGCATAATAAAAGTCCCTGTATTTGTTCCCTTGGTATTGAACTTAGTTGTAAACCGAAGGAAACAGCGAGCGACCTTGCACTTTTGCTGTGCGTGTCGTTTCCTGCAAACTATTTCAGCTGATTAATATTCTATTTAAACTTAACGGTACTTAAAGGATACTTTGAAGTAGTTTAAGGTTAGCCGTTGAAGTTAGTATGCCATGTCATAGAAAGGTATGGTAATGTAAATTTTCCACGAGGAAACGTAACTCGCCAAAAAAGCATTCAATTTTTAAATTTATAATATTATGTATAAAATATATTTACAAAATGTTGATATGTGTAGGTACTGTTGGTGTACTTTTGTAAATAAATAAATAAAGACAATATTCACAATATATACAAATAAAACCTGACTGGCTGACTCCAACCAACGCAAAGTACAAATAGATGGTCCTTTTTTTGGTTGACCCAGGGAAATGCGGTACGCACCGACCCGCTGAAACCGGGGGGAATCAGCAGGGTGTGTCGGACTCCCGGGGCCCTCAAGATGATAGTAGGACCCTGCTCCGCCCAAGGTGGTAGTAGGCGGGGTATACCGACTAAACCCCTGGGATGTACAGGTCACGCTTTTATATAAGACGTCCACGGGATCGCGTATAATTAATTTTAATATTATATCGCGAAACTTGCATAGTGTAAGCGAGCAAATTAAGTTCCTTTAAGGAAATAAAAGAATACTGATCTCAAGATTAGTATTTTATTTAATGGGAAAAAGGTACCCCTTATCTACATATACATTCATAATTTTCGCGTTATGGCCTAAGCTTCGTCTAGGTCCGCTTAGACCATGATCCAGACATTATTGAGTGTGGTTATTACATTTAAGCAACTGCCTATCTGATCTTTGTAACCATTTGATAGGGAAATAAAATCATGGTTTTACATGCATAATTCTTTTTTATGTGCAGGATTAATCACGATGTCTTCCCTCACCACCGAGCTAGTGGTATAAATACGTACTCGTACATCAATTTTAAAAATCCAGAGGTGTAGTCCCAAGTTTGAATCACCCCTCGTGTATGAGGTGTATGTGTTTAACATTACGCCATCTCACCACACACCACTGCACCACATCTTTACATATAGTAAACGTAATTAGTACATAGTCAGTGGCGTGGACTAATGTAGACTTGGGCGAAGTCGCATCAGCGGGCCCTTTCTTTCGTTCCCAAGATCTACCCAATAAATCTATCTTACCAAACATGCTTGCAAAGGGCCTCGCGAGGCCCCTTCAAGTGCGAGGCCGTGGGTGAGGGCCCACTTCACCCATGTCTAGCTACACCACAGCATATACAATCCTATTGTTTTGACTGGCCCGTTGGTAGAGTGGTCAGGGACCCTGGCCACGAAACCAAGGGTTGCGGGTTCGAATCCCGCTAGGGGCAAATGTTTTGTGTGATGAACATGGACATTGGTACTCGAGTCATGGATATTTATAAAACGTATTTAAGTATGTCTATCCGTTCACATAGTGTCCATAGTACAAGCGTAAGCTTTGTTTGGAACTAGGGAATTGGTGTGTCAGTCTAAGAATTTTTTTTTATTTATTTTATTGTGGTATTACATATATGTGTAATTATTTCTTTATTTAATAAAGACTGTTTATGTTGTTTGAACGGAATTTCTCAGTAATACTTGCGTAATGAGATATCCATCTTAGTTATGGAATAATTGCTGTACCACAAGAATAACAGAACAGGGTCAGTCATACTATTATAGTGAATGTCTAACAAAGTAGGAAGAGATGTTTCACAAGTTTTATAACAATCCTTATCCTTGGACTTGTATGAGGGTTAAATCCAATAATAAAAGTAAATATTTTTTTATATTCCGATATTCACTTTAAGTTAAAAACAAAACACTGAACAATGTCGCTGATTTGCTTTTTTATAAATTACTAGCTGACCCGGCGCACTTCGTAAAGCCCCGTTCTCAGATTTTCAATACCCATTTTTTTTTAATTTACCGCGCAACTTTTTAATGTTTTTCTTTCATAAGAGCCTTCACATAACAATAAAAAACACAACTAAAAAATAATCAGCGAAATCGGTAAAGCGGTTTTCAAGTTATAGCTTTGGGATGGACCACCCTTAACATTTAGGGGTATGAAAAATAGATGTTGGCCGATTCTCAGACCTACTGAATACGCATATAAAATTTGGTAAACATTGGTAAAGCCGTTTCGGAGGAGTACGGTAACTAACATTGTGACATGGAAATTTTATATATTAGATTTTATTTTTATATTAATTGTCTTACGTTAGTCAGTGTAAAACTTCTATCTACTACTATCTTTATATAGAATAAAACATAATTTTTATAAGCATACTTACTTATAGTTGATTTCTCTAGTAAATTATTTACGCTTAAGACGTTATGTACCTATATAGTTATGATAACTATGTACAAACTTGGTTTCATAAAATATTGCACAAGGTTTGATAAAATATTACATTGGTGCGGGTTTCAAAGCAATGTCGTGTTTTTGAAATATCAAATAGAAATAAATATGCAATAAATAAATACCGTAAATAATTCTACATACCTAACGTATTTATTTACGCAATAAGTAATAAAATAAATAAACAGACATATATAACATTATTTTTCGCCTATAACCAGAGTTATTGTTAACTGTATAAAAACACGTTCAGTTTTGACATAAATATTCGAATATTACCTATTGTTAACTAGCGGTCCCCGCCGGCTTCGCACGGGTGACATTTTTTTCTAATCTAGCCTACCTTTTTAAAATATTCTATAGCCTATGTTATTCAGGGATAATGTAGCATTCTAATGGTGAATGTATTTTTGAAATCGACCCAGTAGCTTTTGAGTTTACTCGTTACTTAAACATATCTATACATACAAATCTTTCCTCTTTATAATAATACAATAATATATAATCTACACTATAGAGTGTATATTGGAATAGTGAGTAAGTAATGTGATATAAAAAAAATGGTTAGTTTGAAAATACCTAATACCTAAATACGTGTTCTGTTATGGCACCATATAAGTCATGTCTTATATATAAGACATGTCTTTAAAATAACCCTTTATGTAACTAATACCCAAGAGAGAAAATCTGATTTATTGATTCTGAATTTCCGTTTACTTATTAAATTAGGTTTTTGAATACTTTAAAATCAATAGTTTGGTGTGCTATGTATGTAAGAACATCAGATTATCCTGGAAGTATTCTGTTTTGGCAACGTTCCTATACGAGTAAACAAATTGATGGTGGTGTCACCTGTTCTCTTAGCATGAGGACCTTCTTTTATTTTATTTATTTATTAGCAACAACCTTTTATGTACCATTTTTTGTTCCACATACCTGAGATTTCAAAAATTGATTTCGAGGTCTTCGTCTTCTAAGCATATAAATAAAAATTAAAAACTAATGCTATTTAAAGATATCCAAACGATGTTCATCTGGCCCGTGGCTGTTATATTGCTGTTGTGGGTAGCGATGTTCAGATTCAGAAGGAGGAAGATGTACAAAATGGCCGCTCGGTTGCCAGCGTCTAAGAGAAACATCCCGGTATTGGGTATTGCGCATTTGTTGGGAGGGAGTTCTGAAGGTGAGTAAGTCACTTACCTCAATGGTAAGAACCCACGGGTTTAAACACAGGCCTTTACCTATGATATTTAAATATACGTACATGTATTTACTCAACCAGCTCGGCGGAGAGAAAAAACATCGTGATGAAACCTGCACATTCAAACAATTATGGATACGTAACTGCGTTCCAAATTGTCTGGTTCCCCTATAGAGGGTTATACGAAGGTCAGATTCGCAATTATCAGACTCGGTAAATCCTGGTTCATGACGAAAGCGCACTACGATTAAGAACGGGACAAAAAGTTCGTTTTAGACTTCATAATGAAGGATTCTGAACAGAGACACTATGTTTTTATTTGTTTAGCATTATTGTAATGCTAAAAACATAAAAAAAAACATATTTAAGTCCCGGGACCTCCTTTGCTACACTACTTAAAGCAAAGAGAAAGTCGAATGTAGAAATATTCCTGTGTCGATTTTGTGCCATGTTGGTCTGGGATTTATAAAAAATGTGCCACATGTGTTCCTTGCCTAGCATGTTGTATAATGCCACTATATATATATATCGGTATATCGGGTTCTGGGTGTGTGATTGTGTAGGCTACGAGTCACTACTTTTTCACAATGTTCTATATAACCCCAGTTTAATTGTTTGGTTAAATGTGGTTAAGGAGGCTAGCTGTCCCTTTGACTCTGACACCTTGGGGAATTACGGGCGTGATTATATGTATGTACGTACGTAGGTATATATATATGTATGTATGTTGATTGTGTAAGTATTATTGTATGTAATTTTAGGATGTAATTTTTGTCCCATGTTGGTCTGGGACTTGGCCCATGTTGATCTGGGACAAAAAAAAAAAGAATGTGCCAACTGTGGTTCTTGCCTAGCATGTCGTAAGAGGCGACTAATGGTTTACGGGCTTTTGGGTATGTGACTGAGTAGGCGACGAGCTAGCCACTTGTCACTTCTTTTTCACAGCTTTCCATCCAACCAGTCCCATGTTGGTCTGGGACTTAAAAAGAATATGCCAACTGTGGTTCTTGCCTAGCATGTCGTAAAAGGCGACTAATGGTATATCGGGTTTTGGGTGTGTGATTGTGTAGGCGACAGGTTAGCCGCTTGTCACTGCTTTTTCACAATTGTCCATCTGACCCAGCCCGGCATTATTTTTGGCTGAATGTGGTTGAAGGGGCTTGCTGCCCCTTCGACTCTGCCTACCCCTTCGGGGATCATGGGCGTGATGTTATGTATGTATGTAATTTTAGGAATCATGGAAGAGCTTAAATATCACAGTTACCAGGCTATGGAGCATAATGGTTTAGTAACGTTCTGGAACTTTCATCAGCTGGTATTTGGTGAGTGTTTTTATCGAATTTTACTGTATTGGAATTTTATAATCGCACCATCATTGTGTAAAACAAATGTAAGTTAATTGACATATTATTAAGCTTAGAGATCAGATATCTTAAACTGGTTATGCCCGCGGGTTCTTCCGCAATTATTAACTATACAACATAAAAATATTTTTAATTCTGACCAGTAGTTTATGTGATTAGCACGTTCAAGCAGACAAACAAACCCACCACACTCTTCCGCCTTATATATTCGTAAGTATAAGATTTAAGATAAGATATAAGATTATGATATGTTAGTATATGGTTGGTGAAAATAAAAAAAAACATATATACGGTTGAATTGAGAACCTCCTACTTTTTTTGAAGTCGGTTGAAAATTCTATTTGTTGCTTTGTTAGTTAGACTTGGACGATTGAAAAATACTTAAATATGTAGTTGTCCTATTCATTGGTACGTGTATAGTCGTCGTATACGTATTAGGGGATAAAAGTTTGATACCAAGGATTAGGGACTACTTTAAATTGTTTCACGAACTGTTGGTAAAATAGGACACCGTACATCTAAATATAAGGACTGAAGTATCATGACATATCGAGCAAGTCTGATTCTTAAACTTCTTATTAATTTCAGTAATGGTAAATCCAGAAGACTTAGAGTATGTTTTAAAGACATGCTTGGAGAAGAGTGACTTACATAAATTCGCACGTAGTATTATTGGCAATGGAGGTATTTTTGCACCAGGTATATTTTAAATTTTATGATAAGTTTAATTTGTTTTCATGATAACTTTATTAAAAATAAAATGTTTTTTTAAACGATATGAAATTTCATATCAATAAATTGTCTCATGTTGGTCTGGAACTTAAAAAGAATGTGCCAACAGTATTTCTTGCTTAGCGTGTCGTAAAAGGCGACTATTGGTATATGGGGTTTTAGGTATGTGATTGTGTAGGCAACGAGCTAGTCACTTGTTACTACTTTTTCACAATTTTCCATATATCCCAGCCTATTGCCCCATGTTGGTCTGGAACTTAAAAATAATGTGCCAACTGTGGTTCTGCCTAGCATGTCGTAAAAATCTACCCCTTCGGGGATTTTGGGTGTGATGTTGTGTATAATTTGTTTTTGAAAATTTTAATCCATACTATAAGTCATAAACTTTGCGTCCTGCAACAGTGTCAATCTGGCGGCGTCGTCGTAAGATTATGGTCCCGACGTTTGGCCCAAAAATGCTGGAGACCTTCGTGAAGGTGTTCTCGGCGCATAGCGAGAAGCTGGCCAGCACCTTGGAGGGCCACGCTCACGGCGGCAGCGTCAGCATGTGGCCCTTCCTCAGCTCCTACACCCTCCATTCTATTCTTGGTAAGTACATAAAGATTAGAAACGGGAAGTGAAGGAATTGGACTTGGTTTTCGCATCGTTCATCAATATCATCTGTTCTTCAGTTAATCGCTTGTATCTACTGAATATTATGCCAACAATATAAGTTGCAGCTAAAAGGCTCATTCGGTAGCGACCCTGACCCATGCGCCAATAGTTGTGGGATTGATTCGCACCCAGGACAAATATTCGCGTGATGAATACTTGTGTTTGTTCTGTATCTGGGTGTTAATATCCAATATTTATATTTATAATACCACAGTTGATTCTGATATCCGTAACACAAGTGCTTAAGCTACTTACTTCGGAGTCAGATCAATGTATGTGATGTAGTCTGATATTATTATATTAAGTTTAACAACTAGCTTTTGCACGCGACTCCGGCAGCGTATAAATCGGTCTTTTTCTGATCTTATAAAGGTTGAATGGGGCGAGATCAATAAAATTTCGACATATGAGTAGCCTAATTTACGCTACTACTATTTTGTATAATATTACTTTGTGCGATTTCAAACATTCGCGTAGCGTTATAATTAAAAATAATATTTACCTTTGGGACTAAATCAATGAGATATGTATTTTATAGCAGGTAGGTAGGTACATGAGTATTTACAACGTGACGTTTAGGCCGTGTTGCAACGGCCTTGGTCACAAGCAGACTACGCTTGTTTTATTATTTTTAATATATTTTAAATTAGCAGCAATTCGCGTTTTCACCCGTGTAGTTTGTGTTCCAGCAGCCTATTTACCCGCTGACAAAGTAGCTTTCCATTGGTGATAGTTTTTTTTGAATCGGTTTAGTAGTTTAGCGTTTCGAGCCTATGTAATTGAAACAAACAATCAAATCATTTATCTTTATAATATTAGTAAGTATGATATCGCTGTTTGTTATTTGTAATGAAACTTCATGTATAATAGCGAATTTGTCACCCGACGTTTACAAAATAGCTTTGCCGAGCTCTCATAGTCTGATTAGGAACTATTCGATACGGCAGTTGAATGAACAATGGGTAGAAATTTCATTTCACCAGTTCGATATTTGTACAGATAAGTATTCCGTAATGGTTACTTATAGGTTCGGTAAGAAGACTTGAAGTTCGATGTGCGTGCGATCATTCAGAACGGTTCTTTAATGCTAAATTACTTACCTACAGCACAAAATAGTTCAGTTTTGATTTATGGGTTCTATACACATGATTTTTTTTTCACGCACGCAATGGACTAGTTATGTAAAAGCAATTTAACTTTGCTATTCACTACGGCGGCACACAGACAAGATTGTGTAGATAGATCGCTATGGGTAACACGATCAGGTTTGAGGGAGCATTCCACGCTGTCGATTTAAAGGGAATTTGATTGGCACCAATGGATAGGAAATAAAACTAATAGGAATACCTATTTTGAGTTTTTTTTTCTCATATGTGCGATTGCTATTAAGACCATAAACATAAAATCTTTAGGTAAGTAGGTATATATTTTTAAGAAAATACTATTTAGTGTAGAATTGTCTTAAAAAATATAATACTTAAACCAGTATACGTACAGGTAATAACTGTTTCGATCGACTTCTTATGTTCTTGAAGTATATTAAGCAATTGTGTAAGGCTCTAATAAAATAAAATGATAATAAAAATTGTTATTAAATATGATAGATCTATCGTGAATAACGGATTACAAGATTATGGAAAGGAAATAAGACTATAATTCTCAGGTCCATATAAGTACCTATATAAAGTTATCAAATGTGATTATTTCAGCATTTATCTCATCGGCTCGTTGGTCTAGGGGTATGATTTTCGCTTAGGGTGCGAGAGGTCCCGGGTTCAAATCCCGGACGAGCCCAAGTGTTTTTTTTAATAATTTATTTATAGTCGAATTATCACTAATAAATTACTCGCCACTATTTGAGAAAGATTTTCACAATAAATTATGTACTAATGTTTTTTAAAGTAGTGTGGGTACCATTTAAAAGAATAAAATTTACATGTCGGAGTAGCGTATTGTCGAAGAATCGTTTGTCGTAGTTCAGTGTTTGTGTCATCACTTTCTTAAGACATAAAAAAGTACATAATTGTTTTTTTAATCAAAAAATTGCCGTTTAATTCGTAGTTAAATTCTCATGGTACTTAAAATATATTTTTTGTGTGTAATTGGTTATTCACCTCATACAAATGTGACGTCACATGCAAGTCACTATACATTAAGTAAAATTAATTAAAACGTTTTGACAATTCACTATTAAGATAAATTTATTTATTCCAATTGTTAAATAAGTGTATTCAGTACCAAGTATATAGAAATTAGGAATCCTTAATTCACCTATCTTAATATGAATATATTACATACATACATAACATCACGCCTATAATCCCCGAAGGGGTAGGCAGAGTCAAAGGGGCAGCATGCCCCTTCAACTACATTGAGCTAAAAATAAAGTCGGGCTGGGTTAGATGGAAAATTGTGAAAAAGGAGTGACAAGTGGCTAGCTCGTCGCCTACTCAGTCACATACCCAAAAGCCCGTAAACCATTAGTCACCTTTTACGACATGCTAGGCAAGAACCACAGTTGGCACATTCTTTTTTGTTGTCCCAGATCAACATGGACCATTAATATATTAAATTTCTTAATTAACCCTTGACAAAGCCATCTTGTATCATAAACATAATGCTACAAGCATTATGTATAAGATACAAGAGTTTATGATACAATAGGTGGCCTCTAATTGCTGTACTTTATCGTTTTTACAACAGAAACCACAATGGGAGTGAAGAGTAATTCTCAAGAGGATCCGAATTCGGCAATTATATTGGTAGCCATTAGCAAAATGCTCGATATTCTGTGCCAGCGGTACTTCCACTTGTGGCTCCAACCGGACTGGCTGTACAGGGTGACCCCGCAGTACCGACAGCAAAATTATTATGCTCAAAAGGTGTATGCCGTTATTGATGAGGTAATTTCAAACGAAATAATCTATACCACAGAACAGTAGAACTAGCAGAAGTGGCATGTCACGGTATGAGAACCATGAGATCCGATGAAGCAAAACCCACACAAATACGCCACTAATCACATACACTACAGATAAGCAATGAGCTGGATTTGAATTTAGACACAAGCAGTCTACGCGTGATCTTGCGTAGCTACGTAGGATTGTGGCTGCACCATACCACTTGGTACTTCCACATAATATTTGTTCCGCGATCTATACTGATTAATACTATTGGTGTGTGTCTGTAATCAAATATCAGCTTATTACTGTATGAACACGAATTTGTGGTAGCTGAATGGTAAGGACACGCGCCTCTTAACCGAGGAGTGCGGGTTCAAACCTATGTCCAAATCTATGTACCTACGTATTTTATACCACTAGCTCGACGGTGAGGGAAAACATCGTGATGACCTGCAAATTCAAACTACTTTGAATTTGTAACCATGATCCAAAAATTGTCTGGTTCCCCTATTTTACGGGGTTACGAAGGTCAGATCGGCAGTCGCAATCTAATTACCAAACTCGCTAAATTCTGGATCATGGTCTAAGCGGACCCCGTCTAAGTATGGAACATAACGCTAGGATGATGATGCTAAAAAAAACGTTTAAAAGATTTTGCCTGTTTATTCCAGATAATCGCCGTAACGAGATTTTTACCAGATATATCTACATGGTTTCACAAGGAGCTCCGGCTACTTTTATTTATGAAAAATAAATTAGGGTTCTGCGTAGTAAAAATAATGTTTGTTTGTAAAATTACGCACGAATGATGTCGCGGGCAATAGCTCGTTCATTGTTCATTTTAAATTTGTTAATTTGCAGACAAATCACAATTGAAAATGTTTGAAGACTGGCATAATTTTTTTTCAACATCGTATTGTCTTTCAGGTAATAAAAAAGAGACGAAATGAAGAGCACATCGAAAGGGCAAACAAAATGGAACCCAATATTCAGTTTGGTATAAAATATAGTCTGAATGTTCACTTTATAACATCCTAGATACTACCATTCTCAGAGCGAGACCTTATAATTTCTATATTTAGTTTTAAAGAAGGTTTATTTGAAAGTGGGGTGTCTTTTGTCCCATGTTTTTCTGTTACTAGTCTGGGATTCAAAAATAATGGACCAACTGTGTTTGTCGCTCAGCATGTTGTAAAAGACAACAACTAATGGTGTATGTAGTTTTCGATTTACCAATTCAATTCAAAATATTAAAAATACTTTTAAGAACACTTTTATATATATTTCACGATATTAACTTAATTTATACTTATATGCGATATAGATTAAGGGTTTTTCAGATGATGCTAGCGAGGCGAAAACATTTCTTAGTCATCATATTACCCTGTCAGAAAGCAATGATGAGACAGGTTTCACCGACGTGGAGCTGAGAGAAGAGGTCATGACCCTGATTGTGGCAGGAACCGATACTTCTGCCGTCGCCGCAGGCTTCTCACTGATGCTCTTCGCTAAATACCCTAAGCTGCAGGAGAAGGCTTATCAGGAGTAAGGTCCACTAATGTATTGAAGAATAAGTACAGATAGCGCGCGAGTTGAATGCAGAGCTCAGGTATATGTAGCGCGCTATCTGTAGTGAACCATAGATTTAGGATGTACGTAGCGTAGTCAAAAAATTCTAAATCTATGTAGTGAACAATTTAAGAATAGTGTTTAGGTACGCTCTGACATCTAGATGTTACTTTATGACATTACATCGCGCAAAGGATCGCGCATTATTAGGAATCAGCTGCCTATTTTTAACCGACTTCATAAAAAAGGAGGAGGTTCTCAATTCGACTGATTTTTTTTTAGGTGAATGCTTAAACTTGAAATGTTGCCCAGAGTGTCTTTTAAACCTTTATGGTGGGATTAGGCTAAGTTCGGGTAACTCTTGGAAAAAAATTACATCTTGATTTGCTGCATATAACAAATCATTATATTTTTGACATTATGTTATAGGTAGGTATGTTATCCCGAAATAAACTTAATGACTCTTAAGGCTAATTTTATGACGTAACGTCTTGCGAGCCACTTATGATTTATTTCTTATTTACAATTTTATATTTATAATTTAACTAACTAAACTTCATGCCACTTCCCCAGCGTGACAGGCAGATTTATAATTTAAAATAAAGATATATAGTATGAATGAAGTAGTTATAAATATTATTATATTAAAAAATGTTTATCAGTTAACAATATGATAACTAAAACTTAGTATCTACTTTAGTTCTCCGTCATAACAAAGTATATGAAACTCCAATCGTTTGCCTGACTACTTATCTCTGGCCATAAAACTGATTAAAAATGTTTGCAGTCTTACACGTACATATCTTAGACAATTATATTGCATCCGATTAAACTGATTGTGTATCTGATTCAGCTACCGAATAAAGAGTTATACAATGCAGCCGCAAGTCCCTATCGGATCGATATTATTCGCATTATATTGGAATTTCGATGCTATTACGAACTAATGGGTTCGTTCATTGTAAGTGCATTATGCACTATTTGTGTCATATCTAAGCTTAGGTAAGTTGCTAAAGTAACCGTGGGCAATTCAGATAGCATATCGAATCGAAATACTTTTTACTATTTGCCTTCTAACCTAACTCGATTTTTGGCTAAATGTGTTTTAAGGAGCTCATTGTTTCGGGAATGCAGGCGAGATAACATGTTTTTTTTTTCCAGAATATACAGTGTTTTTGAGAAGTCTGAGCGTCCGCTTGCCAAAGAAGACTTGCCCAAACTTCAATATTTGGAAAGGTTTGTGAAAGAAACACTCAGGCTTTTCCCTCCGGTGCCAATCACTGTCAGAAAAGTGGAGAATGATGTTACTCTGCGTAAGTACCTCCTTTAAATGTTCAGTCGACGTTTTGTCAATAAAATATTCTCAATATGTATGTTGACTTTGATTAATTATTATGAAAGTCCTACCGCTTCAAGGCGACTTTGTTTTTCTGTTTATTATAAACTGTCGTTTTATTTTATATCTAGTAATCTATATCTTATCTAATATCTTAATACTTGTGTATTTTTACCATCTTGTAGCTTCAGGATATGTGCTACCCGCGGGAGGAATTATATTGACCAGTATCTGGGGGGTCCATAGGGATCCCAAGTACTGGGGTCCGGCTGCAGAGGAATTCGACCCTGATAGGTTTCTGCCGGAGAGATTCAATGAAGCCCACGCTTGCAGCTTTATGCCCTTCAGCCGAGGTCCCCGGAATTGTTTGGGTGAGATGATTGTATTAAGCTTGGTAGAATATTTATTCCTCCATATCTCTTCATTAGATTAACTCGATGCTATCGAATAATCAGATTGTCAGTAGAATATCACGAAAAAGAAAATATCAAAAATTAAAAGTGAAAATATATAAGTAAATTTTTTTCTTGCTTATTTTTTTACCTTGTTTAAAAAAATTGGTGTCTTCTTAATTTGTTGAATCTTAAGGACAAAACCATCAGGATTTAATATCTTTGTTCTCAGGTTATCAATACGCTTTGATGTCAATTAAAACTGTATTATCAGCCATTCTTAGAAGGTATAAAATCTTGGGAGAAGTGGAGACGTCTCCTATTCCGAATATAAGAGTAAAACTAGATATAATGATGAAGGCTCTCGATGAATACACCGTTACTTTGGAAAGAAGGAGACCTTAGGGTCACATTAATAATAAAATATAGTTGATATTTAGTGTATATATCTTCGTTCTTATTTATACGCCATTCCGTAGAGTTATAGTGTAAAAAAATCCAATCCTAATTAACCAACTGCAGTGCTTATATACGTACAGATAGCGCGCGAGTTGAATGCAGAGCTCAGGTATGTCTCGTCTCAGGCCCCGACTGCATTCAACTCGCGCTCTATCTGTACATAATGGTGTATGAATCTCCAGACCTCTCTTATTTTAAATTAATAAACATTTATTAATGAACGAATAAAAATATATATGGCATAACAATTTGTACGATCATTGTGTACTCGTAACCAGCAAAGCATAGTGAATCTGAAAGCTTTAAAATTACCTATCAGGACCAATTGAATGACTTTTTTTTTTGGTTGCCTCGTAATAGCTGCATATTTTGCCCGTCTCAATACAATAAAATAAAATTAACTGGTTTTACAGGGAGACAGCAAGAATAAAATATTTTTATTATTTATTTAAATTTTTTTGGACATTGTCTACTTGTAACAGTGACAGCATACGCCATATGTGACAACTATCTGTCACCTGACAATGTTTTAGTTGGGCTAGATATAAATAATTACTGCCTAAGAAAACCGTCTTTTGCTGCCGTAAAATAATACAATATTCGAACTAGTGGTTGGTAAGTTAATTTACAGTTATTATTAGTTTAATTATTCAACTATAACATTTTATTACCTGGCCATACCGTTTCGCTTTTTCGTTGGTTTCTTCACGCGAGAAAAATTTGATGAAATACTCTACAGATGCTTTGGGACCAAAAGATTTTTAATTTCGTTGATCCTGCCTGTCTTTTTTAAAAGATCTCTCGATAGGTACTTAAATTCATGCGTAGATATAATAATATTATAGTCATACACACACATAACATTACGCCCATAATCCCCGAAGGGTTAGGCAGAGTCAAAGGGGCAGCAGGCCCGAACATTCAACGAAAAACAAAACGTATATAGTCATACAGTGCAGTACTTTGTTAACTGGAAAGCCTTAGAGGTAGAGATGTTAAGAATTCGAGTCTTTTGAGTCCTAATTCTTAGACTCGGCTCAATTTTGCATGACTCAGTGAACTAACTAATCTCCGAGTCTTGAGTCCAACCGAGCTTCAGTCTTTCGAGCGCTACAATAGAACTCGAGTCTTAAAAAGAGCTCGAGTCTTAAATAGAGCTCGAGTCTTAAAAAAGCTTGAGTCTCAAGTCTTGAGCGTATTAAGGTTTAATAATGTTAATAGATGCAAATTATTCTGGCCTTTATACATACTTATATGTGCGTCATCAGATCAATTTTGATTGCTTGTGTTTTTATTTGATTTCTGTATTTTCTTCTGCGGCTTATTATATTTATTGTATTTTCTTATTATATTTTGAATATTAAAATAATTTTTCATGATGATTAAAATGATTGTTCCTATCAATATACGCTTTTATTTTTTTAAAATACGCTTCTGATTACGAATATATCTAAAGTAACATTTTATTTCCTGATTTAAAAAGGAAATCCAAACGGAATAGATCTCGAGCTCGACTCGCCCCGTAAGAACGACTCGACCGCATAAAAAGACTCGAGTTCCATGTTGCGCTCAAGAGCTCATATAGACTTTAGTTCTCTAGTCTTGGGAGTCTTATTGTAACGAGTCGAGTCGTGCAATTTGTCAGTCGAGCTCAAAATTTAGGACACAAAAGACTCGAGTTCTTAACATCTCTACTTAGAGGCGATATAATAAATTGATATAATCTACAAACACACACGATAACAATTATTTATAAATTCCTTAATAGATTTTGACTTCTCGTATCACGTGTGAGAACTTAGAATATGGAAGTATCCTATCAGCAGTGGCTTTCACATCAACACGATCACTTTGTTTAAGAAACTGTAGTTCGTACACCTCATTATTACCATATGCACACACGTACTGCACAACGCAGAAGAAACTCCACTTGGAACCCGCGAAATGCAAATTGAGTTAAATTAGTCAGTTTGCTAAATCTGCTAACTAGTTTAGTTTTAACCTGAAACATGCTATGTCTGTCAACGCTTAAGTTTATTTTTAATCGGCCTTCGGTCTTCTAAAGCTTTCATTTTAATGAGAACCCCGCTTTTTAGTGAGCAATCGTATTGTGCAATAATAAGTACACTCACAAGCAAAATATTTCGCTACTACATTTTACGCTTTAATAAAAAAAATAAGTATCGATGCAAAGATATTGTATGTATTTAAAAAATCGTCTTATTTATTTGTTTATAGGATTACCAACATAAGGTACAGAACGTGTAGGTAGTACTTGTTTTATATTGTAAATGTATGAAGCACAAAGGACTTCTGAAATATGTACGAGTACGTTGGTTGGTTAAACGTTTGTTACATGTTCCAGAGACTTCTTAATCATACATTTTTTTTCCATCTAACCCAGCCCAGTTTTATTTTTTGGCTGGAAGTGGATAAGGGTGCTGCTGCAGCTGCCTCTTTGACTCTGCCTACCCCTTCGGGGTTTAGGGGCGTGATGATATGTATGTATGTTTATATATATTTTAATTATAGCTACAACATTTTCCGTTAGGTTTTGTATAATATGTTAAGAGTAACTTAAATAAGAATAGTCCAATTCATCACCTGTAAAAACAACTAAAATAAAAAAATCCACCACGGTCGAAACGGGTGAAATAGCGGTAGGGTTAGTCCAATGTTTTTGTTCCTAAGTTTACTTAGATTTCAAAGCTATTAGAATCAATTTCCTTCATGCAAAATTACTTTCATTACCCTCGGAGACATGACCTCTAGACGCAAAACGCTCGTAATTTCGGTTATTTTAGTAATGCTAACTTCGAAAGAAATTAAGGCGGAGCAATAAAAATGAAAAGTTGGCAAACAATATTCAGACTGCAGGGGTAACCCATACGAGCGGTGGCTTCCCTGACTTGCGCTTGGTTTTAGTGATCGGCAGTGCACTGAAATTTAAAACGTTAATGACTCAAAAGTTATGGGAAGTAAACATTAATTATATTCAACAGCTACATTTTTAGGGCTTACATCCTTATTTTTAGTATATACAAAACGTTAAAACTGTTTGGTCAGAATCGATTGCAATAGTTCTTAACCGACTTCAAAAAGGAGGAGGTTCTCAATTCGACCGCATATATTTTTAAACTATATTATATTTTGACCAAATGATAGTTGCAAAACCTTAAATTACTAGGTACACCCTACTAGAAACTGTATGGCGCGTGCGCATCGCTTCTAAAAAGGTCGCTTAATTCCGTTAGGATTTTCTAGAAAAAGTATAAAACAAAGTCGCCGTTTCTGTCTGTTCGTTTAGATCTCTTGAACTACGCAAGGGATATGTTGATGCGGTTTTCACCATTAGGTGGAGTGATTCAATAGAAAGGTTTATACGTATAATTTCATATTGTTTTATGCTCACCGTGCGAAGCCGGGCCAGGATGCTAGTTTATAATTGTCAAACCATATTCGCTAGGCCAACAAGGCGACACAAAAAACTTGTAAATTAGTGATTTTTGAGGTACCATTATAATTTTTTATACTAATTGTTAAAATGAGAATAGTTATTCGTGGTTCAGTTTTCGTATTTACTGAAAATAATCTTGTAGATACGTCGTTGTCTTGGTCGATGTAGCTATTACTAATATGCAGCAATAATGGCAGTATATCATTCACATGACGGGCTCGATGGGGCATTCGGTAATGACCCTGCCCCATGCGCCAAGAGTTGTGAGTTCGATCCCCACCAAGGACAAACATTCGTATGAAGAATACTTGTGATTGTCCGTTTCTGGGTGTTAATATCCAATATTTAAGTATATATGTATTTATAATAGCACGTTGATTCTGATATCCGCAAAACAAGTGCTTAGCTACTTACCTGATGTGATGTATTCTGATATTTATTTATCACACTAATATTATAAAGGCGAAAATTTGTTAGTATGTGTGTGTGTATGTTTGTTAATTCTTTACGCAAAAACTGCTGAACGGATATGGATGAAATTTGGCACAGAGATAGATTACAGTCTGAAATAACATAAAGGCTACTTTTTATCCCAAAAAAAGCACAGTTTCTGTAGGATACAGAAATATTAGTCTACGCGGGCCTAGTCGCGGGAAACAGCTAGTTTATTATAAATTGGTAACACTGTGGTACGTATGACTTATACTAATGTTATAAGGTTTCAATGTAAGGTGGACGGATGGGCATGTTTGCTTACCTACGATGTACAACTAGTCTGATGTCATTACGTTTGTATTACCACGTACATTGCTAGGGACGTTTTATTAAGACATTAGAAGTCGCAGATTACCTATTGGGGATGTAAAATTTATTTCTTCGGGTTCCAATGATTGGAATTAGCGCTAGCCTGCCTATTATACGTATGTATCCAATTAAGTTTGTCCCACAAATAATTATGTTCAGGACTGGCATATTTTCCGATCGTTATGTCCACTTCCTAATCAGGATCTGCCCATTAAATTGAATTGAATTGAGTCTGACTCAATTCAACGAAATCATTATTTCATAGGATTTCGTTTATGATGTAAGGAGTAGTTTATGGATTTCTCACGATGTAACTCTTGGTGTACCAAATTTCATGATAACTGTTAAAGTGGTTTAGGTGAGAGAACGGAATAAACATTCAGAGTTACTTTATTATTTATAATATTTGTAAGGCCAGATTATTAAGGCTTAATCTACCTAACTTTAAAGCACTATTAAAAGCATTAGGTTAAAAGTTGAGACAGGGTAATCAGAGAGTTCAAAAACCTTAGAAAGGCTATAGTAAATAAATTGTCATAGTTATTGCACAATGCAATGAGTTGTGAATTTTTCATTACAAAATTGTACTGCTCCGCTTAGCTAGCTAGACGACTACCGATTTTTCTTTAGTACTGTTAAAGAAATGGAAGAAAACGTGAGTCCATTTTATATTTGGCAAAAGCTTGTAAGTTGGCATAAAAATATACATAATTTGTAAAAATCATTTTACATATTCAATCTCCAATAATATTAAGTTATTCAATATGATTAAACGATAATTTGAATCAATGCAATAATAAAAAAATGGATTTAAAGATAACAATCATAATAAAATCATATTAAGTGTATCTTGCCGAGAATTCATATTTGGTAGGTAAATATTGAGAAATACCAAACGTTTAATTTGTATTGAGCAGTGGAAATAAAATCTGAGAATCAGTCATTTTATATTTGCCGTTAAATTAGTTTCAATATCTATAGAAATATCACGCTATTAGTATTATAAAACGCCTCGCTTTTTAATCTATTTAAATGTAAGTATTTATTTTGAATTTATTGACAGCTACCTTTCATCAAATAAGTAGTTTAGGTACAGCAGAACATACGTAAGTGCCAACATAAATTTAGGGCTATGCTGTCGTCGGGGAAAAAGATAAGTGATCAACAATTTGTGTTCAATAATAAAAATAACTGTTGTCAGTCAGCATATACAAAGAACGATTTACAACAACTCTTCGTCTGCTGAAAACGTATTCCCGATCCGCGTGGGGCGCCACAATATCCTGTACGGCAAGTGAATCCCAAAGGTTTATTCGTAATCGATAAAAGTATTCCCTTTTTGGATTTATTCCCTAAGGGACGTGACGAGCGGCCGGGGGTGTTTTTATGATAATAGGATGAGTTCAGGGCGCGCGGCACGCAACCCCGAACTGGGTTACAGGAGCCCAAACAACACCAATTTAAAGTTTCTAGTGCTTTAATTATAAAATTGATAAAATTTCGCCTTCAATCGACTTGGTGTTGGTTATCTCTAGCTCCATCCAATAATGGGTTGAATTTAGGCTAGTTCTTAATATAACATATCAAGTACTATCAAGCCCGCAATCCCCGAAGGAGACTTAGTTCAAAAAGCAACAAGCCACTTTAATCATATTTAGAACGATGGAAAAAGTTTTCATAAGTGATAGATAAGTTTGTCGGCCACATAACCTCAAACTTATATATAATACGCAATCGAAACTTTTTTAACATAGTATGTAAATACATAAAAAGTTATTTCTTTGACGTTGTTATTTAAAATATTACTAAAAACCTATACCAAACTACATACGCTACAGGACTAATAAACGTTAATACCTACTTATATTATCTTCATAATAACACTTTAATAAAACTTTATATAAAATCACAATTTTTGATTCAAGCTATTGATATTTTAACAAAGATATATATGGGATTATTTTCATATATCACCTTTATATTAAAAGTCATTTAATGCTATACTTAACTATCAAACTTATTAAAGAGAAGGAAGTGATTTAAAAGCGAAACAGATGAACGGTCCAATAATTTATTTCAGGTTGCCCAAAACACAATACGCTTTATATCGGTCTGAATAATACAGTAGCGTCATCAGGCTCAGTATGCATTATCGTTGTTACGTAGCTTTTTACAAAGCTCGGCCGCGTCACGAAAGCTCCGTTATAAATCAGCCGGCGTTGCCTAAGTTACGTATGAAGCTTACAGCGAAGCCCGCGGAGGCAGTACTGGGCGGGCGGGCGCGAGAGCCAGTCACAGCTTTTGTCCCTAAGCTTTTGTAACTTTACCGCGAAAACGAAAATAACATGTGTTTCAGTTAACCCACATGTTTCGTCACATGTTTAGTAGTTACACTACATGTCAGAGGCAACTCAAAGTGACGTTTATACTCACCGCTCCGCAGAGATGAATCTCTTATGATGTGAAGAGGTTAGATTTTTATGTCTGTTGGTTTCCGCTGTCGATTTTGGCACTGAATTTGAAATGTTTTGTAGAAACAACTTCGGAAGATGGACGGGTCTATGGACAATGATGAGCCTTTCATATTTCGACTTAACGATAACGGATCGGGGCCGAGTCTGCTGGTGAAGGTAAATAGCACCTGTATATACTAGTTTTGCTAGTTTATTTGTGTAGAAATTTAGATATAATTTTAGTTGAATTTACATGCAGTTGTTAATATTAGTAGGTACATATTAGACAGAGGCTTATTATATGTATATCTCTTATATTTTGACTTAACGATAATGGATCTAGGATCTAGATCTAAGTTTACTATAACTGGAAAATAGTGCCTGTAGATAGATATCCAGTTAATTTACTGGTGTAGAAATCTAGATGTTTTAGTTCAAAGTTCCATTACAATAAAGATATTTCTTTAATTAAGAAGTGGGTATGTCAAAATTATGTTATTAGTAGAATAAGACAAACTGTTACTATGTGATATTTTCGGTAAAATAATGACTCCATTTTATTTTGCATATCAAAATATGCATTAATTACATTTTATGAATAAAACTTTATGAACTTATTTGAGTTTAATGAAATCGTACGTTGAAATACTTACTGTTTTATAACAGTCGTTTATACTAGTAGTATTAGTTACAACGATACAGCATACGTGGTGGCATTTTAAAATCAGCGGTGTTGCTCATTGGTGAACTTTTATTTCTCGACAGACCAGCTGTTGGAAATTGAACCTAATGTTAACAGAAGATAAGAACTTATGTCAAATGAGTCAACTATTCTCCATGTTACAAAGTTTCCCTTCCTAACCAAGTTTGATTTTAAAAAAGGAACCTGAAAAACATTCGTAAACTGAGTACGGTACGGTTTTCGAGTTTAGAGATATTATAGACAACATTGCTTCAGCATAGTTGGACTCTTTGCGAAGTTACCAATCCTAAAAAAGCCAGAATTGTGACGAGCGAGTACACACTTTTTAATCTCGTGACTCGAACAGCTTAACAGTGCCACCGAGTTGCAAGTGACATAAAATGTACGAAATTAAAATTCAAAATTCCATTCTCTCACGCTATAGTTCTAATGTAATAACAATGAAAATTTAACTAGCGAAGTGAAGTAAATTGTTATTAAACGAGCCATTAATGAAACTTTGACATTATCAACCATTAATTAAAAGTTAAAATGTATGTTAAATCTTATCTTTTATACTAATTATCTAACAAAATTTCATGCCAGTTCCCTAGCGGGGAAGGTAGAGAGATCTGAAAAACCTATATTTTTTTTTAATAGTAACTTTTTTATATACGAGGTCTCTTATAGTACCTATTATAAATGTAGATATTTGTAAAGGTAAAGTCGTAATTATGTAGTTCATGAGAAAAAAAAATAACAGAATTGAGAACCCCCTTTTTATGACGTAGGATAAAAATAAGTTGATCGAATACTGTTTTTATTTACATAATTGCGACTTATTGCTAAATAATGCTTTAACATAAAGCCCAAGTCAAAATCTTGACAGAGTTTTGCAGGTCCCTTGTAATTATTTTTATGTTATATTAGTGTTTACAATGTTGTGACGTCACAGGTATGTGCGGAACGTGGCTGGCGCATGTACCACGGCTACAACAGCGGCGAGGACCGGTGGAACCTCTGGTGGAGGACCGGAGCGTTCCCAGCAGCCTGCTACAAGACTCTGGGGGATTGGCAGGTATGAAGACCTTAAAAATTTTGCACAAAAAGTATCGCTTTATTTATATGTAATATGAGCAGGAAATACCACAATCTAAGAGAAATTATGTATGTTTTCAATAGAACACAATGGGCTAACACTAAGTTTTCTAGATTTGTATTATTTTGTTTCAGAACGGAAATACAGTTTTTAACCTTTATAGCTACTGTTGAAGCTGTAACTTAGTAAAAAAGACTTATAATACGGATTAATGCCTTTCAGGCAAGGAATATTGTTGTTAAATATTTTGAATCCTTACTATCTAATCGTGTTAATTTCTTAAATGTACTTTGGAGTACATTGCGTTACTATGTACATATTTGTTTTAGTCATTCTTGGGACGATGCATTTGTGTTAAAAATAATGTATTGGAAGCCTTATAAATAGAAATCAAACTGAAACTGAAAGGAGTTCGGTACCCATTTTTGAAAATATATTTTGTACCAGTGGCGTAGCGTGGACTAATAAAGACGTGGGCGAAGTCGCATCAGCGGGGCCCCATTTCTTTCGTTCCCAAGATCTACCCAATCAATCTATCTTACCAAACATGCTTGCAAAAGGGCCACGCGAGGCTCCTTCAAGCGCAAGGCCGTGGGCGAGGGCCCACTTCACCCACGTTTAGCTACTGTTCTTAACTGTAGGTATGGAGTTTAAATAGTTTCTTTTTTGCGATTACAGAGTAGAAGTGTTAATATTTATAACTGCAACTCACTTCTTTATTTGGTACATCATGTTTCTAACCATATGTTTCTTAAACCATAAATAAGTTCTTTTTATTTACGGTTTTCTTTTGTTTGCCACAGTTTATGAACCACATACCTAAGGGCGGTTCGATATGTCGTAAGGATGGGCTATCACGGCTGCTTCGTTGCATGAGGAAGGTCTACGGGTCCATATATGACTTCAGGTATGTAATATTATCGTGGAAACTGACTGCCTCGTTGGTCTAGTGGTAGCATGCGCTGCCAAAGGTCCTGGGTTCAAATCCCGGGAAATTGCATTGGGGGAGCTCTGTACTTATGAACGTACGGAGCCGTGTTTGGAGTTGCCGATATTTTTTGAAGCGCAGTATAAATATGCTGGGACAAATAAGTGGGATGGAATATTTAGAGTGACAAGAAATCTAAAATGAGCAAGGATAAATAAAGGCGCCGGTCAATACTAAACATTGGTCAAACCGTCCTTAATTTGGTTTCCTTATTAGACTAAGCGTTCATTCTCTGGCCTCCTTCTCAGAGTTGATGCAACGTAAAAACTTGGGTATTTATAGTCAAAAAGAATCTGATATACCACCTGGCTGGCATTAAAAACCAATAAGGATTTTATCAGCTATAAATAGGCTAATTTTTTACATTTTAGTCATATTTGGGTTCAAATCCCGGGTCGAGCCAAATATTTGTGGCTGGTTATTTCAATATTGAAATTACTTAGTAACAGTCCGGAGTCAGGAAGTTGGCGGTTTAATCTCCCCCGTGCCTCGGAAAGCACGTTAAGCCGTTGGTCCTGTGCCTGACCTCTCTCCGGTCATGTCGAATTGCCGTCTCACCGGATTATGAGAGTGAAGGAATATGAGTGCACCTGTGTTTGCGCACACACTTGTGCACTATAATATCTCCTGCGCAGTTGGCTAATCCTCGTTGAGATTGGCCGCCGTGACCGATATCGGTAAAGAGGACATTATTTATAATTGTGGCAATATTTAAATTTAATTATTCGCGCATTCGCATAGTGTATATGTAAGCCAATGTGTTAAACTCATAGATGCAAAGTTTTATCAAATCCGTTCAAAAGGTTTCGCGTAAATGACAAACCAACATCCATTCTTACGAACTTTCCCTTTCATTATGATCATCCATCCATGTCTTCTCGACACAGTTGCGTTGAATTGAGTCTTCAATGGAATGTTGAGTTTGTGTGAGCTACGTGGGTATTTAGCAAATATGCTCGGATAACTGAATAGTAAATAAAGGTATGTAGTGTCAATTTACTTAAGATTTAGTCTTGCTAAGAAAAGTTGAAAGTTATTGGTGTACTTAACACTTTGAAAAATCTAGAGGTATGCTCGAATTTGCAGCAACTCCTCTGGCGTGCAAGGTATCCTAGACACATACGGCATCTATCGTAATAAACTCAAACAGACACAATACGTAATCCCTGAAGGAATAGTCAGACACCATTTATCAACAAACCACATTTAGTCAAAAAAAATACCTGGTTATACAAGCTCGTCGCTAAAATGAACCACAAACCATTACCTAGTACACTATTATTCATATTTTACGGCATGCTAGGCAAATAACATAATTGGTCCATTCTTTTTAAGTCTCAGACCAGGAACACAGTTGGCCCATTCTTTGCCTTTCAGACCAACATGGGACATTGATACAGTGGATGTTTACTTACCGTTAAATTGGATTAGGATAGCCTGGAGTAACTGTTCAGTTGTGTGTCCTCGTCCCAGTAATTGAACGTAATCGATTCGCAGGACGTTCCGTGATTGAGCGCATTGTGACGTCGCCGCCTGCGTCAGAATAGGCGCGTCGACGGTCTAATTGATTCTGTGACTGTCGAAATTGCATTGGGGGAGCTCTGTACTTATGAACGTACGGAGCCGTATTTGGAGTTGCCGATATTTTTTGAAGCGCAGTATAAATATGCTGGGACAAATAAGTGGGATGGAATATTTAGAGTGACAAGAAATCTAAAATGAGCAAGGATAAATAAAGGCGCCGGTCAATACTAAACATTGGTCAAACCGTCCTTAATTTGGTTTCCTTATTAGACTAAGCGTTCATTCTCTGGCCTCCTTCTCAGAGTTGATGCAACGTAAAAACTTGGGTATTTATAGTCAAAAAGAATCTGATATACCACCTGGCTGGCATTAAAACCAATAAGGATTTTATCAGCTATAAATAGGCTAATTTTTACATTTTAGTCATATTTGTAAACAATAATATGACAGACGTAGATAAATCATGAGATAAGTATGGCTGTTGCTGGCTTTAAAGAATGGCCCGTATATGTTCGGTTATAATTTAGTTTGTATCATATTGGCCTGGGACTAAAAATAATGCCTCAACCACTTGCCTACAATGTCGTAAAAAACGCCTAATAGTGTTTTATTAGGTGTGTTATTATGCAGGTCACATGGCTAGATGAGCTAGCCACCTGTGACTTCTTTTTCATAATTACCATCTAATCCATCTCAATATTATATTTGTCGAAATGTGGTTTAAGCAGCTTGTTGATCTTTTGCCTCTGCTGTCCCAACCCCTTTGGGGGTTGCAGGTGTGGATACACGCATACATACCCTGTATGTATTATTACTTGGCTGCGTGAGATATAAACTTAACCACTAATTCGTAAATCTGCTGCCAAACTCGACGAAAGATTAACAGTCGTTTGAGCGTTTACCATTTGTTTCCATTAATCAAACGAAACATATTCCGCGAATGTAGGTAATCGTTTGTTTACGTTGACAAAACGAAGGCAATACCAATACGAAAAATGTTTATTTCCGGGCCATTACAATGTTCGAAACGGAATATAAATCGCTTTTTACAATTTAAAGCGATAAAAAGCGGTAAAAATATATATCGCTCACGCGAGAAACGGATTCGCGGTTGTAAATTGTAATTTTATCCTGATGGAAATTAACAACGAGGGATTCTCATGTTTTACAAACAGATTAATGAATTTGGTTTGCGTCCGTCGTAAAATAACTTGTGGTGGTATTTCGGGAGCGGGTCGTGCATCGTTTCGTTTTTTACAATCGCCCCGCGAATTAATGCAGCTATGGACTGCAATCGTGCTTCCATTTTATCGGTCTACGGGAACGCTAGTTTCATAATGTTTAATAGCGCAGCTAAAACTTTACCGTGAAAATATGTTTGACTCGTTCTTTCTATGCATCTAAACAATTATTTTATTACTGTTTAGAGGATAAAATATGCAACTTGTTATCTTATTTAGAAACGTTTTGTATGTGTGATGGGCTAACCACTTGTCACTACTATTTCAATTCTCCGTTTTACCCAACCCAATTTTGTATTTGGCTAAAAATATTTGAAGCAGCATATTGCATTCTGGACTCAGATCTTTCCTTGGGAGTTTGCAGTATGTATTAAAAAGGTATGCAGCTAGCTATGGCTCTCAATCAATGCCATACCTCTCTACAGTGCCAAGTCCAGTTTTCGTGTAATCACTAACAAGTGATCATCAAGAAGTTAATCTTAGAGTTTCAAACTCATCATGAATCACTGACAGTGCGATAAAAATTGCAATCTTTAGAATTAAATCAGAAATTAAAAATAAATTCAAGCACCACAGAGGTTTCAGTACTACACAAAGGATATTTATGCCGATGCTACTGTTATGTCAGATTCAATATTCACTGAGGAGCTACATAAAAGCGACGCAGTCAGCCCGCACTTTATCGCATCCCATTCTGGCGTCCGTTACACCACCATTTGTATTCAATACATCAGTTGCGAATGTTGCCTGCCGTATTGTATTACAGAAATAGAAGCAAATAAATCACCCGAACCTATTTGTAGCCAAATTCAATTCCTACTCGCTTGCTGGAACACCTGAATTTGCGTGATCCATGTATCTGTAGTGTTTCACTTATACATCGAGCTGTTTAGGTCTTTTTGGTTGCCTCGAAATAGAAAACCTATTCAAATAACGCGACAAGAAAGTTTTAGTTTGACAATTTAATTTAAGTCAACCTTCGTAGCTAATTTAGTTGCCAATATATGCAGACTGTTATCATTTGTAATGTATTTAATGGATGGCCCCTTAGCATTTGTATTTAACAAGAGTTCAAACTTTTGGTGAATTGAAATGGATGACAATCGGTAAAGTTTTTTTACACTGTAGATCTTAAAAGACAGATAGATATGAAGACAGACAGACAGACAATATTATAAATACGAAATGTGGCTACGTTTTGATGGTGTTTACGTTAATTTGATGGTGTTCTATTTTGCATACTTCATAAAGTTACATTCAATTGGAATATTAGGTGGCAGCGTATTTAAAAAAAAAAGATGTTAGAATTATTTCTTGTTTTCCATACTAGTCTTTATTTTAAACTATGAAGTGCACACGAAGTGACAGCGAAGTGGATTCAAAACCTCCCACTGGTGAGTCCCGCTGCGTTTTACCCTGCCCCTGTGTGTACGCATGTGCCTTCAATATTTGTTGATTGTATTGTCGTGGGCCGCGCTCGGGCAGGGATCACAGTATATTAAACAAATACAGTAAAGGGACTGTGTGTAAGCCCGTTCTCATAAATTTTTTTCATAATATAACGCCCGAAATCATTGTAGAGTCCAGAGGGGTAGGCAGTTTTTAGCCTCCGGAACACACGGACGCACTAAGCTTTTGTATCCGACTAAAGTCCACGCGGGCGAAGCCATCTGCAAAATCTACTTTTATTTATAATATACTGCTCAAAAACGGAAAAGATATAGTTACATCCGGTAAAGACGGACAGTTACATCAGGTATACTTAGCATTTAATAAACTAAACTTCACGCCACTTCCCTAGCGAGGTAGGCAGAGATAACTTAACGCCAGTAATAGTTATTTTAAAGCTGCCTATCATACGTATACGTATAACTGGTGAAGATCTGACCAGTACTATGCTTCGGGCCATGCGTAGGCGCAGTTATAAAAGCATTCGTCAGTGCAGTGCGTGCTTCTATAATATAGTGCATTTCATAGGCGTACTGCTGGTTAGGTCTTTCATGCGCCCTGTGTCTCGTAGCCTAACCAGTATTGACAAGCTCGATGGCGCATTCGGTAGTGACCCTGCCCCATGCGCCAAGAGTTGTGGGTTCGATCCCCACCCAGGACAAACATTCGTGTGATGAATACTTGTGTTTGTTCTGTGTCTGGGTGTTAGTATCCAATATTTAAGTATATATTTGTAATACCACTGTTGTTTCTGATATCCGTAACACAAGTGCTTAAGCTACTTACTTCGGAGTCAGATTAATGTATGTGATGTCGTTAAATATTTATTTATTTATATAAGTCTTACTATGACACGCAAGCTATCTATCAGGGAAACCGTCTCAGACCCATTTCACTGGCGTTCGTTGCCGTGGAAGGAGTCAATCGCCCCACGTCATCGGTTATTTGAATGAAGCAACGCGTGCGTGCCGCACGCCATTATCTGTGGATTTTTACAGAGCGCCTAGCCGATACATTGAAAAAAGTTGGGATTGCAGCGGCCGAACGTGTGGCGAATGCGCTGCGTTGTGCTAGGATTGCTTAATTAAGACGAATGCATCATGATAATAATATTCTCTTAACCGATTTCGGTCACGGCGGACAATCTCAACAAATATTATACAATCACGTGGAAAATATAGAAATGCACACATGTCTACCGCGCAGCTCAAGCTTTTTTCTTAGCTCTAATGGTCCGGTGAGACGGCAAACCGACATGACTGGAGAGAATTCATGCGCAGGACCACTTTAGAGCTACGGGTTTGTATAACTGCTAGTTACCTGGCTCAGGATTATTACTGGGTAATTTCAATATAAACACTCGGCCACAAAATGTTGGCCCGAGTTAGATGCTTGCTACCAAATGGCTACTTATCGCCCATGTTGTTCTCGGACTAGAACGGAATGTGCCAACTATGTTCCTTGCCTCGTATGTCGTAAAAAGTAACTAATGGTGCATTTGGTATTGTGTTTGTAATTGTGCAGGCGAAGAGCTAGCTCCAGTGTAGAAGTAGTGATAAGCACTACTTCTTTACAATAGAACAATTAGATTGGGTGAAATAACGGGGTTAAGTAATGTTGTCTACACTGATATTATAAAAAGGGAATTATTTATTGTTTGTTTGTAATAAATAATATATAAACAAAAATAAATCCTCAAGACTGACACACCAATTCCCTAGTCCCTTGTACTATGGATACTAGGTTAACGGATAAACATGCATAAATATGTTTATGATCTCGAGTACAAATGTCGGGTTATTGTAAATTCGTCACAAAGTAAATTTGTCACATTTTTGTACTCTCCATACATTCAAAGTAAATTCGTCACATGCGTTAAAAAATATGCGTTAATTGATCATAGGTAGGTAAGGGTTACTGTAAATTCGTCATAATTTCTTATTTTACATACTTTTTGCATAAAACTAGCGATAGCAAGCAAACTTATAGATTTTGAGCGCTTGAAATGAAAGAAAATAAATCTTAAATTATAAATAACATTTTATTTATTTATTTATTTACCCTTGAAAAAAAATTCAGTCGAATTGAGAACCTCCTCCTTTTTTTTGAAGTCAATTAAAAAATAAATAACGTTTTTATTCTACTTATTGTTTGTTTTTTTCCGCTATCTATACTAAAAATAACGACGTGACGAATTTACAATATCAAAATTAATATAATCAAGAATTCACTTTAGAAAATTAGAACTGTGACGAATTTACACATACTATTTTCCGTGACGAATTTACTTTGTGACGAATTTACAATAACCCCAAATGTCCATGTTCATCACACGAAACATTTGCCCCTAGCGGGATTCGAACCCACGACTCTCGGTTTCGTGATCAGGGTCTCTGACCACTCGAACAATGGGCCAGTCGAATAGTAATTATTGACTCCGAAATTACCTACTGGACTGATTTGAAAAATTATTTATATGGGAAGTTACATTATCAGCAAGTTACATAGGCTATATTTTATCGCCATTTTTCCACGAGAACAGGAGCTACGGGGGTGAAACCGCGGCGCGCTGCTAGTATTTAAAAAGTAATTGCATTAGAAAGGCAAATATAGGTATTTAATTTAGCGGAAAAACTTTATGAGGTTAATAGACAATAGGTCTTAAGTAAGTGCGTTTTAACAAATTAGCCTTGTAACTTGGGCGAGAAATTGTAACATCGGGTTTAATGGGGCTTAATTTAGCATTGGCAAAGTTTAACTCGCTTGCAAAGGTCGTATTAAAATTGTGCATGCATACGAAGGTGAAAGTTCACGGCGATATTAAATAATCGCGCAATTATTAGCAGGGCCGGAGTCGGGTTCGTAAGGGTTTAAAATTTAGTCCTTAGATGTATGTCCAGATTTTAGTTGGGGGCCGCTGTTATCATGATTTTTGAATAAGTCAGTTTAGCTAGTAATATTGAAGTGGCTGCCGTGTAAAAATCATAGACAACGACAGATCTAATAGGTTACGCCTATATACCTATACATACATAATTACTTGAGCTAGTGATCGGCCACTGGTCGAAATTCGACCATTATTAGTTTGATTTTTTTCTTTATTATTTATTGAAATATTAGCTTTCTGCACGTTTGTATGGAGTATTAAATTTAACTGTGCCAAATCTCATACTCCTCCATCCGCGTAATTCTCATAAAAGTTTTTGCTTCACGTATTAATTTAAGGCATGCTTCCTGCAAGTCTCTGACCTAGCCGCCAAATTGGTAATCTGTACTTAATTAAATGTTTAATAATCATGTATACGAACTCGGATTTTAACTAACACGCCTTTTGTATATTATATGACTATTATCATACTAATATTATAAAGAAGAAAAAATTGTTTGTTCGTTTCTTTGTTTGTTTGTATTAAATAGGATCCGAAATTGTTGGACCGATTTGAAAAATTACTTCGGCTATATTTTATCCCCGTATTCCAGAGGGAACTCGAACTACGCGGGTGAAACCGCGGCGCGCTGCTATTCATAAAACTATCACTGCCATCTACGTAAATCTCTAAATTTAAAATTATTCCCATATGTTCTATCTGACTCTACTCAGTTCGATTTTTGACAAAAAGTGGTGAAAACCTGGACTTTGCCTATCCCTTCGCGGATTTTAAGCTAGAAGATATGTGCATGCATATCGAGACCGATGCGCCCGAGAGCAACGCACCGCACACCCTGCACTAACGGTAAAGACGCCTCTGTATGATGCCCGTAATCCCCGAAGGGATAGGCAGAGTCCAAGGAGCAGCAAGCTTCTTAAACAAACATAGTTTACTAAACTTGACGCCACTTCCCTAGCGGGGTAGGTAGAGAGAACCGAACGCCATATGGCGCGATCCTTACACATCTCACCTGCCTCTTCAACATTCATGATCCTTTTCATACTTATGTTGTTGTAGTAAAATATATTTGGCTTCCCAAATCTACCTAACAAACGCTACTAAAAAGCTACGCGACTGTTTTTTAAGTTCGCTACTAATGAATCGTAGCAATTACTCCAAGTGGTACCGCGGTAATCGCGTGACTTGTTTGATCAGAAAAAGAAATCTGCTGTAGTTTTGTTTGTGGAATTAGCATTCATTGCTGGAGGCGAATGCTCAGGGTCTGCGCTGACGTCGGTGTTTCGGGACGTTATAACTGTGTATAGCTACCCAGTGGGGTAGATTTATAGGGAGAGAATTAAATTACGTAGGTGGTTTAGCATAGACATTTATGCCAGACTTGTTGGTGTATTTTTTGGTTTATGGCATCGGTAATTACAATCTGGTAACAAACAGTATCTCTTAATACAAAGTCTACTTTGCAATAGTAAATTTAAACAAATAATCAGTTATTTGTTTATAATTGACTATTGCAAAGTAGACATGCTTTTAATAAATTTACGTTTCTATAAGTCTCATTTCGAAGTCAGCTTAAAAGCATTTTTTACAGGTCATAAATGTGACGATGGAGTTTTCTTTAAGTTCATAAGCAATAGCGTGGAATTCGGTATGTTAAACTCCATTGTACATCCCGCATGAATTACCGATTTATTTGGAATTAAAAATAACCCGTATTAGTGTTTAAACTTTTGGCGTACCACATTCCAATCATTTAGTAATAAATCAGACAGACGTAATTCCTTTTGCATTTATTACTTAGGATTTGACCAAAGTGCTTTCAACACTTTTCCCAGTAGGTACACAGTTTTAAATCTTACCCCAATGAAAACGCGACAAAGTGTTTTTTATTGAACAACCTTCACAGATATCGTCTCCAAATAAATATAAATCACGTGTCAACGTTTGCTATTACGCTTTTACAACATTTTTTCGACCGTTTTTGTTTACGCCGTAAAATATGCAGTTGCCGTATCGCCAATAAGAACCAACTTACATCGATACATCGTAACGTTTATATTGGCACAGTTGAATAAATGACAGCAGGGATTTTGTTTTATTCCTCTAGCTAGAATCAAACTTCTTGCTGGATACGAATAATTAGATCTATTTTGAAACCTCGTCCGAATTTATTAAGCTTGTTGTCATTGAGCCACAGTCTTCTTACATTATTATCAAGCTTTTACATAATATTATTGGTAGAAGGTAGAATTATTTGGATACTACAGTACATTGTGGCAGACCACGGTAGAGCTGAGGAAAATTGCAAAGTCTCGTGTCGGGCCGGCCTTCGTACAGCACGCAATATTAGGCGCAGACAATGTTTTTAAACAATGCGGAAGCGATATTGGGCGATAGCATTTTGCATTACCGACTAAATTCGGTTGGCTGAGTGAGTATACATGTAGTTTGTGTTTGAAGTTTGACGTTTAACAAACGTTATGCACCTTTCAAGAATTTGTGAAAATGACGGTTTCTTTTATGTCGAGAAATGGCTTAGGACGATGAATGTCCTAAATGAGATGATTTTTTCTATAAGGCAGTACCTACCAAAATTAACAAAATACTGTTTAGGGCATTTTGCAATGATGATCATGTATATGAGATGCAGAAATGTGTGTTTATTTAAAATGATTCTTCATTAATCTCAAATAAATATTACAAAGCTATTGTTAATAATTTTGAATAAAGAACGGGTAGTTAGTTAATTTGTGTTATTAATGCCCATAAATCAAAATTAAGTGGAGGATTGAACCAATACAACTTGCGTTCGACGCCAAGTCGTAACCACTGCGTCAACGGAGCTGCCCAAAAATGTATCAATTGGCCTCCTATTTTCAGTCCTCCCTGCTACCACCTCCCGCTGGAGTACGCCAAGCTGGTGTCCGAGTTCTCGCGGCTGCGGCGCACCGAGGATGGGGACTCCAACGTCATCTGGATACACAAGCCTGTCGCGCAGAGCCAGGGCCGAGGCATATTCCTGTTTCGGGTGAGCTGATGTTGTACTGAATGGTTATCGGTAATTGTAGACTGCATTCTGCGTCTTGTATCCAGTCCATGAAATAAATAAATATTAAACCATTTTTACTACGCACGACAGTTCTGTGGAATCAATATCCAGCAGCTGTATTTCCGAGTGGATACGATTTGGGGACCCTCAAGAAAAGAGCCAACAAATTTCTTAAAGGCCAGCAACGCACTTGCGATTCCCCTGGTATTGCAGGTGTCCATGAGCTAAGATGATCGCTTACCTTCCTTGACCATTAAAGATTGTCTTCTTCGTCTTGTTCTTAGGCCATGAACCTAATGTATAACGTCAAAATATTACGCCCTTTTTCTTTCTAGATGGGTTTCCTTTTGACTAATTTCAAGCGTCTTCCGTTCGGGTTTTATAATCCTGACGCTATGGATTAAATGAAATTGGATTGTAATTATCAAGAATTATCTAAGGTGCAGGTTTTTTCGTGATCTTTATCTTCTAGGTATAAAGTGCGAAGGAAATAATACGAAGGTAGTGCTTAGATGTGAGTTAAATAATATCCTTTATCTCATGCGTAGATTGCGACGATCATACGTAACTATGGGTTGGACTATACATGTAAATGACTATGAGTGATTAGCTTCCATTTTCGTTTTCAAGTGGATCACTGAGGAGAACACTGATATAAATGAGTTAATTGACTGGCCCGTTGGTCGAGTGGTTAGAGACCCTGGCCACGAAACCAAGGGTCGCGGGTTCGAATCCCGCTAGGGGCAAATGTTTCGTGTGATGAACATGGACATTTGTACTCGAGCCATAGATGTTTATAAATGTATTTAAGTATGTCTATCCGTTCACCTAGTATCCATAGCACAAGCATAAGCTTAGTTTGGAACTAGGGAATTGGTGTGTCAGTCTGGAGAATTTATTTAATTTATTTATTTAATGAGTAAGAAAAAAAACAAATAGCAACGACTCCAGTTAATCTTGATGCAAGCAAATGACGATGACTCCATTCTCATCTCCAGAGCATTTGTGAGATGCGGTGCGGCACAGCTGCTGTGGTGCAGCGGTACATCGAGCGGCCGCTGCTGATCGCCGGCTACAAGTTCGACCTGCGGCTGTACGTGTGCGTGCCCGGATACAGGCCGCTCACGGCCTATATGTACGCGGAGGGACTGGCTCGGTTCGGTGAGGACATTTAATGTTATCAGACTAGCGCTCTAAACGATATAAAATGGGAGTGTCTATTTGTAGATCGATTTAACATAATAAGGTATTTCAAAGGTTTTAACATATGTTATACTGTATAATATATTTTTTAAGTTTATTCCGCCTGTTCGATATCGCGATTCCGGCTAATTTTATTTTAAAGGAACTTCAATTATCACTGGTTGATAGCTGGATTTGCAAGAAATAACTAAACATACTTACTTTTATTTGAAAAATAAAAAACAACATAGTTTTTGTTACATTCACTAAAATGAGGTAGGCCGCCAGCTAGTTTTAAAATATGTATCTTACTCATTTCAGGTACTGATAAGTATACATTGTCGGATATTCATAATCCCTATCGACACTTGACCAACTCCTCATTGAACAAGTCCGGCCCAAGATACGCTGAATGCAAGGATAGGATTGGAAGCGGTAAGAAACCTGTTTTTTTATCTAATTTGTGACAAAAACCTCCAACAAAAAATGTGTGCGGACATGTAAGCGTAAATCAACAAGAATACGACGTTTTGACCCTTCGTAGCCAAATTACAATCTCACTCGATTGACAATGTAAACAAAAGGTGCGTTTATCGATTCGGTTGCTAATCTACTTGATATTTGTAAGAACTTGGTTATCACCATCTGACTGACGAAAAACCCAACATTAAGAATTTTTTATGACAAGTAAGAATTCCCACATTTTTACACTGCCGTGGAAATTTAAAAAAAGTGATGATACCGATTACCTAAATGGGTAATGGAATCGCATCGAAGAAACGTTTGTTCAACCTTTCATCTCCAACAACTGTAAAGATTTTATATGTTTATATGTAGTACTTAATAAACATTCCTTGATTTGATTTCAGGCTGCAAGTGGACGTTGAAGCAAGTCCGTCGAGCGCTCGTGGGACGCTGGGGCGCGGCCGAGTGGCTGGTGTGGCAACGCATCAGGGCGCTGGTGACTCTGACCCTGCTGGCTCAAGCCACCGGCACCCCGCCAGCGAGGAACTGCTTCGAGTTCTACGGGTTTGACGTCCTGCTGGATGATTGTTTGAAGCCTTGGCTGATTGAGGTATGGATTTGGTGGTGGATAGTTGAATCTATATGGGAACCTTGCTGATTCGCCTAGTGTTACAATGGATGTATATTATATTAGTATTTAAATCATACATTCAGCAAAATATACTAATGTTATGTACGTCAGATGTAACTAACTCAGCGAGCGAAGTCTATGCTGACGCTACAATCTAAATGAGACTCTACTTCTCGACGAGTGTCTTAAATATAAGTTTTTTAAATACAATACCCACCATAGCACAATTCAGCAATGCCAGGTCTGGTAAAAACTTGTGATTTAGTTGATACTTCCCGTAAACGAACCAGCGGTAGTGACCAAGACACTACGTCATTGTTCCAACTTTTGAATTTTGATATTTATTTGTATCCATTGTTGGATGCAATGGAAGATGCGGCGATGCATGCAAATTACCACACATAAGGCGTCTGTATAATAAATAGTTTTTAATTAATACGATCCAATGGTGATGAAAATCCTAGTGAAAGCATGCTTTCAAATAGTTATCTTAACGTTCAATAAAGCACTCAATGAACTAACAATTATGAGTTCTGGACACCTTTGTTGGAATGGTCATATGAGCTTACATAGCAAAAAAAAAAAAAAAACAGAATATTTAAGTGTTAGTGCTTGCTTGAAACCTAATGCTAAATGCAGATTTTTGTCTTTTCCAGGTGAACCTGTCGCCAGCTTTGGGCGCGAACTGCGAAGCGGATATGACTGTGAAGCAACCCATGCTGCACGAGCTGTTTGACCTGCTCGGCTTGCCCATGAGGCACACTGGCCTTTCGCTCTTGAGGGGACCTTCGTCTCAGATACACAGGTAGATGACGCTTGGGAAACCTTGAAGGGCGTATTTCGGAATCTCGATGAATTCTTTGATTGCAGGTAGGGTCGCGACCAGGTCTGGAGCGAATAGCTGAATAGAACGGCCAATTTAGCCGAATATGTGACGTATCAAATAAAAAGAGCCTAAAAAATTCCGGATAAGCTGAACTTTGTCGAATACGGGTAAACAAAAAAAATCTGACCCTGTCCGGCTTCATCTGTAAGCTAGCAGGGCACCAACTGTCATCTGATGGCGTTGATTCAATTCATCTACATACGATATTGGCAAGCAGAGGGAGAAACATATTAGCTACAATTGCATTGCCTTTTCTCTTTTCCAGCTATTGTTCGGAAGACGAGAGTGGCATAAAACGGGTGACGCCCCCCCGAGCCGCCACCGCGGGAGTGCGCCGGTGCACTCGCTTTCGACGCCGGCGCCCTCTGCCCGTCCACTGTGTCACGCTGCTGCCCCCTGTGGTACCGGATTATTCGGTAGGTATACGGTGTGAAATAAGACAGACATTTAATATTGAACCAGTGCAATGAACTTCTATCCGAACGAATAACGATCCACTGTGTTACCCTGATGGCCAATGTATTTACAGGCTATATAGTAAATTCTATAATCCAGTAATTCCAGCATATAATCTGGATAAACACCCACCCAATTAAGTAACTTGTCGGTGGAGTTAAAAAACCTGCATTGTATTTACTTCCAATATCACTCACTATACAAATTGACATGGAAATATATATATTTGAAATTTTTTCATTAAAATAAAAGAAACCGTTGAGACCAGTACGAGAAAAACTTAGGCAATTATACGCATATTGGAATACTAGCTATAATCGCGCCTTCTTCCGCGAAATCTTCCGTTTTACTACTACTACTAGGCAGTGGCGGACTAATCGGGGGCGGAAGGGGCGGTCCGCTCCGGGCCTCTGGTGCTGGGGGGCCTCATATTATCTCCAAGTTCCTGTAATCATCCTATAACAAACAGTGGAACCAACCGCCCATTTCGAGAAAACAACACTTCTCGTATCCCTACTAGGGGCCTCGTTTCTCATGCCGCCCCAGGTCTAAAACAGGCTTAGTCCGCCACTGCTACAGGTACACAAGATATTTTATTAATGAGCAGTGTTGATAAGGTAATCACGGTCACATAAAAATTTCCAAATTTTACAGACTGAAATCGAAAAAGCGAAGGAGCCGAACAGCGGACGGTCTTTGAAAACATCTTCAGAAGGAAGCATCGATAATGCAGATGAACAGGTAGTTACTTATTTTTCTTCACAAACGATTAGCGTCTATTGATGAATCCAGAGGCATCATCAAGATAACATAGAATAGCAACATATAGATTAAAATAGTGAGGTGTGTAAGGATCGTGCCATATGGCGTTTGGTTCTCTCTGCCTACCCCGTTAGGAAAGTGGCGTGAAGTTTAGTTAGTTAGTTTAGATTAAAATAATTTAAGATGGTTGCATTAGGTTTTGATAAATTGGTAATTTCTTCCACTATTTGAATCTAAATCACGTCTATAGCACTTGTAATATAAAATAGATATGTTATAAAAGATATAATTTTAATTTTAGCTTTAGGTACTGACTTAGTTGATATGGTCTCAAACATCAATCAATAAAAGCGATTTACGTAAAATGCGTTAAGCCCTAATATTAACAAACCTTATTGCGAATGCTTTAAAGTTTAGAATTGCATGTCGCATCTATTTACGTCTTTTTTATTGTCTGAACGATAATGCATTGTCAGCCGCTTTAGCGATCGATTTTGCGACGTGAATAGTAAGTGGAATTGTTATTCAAATGTGTTTTATAAGACGTTATGTTGATAAATTTATGGATTTCATACGACTCCCTTATAGAGCCGCAATAATGGTATAATAAATCGTTAATATGTTGATGGAGTTGGTTGGTGGGTGACTTGACATGCATTAATATGTATTATAGCAGTATGTATGGAAAAAAAGTGCTGGTTGTTAATCATTTTACTAAAATCTGCAACCCTAAAGAAAATGCGTGGCCGAAGTACGTGACTTTCAGGACACAAGTGCCAATGGTTTGCCATCTCTGTCTTATATGAAGCCTTTATTAACTACTACAATGTTATGTAGTTACATAACTTGCATGTACCTTGTAGCAAGCCTTATTGTGGGCGAAGCTTTATGTTCATTGTCTAAAAATACCAACCATTAAACTTCTTTCTTTTCCAGTCCACGTCAGGTGTGACTAGCGTATCAGTAACGTCACCAGAGAGTTCGGAGGAGAACTGGCGCGGTGTGGTGCCGCCCCCTACAGCCGCCACCCGGCGCAAGATCATGACCGCTTGCGCGTGGGGGAATGGGGTCCGATGGGACCGCGCTTCGGGCCGCGTGGGACAGTGGGTGCGGATATACCCGCACGTACTACCCTGTGATGACCAGGTAACTAAATTGTTGTTTTGGAGGATATATAATTAAACCCAAAAGACATGAGATAGAAAGTATACATGTTTCAAATACAAAATTCGACAATTAAGAATAAAATTGGGCAAAACCTTAATGGCTGGATTACATATATCAAAATGTGTGCGTGAGTGATACACTCAATTGTTTGACATAAAAGTCAAAATAAATAATAATATCTAAATTGTAATTGGTCTAAGCGGACCCCGTCTAAGCACGGGACATAACGCTAGGAAGATGATGAATATCTAAATTGTAACGGCGTATGATCAGGTGGTCGATGTTCAGAATGAAGATCATACCTAATCTTGATTATTTTGTCTAGTTGGAGGAAGCCAGAGACAGCGTGGCTCAGGTGTCCAAGTTCCTGCGGGCCGCTCGTGAGGTGTGCCGCGAGGGAGGGCGCGACCCGCGCGCGCCCCGTGATGCGACCCGCGACGTAGCCTTCGAGGCGTCCTTGCGGAAGAAACTGGAATGCGGCCCCCAGTTCGAGGTGTGGCTGCCGCCTTTTTAATGTGTTCAGTATCATAGGTCTTAAGGAACGTTAGCTATACTAATAAATGCTTGCTCAAATTAGTAGTTGTTTTTTATTTGTGGTATAATAGTTGTGCAAGCTGCGTTGGATCTGAAAACATTTCGGTCAAACCAGTAAGGTAACTGGAAACAAAGATCAAATCGATTGTTCCAAAATAAAACCACTAGGGGCCTGTGGGAGACATTTAATCCGCTGCGGTCCGCGTTCTTCCTGTCCGTCTATTTAGGGCCAGCCCGAGACACATAATTCAGATCGGTGTCGTGCAAGTCAACTCCCAGCTTTGCTGCCGTGGCAATTGCAAGGTGGTATGGGTTTTCAGTCAAGCTTTCCAACATCCCGGTCATCTAGCTCATTCCTTAGTGAGTGTTGCGTTGTTTAGTTGCGATTGTAGGTACATAGTTGAGCAACTGTTACACATATATAATATAACGCGATCCTAAAGGGGTTGGCAGAGACCAAGGAGCTATACGCTCCCTAAGCCACATTCGTAATAAATGTTTCTTACTTTCTTTCTTTCTTTCTTTCATTCAGCCAAAGATAAAATTTAAATAGGTTAGATAAAAAATTGTCAAAAAGTGATTCGCTCATCGTCTACACAATCACAAAACCACCCAGTACACCATTAGTCGCCTCTTATGACATCCAAGCAACTTATAATAATAACTAGCTGTGCCCGCGGTTTCACCCACGTTTATAGTTAATGTGTCGTAGCGTAAAGCGGACTATTCAATACAAAAATATTTTTTTCAATTTAGATCAGTAGGTCCTCAAATTTGCGCGTTCAACCAAACAAACTCTTCAAAATTTTGACGAAGTTAACTTTCATGAAAACTAGATGATGACATAATCTAGATTTTGAATTTTTTTCATATTGTGATTTGCGGTGCGTTAACCGGTAAGTCTAGAAATATTTAAGAGTTTATAACGCTAAGCTCAAATATATAATGTAAACGTTCTTAAATATAACGTAATCATCAGTTATCATTAATTTATAAATTCTCGATAACCTAAAAGAGCAAAGTAAACGTCAAAGAAATCATGAATTTTTGTGTAGTCAAACTAACCAATTAGGTGATTAAGCAATTAGTTCTACTAATAAGTAGTTGAAGGACCGAGCTTTTGAGTACTTATTAATTCAATACTATATTAGCATTGAAAAGAAAGGTGTACGGGGTGTGTTGAAATAAAAAAAACCTCTTTATCCAACATACATTTGTAAATAAATTCTTTAGACTCACACATCACACAAACTTTTTATTTTATTTTTGTATTGCAGAAGAGGGCCATCCGGGCTATATATGGCCTGAAACCTCGAGATTCGCTAAGAGATATGTTCAAGGAAATTGACATATTAACCGTGCCATCACAATACATCTTTGACTGTATTATGTATGTACGTAAGAACTTTCATAACTTTATTCAAAAATCTGATTGTCACCATTTTAACACCCGAAATAAACACAAGCTTGCCGTTCCGTATCTAAGACTTCACAAGACTAGTAGTTCATTTAGGGGGTTAAGTATAAAATTATTTAACAAACTACCAGGCAATATAATTGAAATGCCTATGCATAGATTTAAATTACACATTAAAAATCATCTTATGAGAAAGGCTTATTATAATATAGAAGATTTTTTAAGTGACAAATATTTGTAATTGCTATTATACATATTTACTTTTTTAGATTTGTATAGCATAGTAGCTTAAGGATATGATAATTGTTATCGATACTTATTGTAAATTTGGCGATGAAAAGAGTAACTATCGAGTTTCTTGCCGGTTCTTCTCGGTAGAAGCTACTTTCCGAATCCGGTGGTAAATTTTTATTTTCATTTGTATGTACTGACGATTTATAAGTGCTTATTTGAGCCTACGTAAATAAAGATCATTTCATTTCATTTCAAACATTACCACAGAGATACGTACAGGTCGCTTTCTGAGTCGGTCGACCAAGCACCCTATCAATGGCATATACTAGACTATTAATAATAAACAAATTAATTCTCCAGACTGACACACCAATTCCCTAGTTCCAAACTAAGCTTGTGCTTGTCCTATGGATACTAAGTAAACGGATAGACATACTTAAATACGTTTATAAACATCCATGACTCGAGTACAAATGTCCATGTTCATTACACGGAACATTTGTCCTAAGCAGGATTCGAACCTGCGACCTGTGGCTTCGTGGCCAGAGTCTCTAAGCACTCGACCAACGGGCAAGTCAATATTATCTACCTAGACTCATCTAGGGCATTTCTACTTGTTGTAACACCAAGATAAATTGAACAAGCATCAGGTGTCTACTATTCAACTGCTATTACTAACAACTGGCTAAACTGTGTGTGTACATTATGCAATTAATGTGACGTAATGTATGGATAAAACCCAATAAGTACCGGATTCAGGCAGAACCGACAGTGGTCTTCAGATGGCAGAGGGCGTTGACTTAAGGGATCCTGAAATAAAGGCAGCCTAAAGATAGGCAGTTCATGACAAAAAAATAATCTAAATTCAGCTCTGCCCTCTGCGATATATCTTCAACGAATTTCTTTATCGGACATCCTATGGATACTACTTTGAAATAATACCGTAATTAGGAATAATAATTTTAAAACATCATATTGGACTCTAGTATAAATTAAACAACGTATTCACGAAACTATTTTATCATCGATAAGTTATGTTAACGAAATTACAAGATGAGCAATAACACACAAGGCAACGTGAATCCTTTTGTTTCTTTTAAAATTGTCGTAACATTGTTAACCATTGCGGGATTCTACAAAATACAATCAGCTCGAAAATATATAAGGGTCTCCCATTACATTTACAGAATTTTAGTGCTAATATTTGCTTGTATTTACAATGTTGCACATTTGATCTATATTTATACGGTAAGTTAATTTATTAGTTTAACAACTTCCATAGTGAAGTGGTTTTAATTGGTATTATAGCTTAACGTTTGGTTGCAGTCGTCCCATTATGATAAATCTTCATTAATTTACGGGCTTGTTATTGCAATACCTCAATTAAATCTTATTACAAAAGTTGGTACTATGTTTATTAAAGCTTCAAGAATACAACGCGTTCATCAGCTAATCAAAGGTATTTATGGAGCTTATATTTTACACCTGTGGCATAATTCTTTATGGGGTGGGAGAATCCGTACAGTGGCACACGTCATGTTTTATTCGTATTTGTATAATATGTAATTAAGATAATATGGGCTATACCAGTGTTTTTCAATATTTTTGAACACCCTTGGGCCATACACAGAAAAAAGTTTTTACTGGAAGTGTGTAGACTTTTGCCAGCGACCCCCTGAGTACGGCTCCGCGACCCCCTAGGGGTCGCGAACCACATATTGTAAAACACTGGGTTATAACTATAGTAGTGGTATGATATAATCTAGATTGATCAAGAAAATCTATTGTACTTACTAATCGTGTTCGCGTCAATATGCGTCTATTTGTGAAATGCATACAAACTGCGTTAACCTCTAATTCAGATCCCATTTTTTCTGCGACTAACAACAAAGACGAAGAAATCATACGCAAGAATAATACAGATATGACTAAACTAAGCAAGTTTGCTATCTACAACATCACCGGAGGCGGCATCATGTGGATGCTGTCTTTCGTCTTCAAGCGATTGGAGGATCCAGAAAACGCTAAAGTACCAGCCTACATGCCTTTTGATACAACATCAACATTGGGGTATTGGTTTAGTTAGAACATTGTATCGGTATTTCTAGACTTATGCACATCTTGTAGCCCTGTAGGACCAATGTTGCAAATAAACTTCGCGTCGAGCACGAAGGTCTCAGACTTCGCGACAAAAATTATTGATTAAATTTATGCCAGAACTGGGATTTTCTGGATTCCTTGATTTTCATAATGAAGTCAACTTATTTTGTAATCAGTTCACTGTATATGACGTTCTCCGTCCGTCTGGAAGGAAGCAAGCATCTTTTCTATCGATTGTCTATTTATGGATGTTACAGGTTCCAACTTATTTAGATTTGATATCCTATGGAAATCATATAAGTATCCAAATTAAGCTTAGGACGTGTATAATATAATTAATATTCTAATTAAGTTTTCATCATGTACCTCTTTTGTCAGTCTTGATCATCATCATGTACTGCCTTTTTTCTGTTGTAATATAAGCCTACTAGCAACGCCCTGCTGTTTCACCCTTGTGTCCGTTCCTGTGAAAATACCGGCATAAAATATAGCCTATGTAACTCACTCATATAGCTTTCCGTTGGTAAAAGAATTTTCCAACTCAGGCCAGTAGTTTCGAAGCCTATTTCATTCAAAAAACAATCAATCAAATCTCTTCCTAATATAAGTGTAGATAGTTTCCTCATCATAATAATAGTGTAGATATTAGTGTAGATTTTGTTTTCAGATACACATTATCGGTTCTATGTGAGGTGGGCCCAGTCCTGTGGATAGGATTCGGCCACTTTGGTGCAGATTGCGTCGTCGGTACTTACTACTCGCAAGCTACGACCCAGATCAAGATCCTGAAATATAACCTAGAACATATGTTCGACCAGGATGATGAAAACAAAGAGTATATTGGAACCGTAGAACTCGGTAATGGGACCGAGCAAGGTTTTCAGTACATAGATGAAGTGAATGAGAATATCAGAGTGAGATTTATTTATTTTGTGGAAAGATATAAGAAGATTACTTGGTATGTTCCTTTGGGCAATATACTGTGTATGTATAATAGGGTTTCATAAAGTTTTAACATTTATCGGTCATTTTCAGGTACGTCGATGAGATAAACGCCATATTTAATACAAGCATGTCATGTCAGTTTTTCTCAACATCAGTAACTTCTTGTTTGGTGATTTACGACCTCAGTATGGTAAGATCTATATAGTGGAGCTTTATTCCTTTTACTTTATCCTCAAGACATGATCTAAAATTCCATCTGATTTGACATAGTCTTATTCGGTGGCAAATGAATCCATTGATCAATCATTAAAAACCAATATTTTTTTTTCTTAGATATATAATAAAATTGCTTCATGTTTTGCAGTAGCAGTTTCATTTTTTTAATAATTAATAAATTTTTTTTGAACACTCTTTTCCAGACGGACATATTCTCTGTAAATTTCGTACATATGGTTATTCTACTCCTTATCTACAAATCGCAAGTTCTTTTCTATTGCTACTACGGCCATCAAGTGGAACACGAGGTAAGAAATTAAAATCAGCTCATTTCTATTATTGGCTAAAAGTGGTCTGAAATAGCTTACTCCTGCCTTCCCCATTTCATCGGTTGGCACCAACATGTGCTGGTTGAGTGCCGCTAGATTTAAAATTCTGCTGGACATTGGGATGCTGGATCGAGCAATTGGGATGTTGACACCATTTATATTTAATTTTGAAATATCAATTCTGAAAAAGAAAGTATCATAGTATGCTATTAAGCCTTATTGATTTTCAATAATCCTGAATCTAAGATTTTTAATTTTACAAAAACTGGTTAATATTAAGTCAGTTGACTATACAAACTAGTGACGTCACACGTTGACAAGCCCATACAAAATCTAATAAGTGATTTCGTTTTGACAGCTCTTAAAAAGTATCTCAATTGACTAGCCAGTCAACATCCCTATTTAGCTGGGACCCTCACAATTGTAGCTCACGTGGACGTGACGTTGGATCCAGTAAAAAATGCCGCTGGATTGCGATTCTTAGTTGGCACATTTTTTTTAAATCGCAGAACAAAATGGCACGCCTAATCTATTATTGTGGTTAAAATAGTTAAAATTCAAATTCAAAATCTCTTTATTTATATAGGCTTCAAAAAAACACTTACATAGTAGTAATTAAAACAGAAAATAACCACCGATTCGGAAGATCGAGAAGAAACCAAAAATTTACAATTTCGCAATTAATAATTTATACTTACACTGCAGGTGAATAGTTCATTATGAAGTAAAACATATTTGCTTATCATTTAAGAAGTCTTCAATCTTATATGGCCTTTACTCATAAAAAACGCTTCAATGCACAATTTGAACTTATGTAAAGGTAATGCTAGTAGACTTTCTGGAAGTTCATTAAATATAGTATAGAACAAGAAAGGAATTCTTATACAAAATGGCATTTTTAATGACTTTATTTAATATTTTTTTGTTCTTTGGATAACTTTTTTTTTTTGTTTTCCAGAGTCTAACAATAAATACGGCGATGTACTTCAGCAACTGGTTGTCAGTGTCTCCGCGGTTCCGACGTGATATTCTCATCGCCATGGCCAGGTGGGGCCGGCCGCTCACGCCGCGCGTCTCCATCATCGTCCCTGTGTCACTCATCACCTTTGCTTCGGTACATTCTAGATATCCTTATTTAATTTAAAGATAATCTGCTAACGTTGCCATAAATTCTTCATAACCTTTGCTTCGGTACTTTCATAATATAGATTCTCATCATCCTCTTGCCCTTCTCCCAGTTCATCTGGGGTCGGCGCAGCATGTCTTCTTCTTCCATACGTCCCGGTCAGCTGTCATCAAGCTATCCACTTCCGTTTTACTCATATCATCTTTCACACAATCTATCCATTTCACATAATATAGATATCCTTATTCAATTTAAAGATAATCTGCTAATGTTGTCATACATTCTGATCGTAAATTAGTAATTTATTATCGTCCCATATTGGTTTGGGTTTAATAAATAATTCGCCAACTGTATTCCTTGTCTAACGTATCGTAAAGGCGACTAATGGTATATCGGGTTCAGGGTATGTGATTGTGTAGGCGACGAGCTAGCCTCTTGTCATTATTTTCACAATTTTCCATCTAACCCAGTTTTATTTTTGGTTGAATGTGTTTAAAATAGTTTACTTACCCTTTGACTCTGGATACCCAGGGATTATGGACGTGATGCTATGTATGATGCTATATAATATAGGTTAAAATATGTATGCACTTTTGGAGATATAAAATTTTGTCTGAATTATCTACATAATTTTATTGTAGGTAATTATGGGTACCCAGAGACATACGAATCTTTTGTTAGAAGTAATTTGTATAACGTCCATTAGGGTAATGTAATACGATCTCGTTAACTAGGTTCTTTTTCTTTTTTCAGATAGTCAAGACAACTTACAGACTGTATACTGTAATGAAATCAAGTCATCTGGCATAAAATCAAAACTTATTAAAAAAAATTACACATAATTTTTCGCAAACGTCTTAAAAGTAATCTCGTAATTGTGTATGATTTCTTACTGTTTCATTTTGATCTACAAGCAAAACATACAATGTAAAGTGGAATTCACGTTAATGACCTTTGTATTTATCATTTAGTTTAGAAAAAATACTGTATTTAAAAAACAAACTATTTTTATCTTCTTCTTCCTGCTATTACGTCCCGCCGTGCCTTGTCAGCGTTGACTTTTTTCTGTTGGTAAATTCCCACGAGCCGTCACCCTCTGCTCGGGAAAACAAAGTGCGGCCTTTCGGACTCGAACCGTCTAAAACCCCGACGTGGCCTACTTCTGCGCGGTACCGAAAGAGCCGGTATCCCCACTGTCGGAACTAGCAGCATCTCCTCCGGGTGGGCGCGTGCCGCAATGTGCGGCCCACATCGCGCGGCGGGGTTATTATACATTTGCCACAAAGTTAATTCGTCACAAAAAAATGCATGTGTAAATTCGTCATAATTCTATTTTTGTGTAGTAAATTTACCGCACTTGTCTTAAGAATTGTAGCGAATTTACAATACCGTGTAGGTACTTGTGACGAATTAACTTTCAATGTATGCGATGTTTAACATTGTAGCGAATTAACTTTGTGGTAAATGTACGGTAACCTACGCGGTGTTCGCTGTCGTGCACCCAACAGGAGCGTCGGATGCACAACAACGAGCAAGCGCACCGAGAGACGTGCTGGACCACCCAGCCAATCTCAATCTCAAGCTCAAAATCTCAAGGGCACGACTAGAGTACGTCAATCCGCCCGCAGAATCCTAAATTATGACGCTGATATTAGTAATAAAAAATACTTAAGTTGTATTATTATCTATTGATGTTTGCCCCTTGCTTCTTTTAAAAACAAAAGTATTGACATGACTTTAGTAGTAAATATAATAAAGAGATCATTATGTCCCCCGCTCCGTTGTTTTTTTCTATTAATCAAATCCCTAATACTTATTTCCAAAAAGTTTTGGAATTCCATACATACATTCTCCTTTTTCCGGCTTCACACTTTGCTATCTAATTACCAATTTATCTACAACTAACGTAACCATCTGCTAATATGTATTCGGAAACCATGAAAAGCTATGGAAGATATAAATGAAACCATGATTTCTTTATGATGTCAAACTCACTAATTAGGTAATTAAGTAAAGTTCCACCAACAAGTAATTAAAGATTACTATTGAAAAAAAGCTATACAGGATGTAGAAATTGTGTTGCCAAAAATTAGTACTTTTAAGAGGAATACTTCCACACATACCTTGACGTAGTAGGAGTATTATTTTTCTTTTTCAGATAGTCAAGATAGCTTATAGATTATACACTGTAATGAGATCAAGTCAACTGACCTAAAGTAAACAAAATATTTAAAAGTTAAGTAAAAAACAATTATTTGCTTTAATTTGTTATATAAATAAAAAAATAAAGTCACACTATAAAGCTACACCATTTATAACTTATGAATGGCTGGACATATTTTAAAGAAATTTGGTAGGTACAGAGGTAGCTGATATACACATAGGAAATTTTTTGGCCGATTCCCCTAAAAGGGGGGTAATATTTTTAGTATTTTATCTTGAGAACCGCGGTATGACATGGGCCGGGACAGCTAATTTAGAATATTAGTACGTTGTTCCAATATCTATCCCGAATGGAAAGATTCTCTTTTCCTCTCTCTTTCTCTCTCTACGCACATTTAAACACAAAATCTCTTCAATTAGTAGATTGCACATTATGTTGTGTCCGAGTTGAAACTGTGCGGATTGAAATATTAACCGAAGCTGGAATAAGTCCGCAAACATTGGAATCACATCGTTACCAGCACAGAGCGCCATTTCGGATTTCACACTCGAGGCAAATGATATGTTACGCTCGTTAGAGCGCCGAACCAACCACCGTACTAACGCCGTGAAACTCATTTTATTATCATATTTATATCAGAAGAATATTGTCTCTTTTTTTCATTTAAAAAATGTTTGTTCTGTCCACGGCCTAGTAAAACAAGAAGGACTCCACACTGTCATACTAAACCGTGAAGCCACATTTATACATGACGTGTGAGTAAGCTATTTAAGGATACCAGAATTACCAGATGTCCGATATCTGTCATTTGGAGCACTTCTTATGTTAATATGTGACGTAAGTTGCGTGTCAAGTTGGAGCACTTGAGGAGCTTTAACGTCTAGTTACTGTCGCGAGTCCTTTTTTTTACTAGTCCGTACTTCTGTCTCTTTATTTTAAACCACCAAGGTGGAAAGCAAGCGAACGCTTGGCCTGATGGTTAGCTGTTAACGACGACAGGTGCTTGTGAAATAAGAGGATTCGCACGTTGCCAATCCGATTTCAAGTATTCACCGACATAACGAAGTAAAAGACAAAATTGCGACATGTGTTGCCAGCTCTTAGAATTTTCAGACTGTCATCGAAAGAAACAACAGTTTGACATCTTTTATTTTACATCTATTTAGTCTCGGAGCTGTCACCTGGCGGCCGAGTCAGCCCAGTCATGCCTTAAGAAATGTGTCTTCACAGTGGCTCAACGACCTAAACCTCACACAACATAACATCACGCCCATAATCCCCGAAGGGGTAGGCAGAATCAACGAGGCAGCATGCCCCTACAACCACATTCACCAAAAAAAAAGCCAGGCTGGGTTAGATGGAAAATTGTGAAAAAGCAGTGACAAGCGGCTAACCTGTCGCCTACACAATCACACACCCAAAACCCGATATACCATTAGTCGCCTTTTACGACATGCAAGGCAAGAACCACAGTTGGCATATTCTTTTTAAGTCCCAGACCAACATGGGACAGTGGGCTGGGATGGATAGAAAGCTGTGAAAAAGGAGTGACAAGTGGCTAGCTCGACGCCTACTTAGTCACATACCCAAAAGCCCGTAAACCATTAGTCGCCTTTTACGACATGCTAGGCAAGAACCACAGTTGGCCCATTCTTTTTTTTTTGTCCTAGATCAACATGGGTCAAGTCCCAGACCAACATGGGACAAACTAAACTACTAAACCTGTTTGTTGCTAAAAATACAATTAATTAATTATTTAATTTAATTGGAGGTTCGAATAGAAAGCGATTAAGAACGTAGCATAACGAACGAGCGAAGAAGAATAGAACACTGATTTCTGTTAGTTTAAATCTGATGGATCTACTAAGAGTTCGCTGGAGTCATATATCATCATTTGGACATATTTACGGGATGGCCCATATTACCACTTTATGTGATTGATAGGCTAGGTGAATATACATATGCACATAATAGAAAGGCTGCAGAGTAACAGCTTCTCTCTGCTAACCCCAAAACACTTATCCAGCATCGAAAAATGTGACTAAAACAAAGGGACAGTCTCTCAGCAATTGAAAAAGAATCGAATTTCAATCCCGTAGTAGGAGGTCTAAGTTTGTTTATTCACATAACCACCTGTATATCGCCGTAGCCTCAGGCTAGGACTGCCTCGCGTTGTTCTCGGGATATTGTTTCACAGGACCTGATTGTATCATATCTGCTTTCATACAACGTGATTGTGTATGTAAACATATGGATAATGCAAGACATTGCAGATTTAAGACCAATTTGCTCTCAAGCACTTCTGACAGTGTTGGATATTAAATGCCGTGGGAAGACGTGGACATTTGAATGCAAGAAATATGAATATGAGTAATAGTAAAACGTAGGTACGTAAGTTTAAAACTACAGTTGATAAGATCGTTGGGCCTAATACAATTTGAATAAACATATGCGAAGTGTCTGCATTAAAGGTCACCTGAGGGAGCGAGTATCTCAAATAACCCTAGGCTGATTTTAAAATCTGGGATTTCTTTGACAAATCATTTGAACAACTAGAAATCACCCAATAATAATTAGTAATAGTAATTCACATTAATTCACAGTACCCTCAAAATGTTTAAATTTAAATATTTCGAGGGTACTATGAATATATTCAAATGATGTCTGTTCATTAGCCCATAGACTGAGGAACTACGCTAATTGAATTACAGTTACTCAAAAAGTTATTTCCTCACTTTGATCTAGAAGCAACGTTTCCCTAATCGACAAGTTATATAAATTTAGATTCGAAGTTTGAACAGCCTACCCTCCAAAAAAGAAAAATAAATTCTCATTTACCGTACTACCATCGCCTAACACTAAACTAAAAAACACTTTTCGAAATGCGAAAAAACCCATCGGCCACATGGCAGCCAATCACCGAACGGTATCGTTAAAGCTGCCCTCGCAATTGGCCCATTTCATCAGTAAAAAAGTAGAGTTACGTCGTTATAGTTTCGCGAGCACTAAAATTTCCATTTGGCTGGGACCGTTTAAGAGCATTCAGTGGGGCCATTGTGCGACTCCATTGTGTTTTTCTATTGACCGACGCGGGCCATGCGAGCGATGGCTGAGCACTAGATGGCTTTCAATTACTGGACTGTAATTGTAACTGGGCATTGGGATTAGGTGTTTTAAATAGACTGGCGCAGTGCAGGCTGGGCAGTGAGACTTTAGGCCGCTTTCAAGAGAGAAGCAGCTGTTTGTATAATACCTACCAGTAAGGATCGGTTATTTTCATAGTTTATCTAAGCATTAACACTGATAGAGATGGGTCTTATCGAGAGAAGGTATGTGGAGCGGGCGTAGGATGCGAGCTAACTAATCGTCTAGCAGAATATGGGTCCCTATTGGTCTGGGACTTGGCCCATGTTGATCTGGGACAAAAAAAAAAGAATGTGCCAACTGTGGTTCTTGCCTAGCATGTCGTAAAAGGCGACTAATGGTTTACGGGCTTTTGGGTATGTGTCTGAGTAGGCGACGAGCTAGCCACTTGTCACTCCTTTTTTACAGCTTTCCATCCAACCCAGCCCACTGTCCCGTGTTGGTCTGGGACTTAAAAAGAATATGCCAACTGTGGTTCTTACCTAGCATGTCGTAAAAGGCGACTAATGGTATATCGGGTTTTGGGTGTGTGATTGTGTAGGCGACAGGTTAGCCTCTTGTCACTGCTTTTTTACAATTTTCCAAACCCAGCCCGGATTTATTTTTGGCTGAATGTGGTTGAAGGGGAATGCTGCCCCTTTGACTCTACCTACCCCTTCAGGGATTATGGACGTGATGTTATGTATGTATGTATGTAGAATATGGGTTTGCGGAGTAGCAGATCTCTGAACAGAACAGAGTACAGAACGTACTAAGTAGTTACTTCTTCGTAGCTTACACTTCTCATTTTCAGCTTACATTTTCTCGCCGAGTGTTAAACATGCCAACGTGGACACAAAATCGTTTAATACCGAACACCGACTACGAAATGTACTTAAAATATCCTTTAAGTGCATTTCGAAGGAAGATGAATATGTATATTTGCTAGTACCAACGTAACTTGACAGTGTTAAAGTATAACTAAGATACATCACTGGAGTTACTTAGCTCATTGTGTCCGTACGTTGGTTGGGATAATGGTCAGGGCTAGAGGCGATTCTTATTTTATGGTTTCTTTTCTAAAGGCCATGTGATTGGGTCACTCATTTATTTAATTCCAAGTCCATTACACTGAATGGTTAACATAATGGATGTGGATAACTACGTACAAGAGATTGGGGAATTGCGGAATTATGTTTTGTATCACTTTTTTTCTTTATTTTAAGCAGTACGATATTAGTTGGACGCTGCCCATAGGCAGGATTTATTTGTATAAATTTATGTATGTGTATATGAAAAACTCGTATACATACCTGCATACTATCAGGCCCACAATAGGCTAGTTGACTAAAAAAAAAAAAATATAATCCATTAGAGATTACAAAAAAATATTACATTCATACATAACATCACGCCTATAATCCCCGATGGGATAGGCAGAGTCAAAGTGGCAGCAGGCCCCTATAACAAAAAATATTGCTCACGTATTTTTTTTTTCAGCAAACCAAAAATTACTAAGATACAGCGCGTTAAAGTTGCGTGTGACGTCACTTTTTTTGTAGAATATTAGAAACAAGTGATGTAAAACCAGCACCAGATCTTTGAAGCGCTGTATTTTTGTAACTCTGTATTGTTGTTTTTGTTTTGTAGTTCTACCCACGGACTAAAAAAACTTTTAGTTAAAAAGCTTATTTTCAACGAGGTAAGCAGAGAGCCAAGACTAAGTAAGCTCACTAAACCACTTATAGCCAAAAAATCAAATTGAATTTGGCTAGACGGACATGGTGAGCGAGTAACGTGTTACGGACTTAATAAAAAAAAAATATATCCCACATCACATTCATTGAACTGACTCCGAGCTAAGTAGCCTAAACACTTGTGTTACGGATATCAGAAACAACAGTGGTATTACAAATATATACTTAAATAGATATTAGATATTAACACCCAGACACAGAACAAACACAAGTATTCATCACACGAATGTTTTTCCTGGGTGGGGATCGAACCCACAACTTTTGGCGCATGGGGCAGGGTCGCTATCAAATGCGTCATCGAGCCAGTCAAATAAAATAAGTGGCTAGGTGTTCGTCTACCTACACAATCAATATAGTTGGTATATTATTTCCATGAGCCAGACAAGTCAGATCAGACCAGTCGTCTACGATTAACAGCATCCAACTTATGATCAACAAAATATATCCCGCGTCGCTACTTGGGATGGGATGGGATGAAGCAAGCGCTGTAAATAATATTTTATTAAATCCGAGTACAATTGGCAAAAATAGCATCAAAAACATAAACAGCAGCATATAAAGTGTAAAGCATAAACATATGAACACATATGGCTAAGTTATTTTATCCCAGTGACATTGCTTACGAAACGGGTCACAGACTCACCACCTAATAATAGCTCTCATAAATATTTCCTCCGTTCGTGAGTGCCGGAGGCCGGTAAATCTCGCGGCTCGAAAGCCGGCTTCGGATTAAGACGATATTGCACCGTATATCTTGGAGATGCACCTCCCGCGGAGACAGCAGGTCTCGTGAGCCGAGCCGAGCGCCTTATCCGTAATATGGCATCTTGAACGCTAACTCACTTTTCTGCTATTTTTTAAAGGATTCATACATATTTATTTCATCTGGGACTGCGACTTTGTAAGTACAAAGGACAATTTATTTAAATGTGCTTATACTTTATCTGATTGAAATTGGATGACCGCCTTAAAGATTTTTTTCAGTGTTTGAATATTTTCAACCGACTTCAAAAAAAGGAGAAGGTTCTCAATTCGACCGTATATATGTTTTTTTTTTTACAATTATCCATTAATTCCTTCTCCTTTTGTTTTAGTTACGATGTTTTAGACTTAACTTGGGCTGATGAATCTCCCACAAGTGGTAATTTGCATGTTTATAATAATATAAATAAATAATAATAAATATCAGACTACACTTCGAAATAAGTAGCTTAAGCACTTGTGTTACGGATATCAGAAAGAACAGTGGTATTACAAATATTTACTTAAATATTAGATATTAACACCCAGACACAGAAAAAACACTAGTATTCATCACACGAATGTTTGTCCTGGGTGGGGATCGAACCCACAGCTCTTGGCGCATGGGGCAGGGTCACTACCGAATGCGCCATCTAGCCAGTCTTATAAAAAACAGACTCAAAAACTTTCTATCCATTTAGAAAACTCTTTAGCTGTTATAATGTTACATTAATCAGAACCATCAGGCTACTTTTATTTCTGTAAAATCGTTGGATCATAATACCACTTTATAACAGAACAAATTCCATGCAAGCCGCGAGATAACACAAGTCTAATATAACGTGTAATGGGTAAAAAGAAGGTATTATCAATAGCTCGGTCAACTGACTACATCAGTTCAACAGTAGAGTTAGTTCCAGTTGAGCGCTAACGAATACAATAACACCCTTTACGTTGAATTATTAAAATTAAACCGTTTGAAGTACTGGACCGAGTATTCTTTCAGTATAATAAAGCTGTTATAACCAGAAGTTTGTTAATTTTATTCCAATAAATTTACAGATCCCATGGGAAACACAATAATTCTCTGTAACACCCAAGTTCTAAGCGAGCGAGGCCACTGGATAACATAAGTCTAATATAACGTATGATGTATAAAAGGAGGGAATTACCAAAAGGTCGGTCAACTGACTACATCACCAGTTCAACAAAGCAAGGGCCGAGTAAACCTGGCTACTACACAATCGCACCATATAATTACTGGGTGCTACTTTGTGCGGTTACTTCCAGTTGAGCGCTAACGAATATAAAGACGCCCTTTACGTTGAATTATTAAAATTAAACCGTTTTGAAGCGGCCTCAAAGTCGCCCGTTTGCACCGCAAGAAAGTTACGATGGGGTGAGTACGTCGCTGGCTTAAGGCGGACAAGTGTTTAGATAATTTAATAAAACAATGTCCCATGTTGGTCTGGGACTTAAAATATTGTGCCAACTGTGTTCCTTGGGTAGCATGTCGTAAGTGACTAATGGTATATCGGGTTTTGGATATGTTATTGTGTTGGCGACAAGCTAGCCACTTGTCACTACTTTTTACAATTTTCCATCTAAACCAGCACAGTTAAATTTTTTGGTTGAAAGTGGATTATGGGCGTGATGTCATAACATATGTTTACCTTTTACCTTCATATATAAAACTTAAGATCATATTTTTACCTTCGAAAATAACAGATATAAAATCAAATGAGTCAGGGACTGTTTGATGCTTTTATATTGTTACATATAGGTACATGGAATACCTACCTATAGATTATAGTTATTCTTTTTAAGTCCCAGACCCACATGGGATATATGAAGGTATTATTTTAACTAACGGTGTTATTGATCTGTCATTCAAGAAACATAATAATTTTCCTAAGTACATTCATTGTAGTTTCATTTATCACATTACTATATACTACATCTAATGCTACCTGCCAAAGTTACATAGAACCTAAATAGACAAATATTTAAATTTGAGTAAACCCACCTACGCAAACTCGAAAGTGCCGACTCTAGTGGGGCAGAATACACTAAATTATAAAGTAGAAGAAACTGCCCCACTAAATCGATTTAGTGGGGCAGATTCCACTGCAAATTTTTAGGCGTTCCTCTTTGCCCCACTAGTGGGGCAAAGTGGAACAATTCGGTTTTTGGGTATGTGATTGTGTAGGCGATGAATTAGCCACTTGTCATTACTTCATCACAATTTTCCATCTAGCCCAACCCAGTTTTTTTTTGGCTAAATGTGGTTAAGAGGGCTAGCTGCCCCTTTGACTCTGTCTACCCCTTCGGGGATTACGGGAGTGATGATATGTATGTATGGAATAAAACATTAAGATGTTATACATATATAGATAATCTTGCATGGTTAATATCAACTTTCTTATTGTACTTTTATGTGCAGTTGTTCTGCTTATATAAATTTGGAACAAAGCTTTTATTTATTTTGTAACAAGCCATGCGTTAACCGTTAGCAAAAATAATTTCTTGGCTGCGTGGAGAAGTATATCGTATTTGGATTTTTCCAAGGATCTTTACTTGTATTTTTTTTCACTTGCGAATTGACGATAGAACTATGGGCCACACAATATGATCCATATTATTTTTGTTCATAAATCATAACGCTAAGAAGATAGCGTTATGTCCGTTGCTAAGTCGGGGTCCACCTAAAACCATGGTCCAGGATTTAGCCAGTCTGGTCGACGGTTTGTCTCAACGCTGCCAATGCGCAAATTATAAACACGATTTAAAAAAAAACAGTGCTGAATCCCATCTGAATTTAATTCAGCGCCATACATTAATCACTGTCCATATCCATTGTGCTACCACCATTAAAACAACCAAAAACAATTTCCACGTAAAACGCAATGTATGGAATCCCGGACTGCGAAATACGTCACAAAGGACAAAGGATCTGCACCGCGGGCCATTTGCTCACCGCACGTATTTGTTCGCGCCTAATTAAACACGAGAGCAGGTACTGAGCTCCGAATGATATGATAGGCTAACTGCTCTGTTTGAGCGGGAACACGCTGCGTACTCGCCTGAGCGGTGTGAGGCGAGTTTGGCGTGAGTTGGGATCTCGAATTACGAACGAAGGTTTTATTTCTAATGTGAATTTTTGAAAATAGAAACTAACTCTTTTTTTAATTATTTTTTAAGTAGGCTGCCGTATCGACTAGCCACAGATAACCTCCAATAGATACCGTACGTTCACCACTTTGTTCTAGGTTCAAGTCACAATTTTAGGAGGTAGGAACGGGGTGCGGGGGACGTAACACTCGTTCATCTAGTGATGTCCAATTGTATTGTGCAATGTCTATAGTTTTATCGATAAATTTTATAATTATTTATATTTTATATGTAGATATAAATAAATTTGATTTTTTGGGGTTTCGTACCTCAAAAACGTACCAGACCGTACCAAAAAAAAAACAAATGTTATTGTTTGGTGGTTGGTGTTAATGATATTTTATTATATAGAATACTAGAATAGAATAAAGAAAACTATAATATTGTAATATAATATTGTATCGAATGCCTGGATTATATACATTGCCGGCAACACATACATTGGTAAATATAAAGAAGGCACGGCTGTTTCCATTACTCGTCTTCTATCTATCCTTCATATAGTGAAAACTAGCTTCTGTAAAATGTCTCGAACAAATGACGGTGTTTTTGCTCGGGAACGATCCATCACCGCGATATGTGGCATTGATCCATTTAGACTTTCTTTCAGACCCTTTGGAAATCTAAAGCAAATTGAGTTAGGACAATCTCTATTTTTTATCGACAATATCGATTCGACATACTGAAACGTACACAGTTACAACCCTCTTGTTATGCATGTCTATGCCAGAACGGGATAAAAATAGTGAAATGGGTAATGAAAGAAAGGGGTAGTGACAAAAGACATAAACGCGAGCTGACACTTGTCAAAAAATTTTTGCCAACTTTCAAAATTCGACCGTCGTAACTTGAGCTCCGTCTAGAATAAAATAGGTATTTATTTTACTTACCGATGAAAAGTTATGCCATCTTTTTTCAAATTTTGATGTCCTGGAATTCTTCCCACCCCATTTTACGGAACAGAAGGCCATTTTAACGTTTATTTATGCATAAATACTTATTAAATATAAATAAAAGTGTCTCCGTAAAGGCTGACGCGCAGATCTGTCTCTTGGTCGGCACTGAAGATGCGCGTGTATGGCAACTACTCATTTATGTAATAGCATAGATGCATGGGCGTACGTCAATCCTCTTAATGTGGTATCTATTTGGAGGTTATCTGTGCGACTAGCATACTGGACGGTACCTACACTTTAAGTTGAGAGTGATACATCTTTAAATACATATCAAAGGTTGCAGTCTTTTGAATAAATTAATTAAATTAATCCAGCGATATAATTTATTATATTATCGCCTTTTTCACTTTTGGTAATAGCAGAATGACGCAATAGCTGGCCTAAGAATGGATGATTTTATTAGAGGTCTTTAAAGCAGAATGGTTAATTATATTACAAATGTAATAGACTTCTCGATGCCTAAATAAACACGATAAGCTTTTGAATATATATTACCAAGATAATTGTAATTTTTGGATATGCGAATTCTGTTGACCAGAATTTGTTAATTGTATTAAAAATGTGCATCGCATCTTCTTTTAACTTCGTAGAACAAGCTTATGTAATTAACTGTTATGTTTACTGTCGCGAATCGAAAAATTTACGATCGAAACTACATTATTAAAAAAAAAATTGTCTATTGACAAATATTTGAAGATGGAACTCATTACTTTTCCACTGAAGTAGACTCGGGTGAGATGAGCGTGAGTTACTCAAGGGATTACGGCAGATCTGCAGGGAAACAGATGAACAATAAATTAGAAGGTAGTTAATTAATGAAGAGCCTCGTATTGCATAATTATTAGATTGTTTTAAGTTAGAAATTGCTTTTTCGTACTTCATGGATAGGTTCACCTTCACTTTTTAAGTATGGGAAATTTGCTGAGCAAAATTCCTACAATTTTTTTGAAAAACATCTTAATTCGTTGTGTTTTGAAGATTTATTCAATATTTATAAGAAATTAGTATCAGATCGAAGATATATACAATCTGGTAATTTCATCGAACCACATGTAGAGCTCAAATATTTACCGCTGTGGGAATAAATACCTTTAAGGTGATCAGACATACTTACCTGACGATCACCGTAGCCTATGGCCATATGCAAACTATCCTAAGTGAGACTGACCGATATTACAAGGGGATCAGGGGCTCTAACTAACTGACCAAAATATTATAGTACTTACATATTTTCTGTCAGTAGTGGGACTTAATCGGCACGGTTTACCCATTAATGCTATATTAGAGCTTTAATACTATAAACTGGGCTTCGCAACATTGCGGCCCTACCACAAAACAAAAGAAAAATATTTCGCTTTAGCTACTTCAACGATTTAATTAAATCGTACAAAGCAGGCATTTTCCACACTAATAAACCGCCGCCATGTTGGTCAGCGATTCCGGCCGGTGCGGTTGCGACGTTAATTCTAACCGATCTCATTGGGCCGCAAACAATTCCAGTCAAATGGTGAACGTTACAATTCATATTAGCGACCTCATTCCGTAATGAGAGCAATCGGCAAACATTTGCATTTCCACCGGTCTGTTTATCTGCTGCGGGCGTTCGCAATCAGGGCTGATGCGCCAAATATTAGTACTTACCTTAGCCAGAATTGATACTCGGGGTAATAGGGAAGATATAGGGGGGTTTTAAATTTTTCCGAACATTGAAACTTTTTTGCTTACTTGGTAAACTTACGCTACGTAAACCAGTGCTAATTAGTCAGTCTATGTTCTAAATTATCTTATCGGGACCTAAAAGTCGAAATAGTTCCATGGTGGCCTGGGGCTCGTTAATGTATTATAATGTAAAATATTGTGTATTTGTGTTGGGTATTTGGTTTGTTATTAGGATAGGAGCCAGCCACTTGTCACTACCCTGTCACAATTTTCCATCTAAACTAAATCAATTTTATTAAATGGTTGAAGGAACATGCTTCTCCTTGCACGCTGGCTTCTTCAGAGATTGCGGGCGTGATTGTATGTTTTAAAATAGGGACTGACACGTACGGCACAGTGTTGAAAGCTTAACATTCGAGACACCCCTAGTGTTAGTTAAAAATCAGGTTCTGTTTTTCTTCTCACTACTATTTCGGGTTTGAATTTTTTGTTAACCCAGGGGAATGCGTTACGCACCGTCCCGCTGAAACCGGGAGGAAAACAGCGGGAAATGTCGGATTCCCGGGATCCTCTGGATGGTAAGAGGACCCTGCTCCGCCCAAGATAGTGGTGGGCGGGGTAAATCGTCTAAACCCCTTGTCCGTCTACGCATTTTTATAAGGCGCTCACGGGATCGCGTACCGCTAAATTACTGTGAAAGCCCCAGCGTCGGCCCTGCCGTAGCGGGGCCTCCTGCGCTTAGGAGGAGACGACCCGGCACCCGAAAATCGTCTCCCAGACAGGCGGAGCCGTGCAATTCGGGTGGGGGCTCACCCACTTATCCCGCTAAATTTAAAAAAAACCTGCTGCACAACCAATTTTTTTTCATGAAAACAAAATCAAATCAAGTATCCAGTTCACCATAACGAATCCGAGTGCCCACGTATGCCCGGATCGTGTGTTATCCACTGGTCCTGGACAAGTGGTATTGTGCCGCACTCGACCAATAGTATAGATTTAACGGTGCGGTCGAGACTATTGTGTTGTTACAATACCGTTGACAGCCTATCAATTTACCGGTAAGCTTAATTCAAACATTAACGAGTATCGCATTTCGATACCACATACTATTGGGAGCTAACTGAATAAGCGAATTCATTCACTATAGTAGTAAATAGAGAATCCACTTGATCTAGTGGTCAGAGGGTATGGATTCAAAACCAAATTTGCAAGAGGCTAACAGTCGTGGCCTAAGCCATGAGAATTCCTATAGGGTGCTCCCTCAGCCAATAAACAGAAACGGCGAGGAAATCGACCCTTCTGCTTAGTGTTATCAGAATTCCATACTATCCCGTTCCTGGATGGCAAAAAGAGGTTAAATATTATGATTTTTTTCTAAAATAAGTCTCACGGGAAGAAGAAAGAATAGATAGCTCATTAGTGAGCTATTATCCAATTCAGTGCAGGCCCTAATTAGAACAAAGTACTTGTCAAAAAACAATACGAAACAATGGAAGCCTTTTCGCAAAATTCACAAAAGATAAAATTTCGCTAACATCTCAAAACGAAAACTTAACGACGCCGAATAATTAAATACCCACAAATACTTTATTTAGGCAACAAATTGCCGCCCCCCAGATTAGTTCAGATGTTGCTCCAACAATTTTCGGGGCAACAAAGCGGCTTAGCTGAGAGAGACTGGTGAAATAAAATATTCTATTAGCAAAATCCGTTACCTCATAATTCACTCAGAGAGGTGCGTCGAGGGCATGGCAGGTGGTCTTAATAAATACGAAAATGCTCTATCGTCGAGTTAGTAATAAATTCAAAAGGCAATCAACGCCACGGGCGGGTAAAAATATTAATAGCTGAGAAATAATTACGTATTCATGACTTCCAGTTTGCGGGACGAGTCTCATCCGGGAGTAAATCCCTCTCGGAGGTGGTGACCGCTGTCAGCCCTTTGCGAACTTGGGAGGGATTATGAGGGAACTGAATGTTGTTCGGACCTTTCGCAGTACGTGTTTGTTGGGAGGACTGACCAATGTGGCTAATTACACCATTTTGTAATGTTTACGTGTTTGTAACATATATTGAGTATGTAATATACGAATTGATTGCTAGATGGCGGTGAATGCTATTGAGTTCCGCTGTCGTTACGTTCAAAATCCATTAAATAAATCGGTTCCACCAAAAGTATTTTTTCAGTTATACGGGTAATATACGCAGGCCACCCTTTAAAAGACCTAGGAAAGTTGGATTAATAAAAAAATAAGTTAAAGTAGGAAACTTCCAAAAAAAAAAGAGATCATTCATTTTATTCACCGTCAATCGTTTAGTATTATGAATAGTGTTTTTATTTATTATGAATAGTGACTTCCCAACTTCAAGACTAAGTGTTTCATGCAACAAAGATGAAGTACTAAATATTGTTCTCTCAATGGTTGAAATGCGTCTGGGCAGAATCTGGGATGAGAATAGCCGTCCTAATATAAATCTTAGTTCGCCTTGAGCTGTATCAGCGGGCATAAATACAAATTCAGTTGACCGCAAAGCCAAATCAAATTGAACGTTCGCAAACATTATAATTCAGGAACTTCCGTTGAGGCTTGCGGCTGGTTCGTGTTCCAGATTTCCATTTGCTCTCTATTTAATATTTGTACAAATAACAGGTTCACTTTTTTATTAACACATTGTCGTGGAAAATACTTTTTTATATTAATTAATTTTCATACTAAAGTACCTACAACACAAACGCTTGGATTACCTGATATTTTAAAGTCGGACAAAGTGGTTCTATCGTCTTATCTTAAGAAATCGATTAGATACTTAATTTGACTAAAATATTTTGTAAAACCACATGTGCCTGGCCGCAGCATACGTTAGTATTAGTTGTAGCTTTTGTCATCATAGCTTGAAGAGTCGTATAAATATATTTATGGATAATAATATCTAACTGGCTGAAATGTTGGATGAATACAAAATAAAAGGAACGACTTCAATAAAGAAGAATATTTTTGCCAATTATACCTGATATTAAGACGTATCGCAATGAGGGCTTTTGAATTAAAGATCTGTTTTAAGGCGTAACTGTGACATACGGTCTTGTCACCCTCCTAATTGGTAAGTATTCAGAACAAACTGACATGCTGTCAACAAAGAGCCAATAGTTACAGTGATAAGACCGTGAGACTCCCTCGTGCCATCTGGCGGTTTTTGTATTTTTGAAAACCCTCATTAACACGAAAGCCATTATTCTTATCAATACTATTACGTCAACTAAAACACACATTACCAAATCACACATTACAGTCAAATTCTCTGACTATGCTTCTGACGGTAGTTGCATCACTCAGCCTTACTGATTATTGATGTAAACATTAAAGTGAGTCAGCTGCTCAATAACTCTCGATCTCATTTGCTCGCGATCCCGAAACAAAGCGGACATAAGCTCGTTCCGTTGCAGTCATCAATCAATCGTTAATCCGCGATGCAATATCCATAAAATGAATCGCGCTCCAGCTAGCACTGCACGTGAATCTGGGCTAGTGCTGTCGCGAACAGAGCCTGTGTGTTACGGGGTTTATGAAAACGGATTGATGGAAAAATTGTTATCATTATAATCGGTTGATCTATATACGAGTCTTAAGCAAGCTACGATTGATACGCTCTGTACTAGCATTCTGTCCGATCTAGACCAACATTATATCTTGTTTATATTCGGGGTCTACTCTTAATACGATACCACAACTCTCAGGTTACGGTAACGCTCCAAACCTACCTTATGTTTAACATAAGTAAGGGTCCATGATTCGAGATTTCGCATGTCTAGTCATAGCATTGAAGAGCAAATTTGACTATAACTAAAACAGAGGAACTAGAATAATTGATATTTTTTCATGGCATCTTTTAACGATTTTGTCGTTCTGCCTTAAGCTAGCGGCCCTGTGTGATTGACAAATGTAATATAATTAGTATCACCCTAAAATATTTGTAGTAGGGAATACTGTCCAGTAAGTGTAAATTCCAAAAATACTAGACTCACAGCAAATGTACAAGACTGAAGCTCCCGACAAAACGTATCGCAACACGCTTAGCCGTCGGCGTAAAAAAACACACCGACTTCCCATTCACCTCTGATCACCCGCCCAATATTCGAACGAGCCTGCCAACACTACGGCACGACAATGCCGCAATCGGAGCACCAATCTGCATAATGGATTGGTCGGCCGAACGCCTCGTCCGGTCGCCGCTCATTCAATTGTCGCGGTCGGCGATGTGTCGCCCAGTTATTACGGAATACGGAATTAATAATTTCACGGCGGCGCGGCGCTGTGCGGCTTAGACGCTTCTTTTTTGTTTTTGACGGGTGCTCGATCGGACCCGGGCTGAGTAGCCTTACAGCTTATATCGTACATAGTACATTCAAAGTAGTATTAAGAAAGAGACGTGTCCGTATTTCGAGATGGCCCATAGCTTGTCGTAACTTATTACATTACCAATATTAACCGCTCTTATATTTCTACGTCTTGTTAGTCGCGGATCGCTTTGACCACAATCCTTTCGCGTCCGGTTGTTGTATATATTATAATGACTGCTATTTGGACTTGTAAACATCAGAGGTGACAAGATTAATTTGATCTTCTACGAGGGCAATGGCCGACTGAAAATATATCCATATTCGATGAGGATTTCTGACGTTTTCTCTGTAAGTACTTTAGTTTTGGACCTTACAAAGTGACCAGTGGCCAATGATCTAAAATGTATATTAAAATTGTGCATGCACAATTTATGGCTAATATAGATTTTCCTATTCCTTATTCGGATTAAGATATATATTTATAAATTTCAGAAAAAAAGGTTTTTGATATTGTATTATGTTTATAGTCTACTTGTAGTCAGACTTGAGTGACCTGACAAATTAAATAATTAGTTCAAGTTTATAACATCAGCTTCACCTAAGTGTATTTGTCTATTGTTATGCTGTTTTGTATTTAGCCATTCAAACATGCGGAAAATCAGGTGACTCTCACATTTAGCCATTCAAAAGCTGGTGCACACGTGAATACGATGAGTTAGCAGTTTTGCATTTCAAATACGGATACGGGGCGGCACAAGCCCCTAAGGAGTTCTTTGCATGTTTGACAAACTGTTTTGACGCTTCCCACGTCTATTACCACATTAGTGATTAGTTCGTTTGATCGATTGTGTGATGCCATTTTGCAGTGTTTACTCTAGGAAAAGATTATAAGGTCGTAAAGTGAAGAATACTTGTGTTTGTTCTGTGTCTGGTTAATATACAATATTTAAGTATATATTTTGTAATACCACTGTTGATTCTGATATCCGTAACACAAGTGCTTAAGCAGCTTACCTCGGAGTCAGATCAATGTATGTGATGTAGTCTGATATTAATTTATTTATTTATTTATATTAATAGTTCAGACGTGGTATCGAACGCAATAGGATCGGTTATGATATCCGCACTGAGACAATAGTTAATGATGTAATTGGCTTGGATGTTTCTGGTACTCCTGTCGATTTTAATTTCTCTACAGTACTGTAATTTTTTTAATAACGGAAAATACATCGGCTTGTTTTACAAAATCTACTCTCGACGATAAGTTTAAATGTAGAATTAACAACACCTTTAGGTAAACGACGTCACAGACTACATTGTAATAAGATACAAGTCGCCATTTACTTTGAAAGGGCTTCGTGACTACGTGGGCTCTTACTGATTACACTGCACAACCCCCGAGCTCTTTAACTATTTACCATTTCGTACGTCGACGGATATACTGCCATTATTCGTGTATAAACCTGCATTTAACATATGGTAAGTACATATTGAAATTATACCTCATAATTGAAATGTGTGTTAATTGCAAAGAGCATATAAATAATGTAATTTTAATTAATAACACAGAAATAACTCCAGTGTAGCGTAGGCACTATTTGCTCATGTTTCCGCGGTATGCACCAGGCTTTATGAATAGAGTACTAACCTATGCCGTTGCAAAAGTAGGTTATGGACAAACAAAATATAAGAGAACAAACGAAAATTAATTAAGTCAAAGCTATAATTTTCGTGTTGGGCAACCAAGCGCGGTTCTTTGTTCAAAGGCGGTATTTATTTTAATATTTGCCGTTTGGATTTAATTTAACCTTTGCTTATTTAGGCCTATCTTCGTTGCTCATTGAGGTGCTCGTAAAAGCCTATTTAAGTGTCGTGAAGACAACTTTTAATTAGGGAACAAGTGGTGCAATCCATTGCAATCCTGTGCAATCTAAGATACCTAATGAAAGTTTCAGTTTAACTATCAAAAGGGATACTATATAGTCGGTGAATTATTCTATATAGGCACACATAGTTTTGTTTATATTAGCAGATCAGGTCAAATTAACGCTCAGCCGACAAACATACATGAATAGATGAATGAGTGTAGAAGGAGTGGAAGCTGTGAGCGAAGATCTAATGAAAGGCAAATGAAAGGATAAACTATCTTCATATCCTCATGGGAAAAAGCGTAACGTAATGTTTGTGATGGTGTATAAATGGGACATGGTTTGTTATATTCAGTGCAATTGTAGTGGGTATTTATTCTGCTCAAGAGAGCGGTGCTAGCTCAATGGTAAGGACACGCGCCTCTTAACTGAGGAGTGCGGGTTCAAACCCGGCACGTACCTTTGGATTTTTCAAATCTATGTACGTATTTATACCACTAGCTCGGCGGTGAGGGAAAACATTGTGATCAAACCTGCAAATTCAAACAACTTTGGATTTGTAACCATGATCCAAAAATTGTCTGGTTCCCCTATCGGGTTACGAAGGTCAGATCTGCAGTCGCTTCAATGTAATTACCAGACTCACTAAATCCTGGATCATGGTCTAAGTGGACCCCGTCTAAGCACGGAACGTAACGCTAGGAAGATGAATTGTAGTAGGTATTTATATTAAGATTTTTCAATCGATTTATTGTAGATTTTCTTTATTGTAGATCCTTATTTTAAGTTGCGACCGAACAAATATCTATGTAGGCTGAAGAGCCTTACCAACAACGCCGGGAAAGTATCTTATTCCCCACGGAATTAGAAAAAGCTCCTTCATACGCCAGCGCGTACCCAGAAATGTCAGCTAGCCCAAGTATAAGCACATAAGGGCATAGCACGCACGGCCAACACAAGCCTCAACCATTTTAATTTGCGCTCAAGATAATAGTGTTGTATTTGCACAGGCCTGTCCGGGCCTGTTATTATTCCATCTGAAAGCGTTCAACTAGGCCCAACTAGTTTGGTTAGCAGTCCATCGCTGGCCTCAGGCGTTGCCTTTGTGAATCCAACTTATGCTTCAAAAGTAAATTCGTCTAATTGAAATATGTACTACTACTTACTTGAAATAACACCGTCTATTGTGCTGCAGGACGGTTGTTTTAAAACCCACTGATGTGAATTGTTTCCTGCGGAGGTAAATGTGTAATAAGCTAGTGTTTCTGTTCCTAAAATAACATGTGATAGTGAAATAGTGTGTTTGATTTTAATTACATTGTGTAAACAGGTAGTTATGCAGGCATAGGTAATTATGCCTGTGGCAAAGTGAGGGAAATGATTTAATTGTTTTTTCTTTGTTATCAGATGGGTTTCAGTTGTATTAAAAGACATTAATTTATTTCAGGAGCACAGAAGCATAAGAGTGTAATCGATTCTTGGAAATAAAAAACAAGCAAAGTTTATTGTTATGAACGACCGTTAATCTTGTTCTCAGTGAGTGTGATACCTGACTTCGAAAACAGTGGTCTTTATCAACTTCGTTGTGCTTCAGAGTCATGGTAATCAAATGCATTTGCACGATTGCATGTAAGCGGTGTTATCACAAAAAAGTGCTACAAAAATACGTAGTACCAGACCAATTGGAATATTAGAATACAAACGGAATTTGAATGGAAAGAAGGTGTGCCTCCCAGGTAGTGGTGTAAATCCGTACTTAGATTTAAAAAATCTATCCGATATCACACAGATAAAACTTATAGAGCAACTTTATTCCCAAAAACAATGAAACATATTATCTCGGGGTCGCTGCGCAAAGCGCAAACAGTTCATTGTTGAAATGAATTTCCATAACAACGTGGATTGAAAGCGTCCAATTCCCAAAGTTGCAGGTATTGTGCGCAATGTTTGATTGCGCTCGTGTACATTGCACACTGCACACTGGCCTGCACTGTTTGTAACGTCATGTTCAGTTAAAAAGTCTTTTGTTTCACTACAGCTATCGACATGCGGAACGTACGGAAAGGACCGCTCACTGCATTTGACGCGGATTTTTAATTGACGGCTTGCTGACTTTATAATCTATTTAGATACTCCTACTTTTATCTACGGTCTTTATAGGTGCGATTCCTGGTTATAGTATAATAAGAGAGGTAAATGACCATCATAAATAGGTATATTAAAGATTTTTGCAACCAAACTAATTCGAAATTGTTGTTAGTTCCTATTCCAGACTCTAGTCCACTTTTATTTTACAAAAATAATTTGGGTCTCCAAAAAAAAAAAAAAAAAATATATATATATATATATATTTTGCTGAATTATTCACGGATGAGGGGACAATGACTACTTTTTAAATGCTTTTCGTATGTTTAATACTCTTGGAATACCAATCCAATCCAAACCAGTCATAGTTTTAAAAATATCTCACAAAATATGACCACTGAATTACAATAAATATAATATGTACATAGTTGATTCTCATACTAACTTCATAACAGCAATTACAAATCCATATGTCAGAATAGCCATGGCTATTCTGACCTAAAGATTTGTAATTGCTTTTCGAATGGGCAGTACATATACTGCCCATTCGAAAATATTGAAGAACTGTCACGTGTCCATAACTAACTAGCCACAAGGCTTTTATATCGTTTCGTAATAATTGAGCAAGTAATAGTAATTACCTACATGCTATATGTAAACAAGGACTCTTTACTAATGATACAAAACTTTTCAATGGCCATATGCAACCGTTATGCAAATGGTCATTCGATTAACATAGGATTGCGTCGCAAGATTAACGTACTTGATAGAATTATGTTAATTATTTTAATTACGGCGATTATTCATGAACCGCCTGCTGCCTAATTAGGTGTAAGTGATCCTAATTCAAATATAAATATCGATGGGATCTGTTTAGGAAATTTCTGGAGATTTTCTTTCGTCTTAATTATATATATTATTTTTGTTTGAGGATCAAATCGGCACCTCTAATAAATAACGTGGATTGAACCTGTATCGTTGCATCAACAAACATTTATACTGCCTTTTTGCCTTTTTTCGTATCGACATTTTAATGGCCAGCACTTATCATATCATACCTATATCATATATGATCACTATGTTACATCAAAAAAGTTACAAAAAAATATTGTTTTAAATCTAGGTAGGTAGATACTGAGACGTAGATTGTGAGATGATTTTCAAATAAGAAGTGAAGTTTGACTAACCCGTCATGTTAACTTCAAAATAACCCTGAAAAGTAAGTAAGTAACTAAATAAAAATAGTGTCGAGGCTCTGGTGCTCTTAATAAACAATATCAATGTCAAAAGGCTAATGTGGTGCATATGTAATGTACTTTCGCTGTTTACTCACTACGCACCTGTGACCACGTAAGGACGCTATGTCACTAGTCGTATTTTTTTAATCCGACTCAATACACAGGCTCCTGATATTATGTTATTAAGATACAGTCTTATAAAAAGCAAACAAAGCATTCGATAAGATTAAAATTTGCATGAATCGAGCATTCTACTTCAAAACACTTTTTTGTGGATATAGAGGGATGCATCTTGCACAACAGTCACTTTAGGGACTCCCAAGTTCCTTAAAGGATTCCTATTCGTCCAAGACGATAGAGAATAGGATATAACAACCGAATTAACTCCTGGAGCGTTACTTTTATTTAATGTGTCCAAGGGATCGCTGTTGCAGTCACCGTGGGAAGACACAATTTGTGGCAGCATTGATCAATTAAAGGAAATGCTTTGAACTCGGGAGATTATAATACAAACAAAGATGAATGGCAGACAAATCCGAAAACCGACCAATTCATTTTTAAAATTTTAAAGATTTAATTAGATGTAAAATCAAAGAACTCTTTTGTTTTTGTCATCTATAATTTATGAATCCTTAAAGTAAAAAAGATTTTAATTAATAAAAAATAATAAATAAATTCTCCAGACTGACACACCAATTCCCCAGTTCCAAACTGAGCTTAAAAGCTTGTTCTATGGATACTAGGTGAATAGACATACTTAAATACATTTTCTAAACATCCATTTGCCCCTAGCGGGATTCGAATCCGCGACCCTCGGTACTCGACGGATTTTAACAGAACTTGGTACAATTATTCTTCATACTCCTGGGCAGGTTATAGTATACTTTTCATCACGCTACAATCAATAGGAGAGTAGTGAAGGGAAATGTTGGGAAAACGGGAGAAGTTACTCCATTTTTTAAGCTTCCGTCGCGTGTGCAGCCTTAATGGTTAAAGTTACATAGAAATCATGTATGACGGAAATAGTCTTTATAATATTAACCATAAACGCGGGTGACACTGCTGGCACAGCTAGTAGAAAATAAAACTGTAGTAAGCCTAGGCCAAAACGCGACGAAATCAGAGGGCGGAAGGCGTCTACGCAACTATAACACCTTGGACCGCACTCAAAATCTGTCGTGGACTGTACTTAGATACCGCTCATAACTTATTCACTATCAACTAATGGCTGAATTTGACGACAGCTTACGGACCGGGCGATTTTGACGACGAAAGAGGATTATTGTTAGGGATTATTCATTTATTTACCGCTTAATTGACACGGACGAGATAATCTTATTGATATAAATAATTAATCGGCATTGCCTAATCTATTCGGTTGTCATATAGTAACATTATAAATAGAGCCAGCAAACAAGAAAAATAAATAGAATTTGGCATTTTTGGCAGTAAGTTTTAAGCTTCCTTTTGTCCAAATTGCAAGGTAGAAGAGATAAAACCCAGTGCCATATAAGTAAGTCACGTGATTATATTCATTTACTTGTTGTTATCTAAGTTAATTTAATTATATTAAACTTAGAAAATACATATTTGGAAGAAAAAAATGCTGTTTAATTGTATTGTGTAAAACTCCCATTAGTCTTTTCATACACGCTCGTCGGTTAAGGGTGCTATTTACCTGACCTTTTGTTAACACATTACCAATCTGGTCATTACCATCTCATCTATTTATTAACAATCCACACGCCAAATTCACCGCGTACAGTAATTAGAGCATTATCAAACAATAGAGTAGGTAGTTCGTATTTAGGTTTCCAAGCAACCAGTAATCTAATTAGGCTTTGTATTAGGTACATCCATTCTCAATCTATTAGCTCTGGCCGCGGGCTGTTATCTAATATCTATTGTCCGTAATAAGGCATTGACGTCATTAGATGTATATTGAAACCAAGGATTCAATATTAGCACTGGCTCGTATAATATATTATGGTACGTGAATATTGTAAATGCGTTCGGAAATCAAAGTCCAGCAATACCCAATGCTCAAAAGAGCGGTGGTAGCTCAATGCTAAGAACACGTGCCTCTTAACCGAGGAGTGCGGGTTCAATCTCGGGCACGTACCTCTGGATTTTTCAAATCTATGTAGGTACGTATTTATACCACTAGCTCGACGGTGAAGGAAAACATCGTGATGAAACCTGCAAATTCAAACTACTTTGGATTTGTAACCATGATCCAAAAATTGTTTGGTTCCCCTATAGGGTTACGAAGGTCAGACCGGCATTCGCTTCAATGTCATTACCAGACTCGCTAAATCCTGGATCATGGTCTAAGCAGACCCCGTCTAAACACGGGACATAACGCTAGGAAGATGATGAATAGCCAATGCCCAATACACACGTTTTCGAAAGTGTCAGGCGCTACATGATATTTCTAATAAAATGCTTACATTTCAATGTATCTGTGCAGATAGTAATTTAGTGCAAATATCACACTTTAATATAGTTAGTTTAGGTATCATTAAGTAGGTAGGTACTTCCTCAAAATGGTTCCTGTTTTGGTAAAAGCGCTATACACGCAACATAACATAAACATAGTATCACGCCCACAATCCCCGAAGGGGTAGGCAGAGTCAAAGGGCAGCAGGCCCCTTTAAACACATTTAGCCAAAAACAAAACACGCAAACATGTGGTTAATAAATAAACTACACTCCCGGGGCCAGTCTATATACCTGGACCACCTTAGCTACAACGCCGATTACTCCTGATTACAAGCAGAACGGGCATTTCTTCCGAGTCTTATAAAGGTACCAAACTATTAGTAAGAAGACGTGGCTTAAGAAATGAACATTCGTATAAGAAAAAGCTCTATCACATGCTCGTTGATAGTAACAAGAAACACAAGAATAATATTTATTTAATAATTATAAATATCAGACGACATTACATAAATTGATCTGACTTCGAGGTAAGTAGCTTAAGCACTTGTGTTATGGATATCAGAATCAACAGTGGAATTACAAATATTTACTTAAATAACTAACTAAACTTCACGCCACTTCCCTAGCGGGGTAGCAGAGAACTTATTTACTTCAATATTCGATATTAACACCCAGACACAGGACAAATACAAGTATTCGTCACACGGACGTTGGTCCAGGGTGGGGATTGAACCCACAACTCTTGGCGCATCTAGCTCGATGGCGCATTCGGTAGTGACCAGGGTGCGAGCAGGGTGCACTACCGAATGCGCCATCGAGCCAGTCACCTTTCTGCAGCTTAATTCTACATAGCAAAAGCTAGTACCCACATTAAGTACGTTACTCTCGCAATACCTTATTCAACAGCTAACAGGCGGTACGACGGCAAAACCGCTTAAAGAATTAACCCGCTGCCCGCTCAATGATTCACAAGTTGTAATTGCCTCCCGGAACCCGGATGATCCCGGATAAACCTAAGCTAATGCTTATCCGGCCGCATGTAAAAGTAAGTACGCCGTAACTGCTTTGATTCTGTGCCTATTTAAGTATTAACGTCGCGGACCTTTTATAAGGAACTACTTACATGGTCATTACAACATAAGAGTAACGTTAATGTGAATAGCTGGAATAGTGTTTTTCTCAACCGTCGTCGCATCAAATTATATTTTTAATGATCTTGCTAGACTCACACCAATGCCATAGTTCCTAACTACTCGAATCATTTTCATCACATGAAACATTTGCCCCTAGCGGGATTCACACCCGTGAGCCTTGGATTCGAGGCCAAGGTCGCTGTCCACTCGACCAACGGGCCAGTCAAATGTATGCTATGCTGTATGCTTCAAAGGCAAATGAATTAAGAATATTAGAAAACATCACATATACCTACTGATCCGTTGCTTAAGCACATAAGAATAAAGAAACACACGTCTCTTTGTTACATATTTATTTATTTATGATGGTTTTATGATATCTTGCTTATTTACCAAAACGTAAGTGTTAGTTAGTGATGTTACATTTGTCGAAAATTTACAATCTCAATAAATTGACTATAATAAACTAACGACATTTACAATTACAGGTGATATATCCAGATCAAAATACGCCAATAAAACCTCCAGACAAAGTTATCAACTATTTTCAAGTGAGAGCTCGTAAACTACCTACGACTCGCAATATTCATGTCTCGCCATAAAAACTAGGCTGCGACAAGACCAATAAACCTCCCTATAAAACATTTCTTCGACATTATTCGCCACGAAACGCGTTTTAAATTTCACCCCGTCGTAAAACGCTGCAATTGTTACTGCGTTTTGATATTGAAACGCGTAAAATTTGGCACTTGCGTGTTCTCGAACAGGCGTTAATGGGTCTTAACATTGTTATGAGGACAGCTTGCGGATAGACTGGTGTTTTGGTGAACCTTGGAGCTCTTACTGCTTCAATTACGAATAATGAAATGTCTAGTTTGCTCATTTTCTTATCCATATTTGGACTAAAGCTTAAGATATATAGCAATAACAAGTTACAAAAATATATATGTGGTGACGTTTTCATGCGAATTCATACACATTAACATTTTACTATTCGTCGGGGACAGTAGGTACTTTTTGTGGGTGAAAAGTATTTAATAATTTTCTGTATACACGTGAAAACAAAATTTCATATTAATTGTGTTTTGAAATAGAAACAAGCAAAAATCCTCTGTCCAATTTATATAAATATAATATTATTTTGGATTAATTTATCTCTCTATCTTTCACATCATATTTAAAGGAAAGGCTGTTAAATGTTAATAGAATACTTACTTCCTACTCTTAAACAATTAGGCAATCGCATTGTTATGAACATGTTTCTTTTTCTAACTTTTGCTGAATTACCTACTGAGAACTGTTACCAATTGTTGTATTTTGTTCTGTATAAATTAAAAACAGAAAGCTCACTTTGATTTAATTTTGAGGTACATGATAAAAATTTAACAGACAGATGTTCTAAACGAAAAATTATACGAGCAATAAATTTTTAAAGGCACATAGTTCACGCTATAACCTCATAAGAAGAGAAAATATTAGGTCGGTCGGTGTAAAATAACAAGGAGTTGTAGGAATATTTCATAAAGTCTGTTGAAAGTGGGGGATGCAATTTGCACTTTATTACAAGGAGATAACAATGAGCCGCGGACGTATACTGATCGCTCACTGGCAGCCAGGCTCCGGGAAATAGACTTTGTAAAGTAAGTTAGGTTAAATCGTGGTTGGAAAATGGGTGAGTGTACAAGAATCCGAATTTAGTTAGTCATTATTTTGTTTCGTAATCCTGAAAGCGTTATATTTCGTTCTTAGTCGGGGTCCAGTTGGACCATAATTCTAAATTTAGCAGGTCTAGTTGTTACAATATAACGGCTGATATCTGCCCTATAATCTTCATAGCACTGTGGCGACAAGCCACAAGTAAATCATGCTCCAATATAGACTGTACTACCAGTTTCATAAACCATGGTCTTATAAAACTAAGCTTTATAGAACTAGAGTTCTAAGACAGCGAACTAATATCGAAGTCTTATAAGCGCAGAAGTAGTTTGCAGTTAAGCGCAGACGCACGTCCATCTTCTGCGCCGACTGTAGATAAACTGGCGCAATCGGATCGGACAAATAGCGTTTTTGTGTCGCCTCGGGCGGCGGTTACGCGCTAAACGGTGACTCGATTGCTTCCAGCGGGGGCCTTTCCGTTCCCACTAAAACCCCTACCAACGTGATAAGTGATAGTAGAAGGGCGATGTCAAATTCGAATTGAAATTCAAAATCTCTTTATTAAGATAGGCTTCAAAAAAGCACTTATAAATAGTCAATTTAAACAGAAAAAAAAGTATTACCACCGGTTCGGAAGGTAGACTCTGTCGAGAAGAAACCGGCAAGAAACTCGATAGTTACTCTTTTTTAAATGCCAAAATTTACAATTTCGTACTTAATAATCTACACTTACTAGGTAACAACACTGCAGGTGAACACTTCATTATGAAGTTAAACATATATGCTTATCATTTAGGTAGTCTTCAATCCTATAGTAGCCCTTACTCATTAAAAACGCTTTAATGCACAATTTGAACTTATGTGAAGGTAATGCTAGTAGACTTTCTGGAAGTTTATTAAATATTTTAATACTAATACCAATAAATGAATTATCACTCTTCTGTGTCATTCCGAATCTATAGTCTGATAATAGTCGGTTGAATAAGCCTAAAGCGGGTTTCATATTTCTTGACTTTCTGAAGCGTCACAAATGTACATTAAGCAGTATGTTGTTTTGGCTATCGTCATGTATGGCTTTTTTAAATCAGTATTTTTTATTATATTTGTCAGGTTTGATAGATGATCTGATCATGTAGATCATCGGCCTAACAACCAGTTGCATTAAAGAGGCATCTGACCTTTTAAACCGTAAGTCAGGAGCAGGCATATTTGATTATAGTTAAACATAGTCATTGGAACGTGCAAATCATCACACGAGGCTCTCCCTCGCCACCGAAGTAGTACTATAGCAAGACCAGTATTTTATCAAAAAAACCCAGAGGTGTTTGCCCAGGTTTAAACCAACACGACGCGCATCTAAAGTCCCTATCATTGTGCTATCACCGGCCAGGACTAACAATGTTAGACATGACTGCATTAATTTACTTATTTATCAGTTTATAAAACCGTTTTTCAATTTTACATCCTACCCAGCCCATTTTTATTTTTGGCTGAATGTGGTTAAAAGGGCCTGCTGCCCGATTGACTCTGCCTACCCCTTCGGGGATTATGGTGATGATGTTATGTTTTGTATAAAACCGGTAAGAGCGTTTAGCATCTTCGTTCCGCAATCAAATTTAAATGTGTCTGATTATCGAGAGCCGATGGTATCTACAGTCACAATAGTTTTCCCACTGGAACTTTTCAATCGCACGATAAGAGGCTTGCGGGGACGTCTCGATATTTATTTACCGCGGAAGCTCAGTCGCTCGGCCGCCAACAGAATTTGTTCATTATTCAATTGTTCCATTGGCTCATTTTAAATAACTAAACGGCTTATAAAATGAGCCTTGAGAATTGAAACTGTAATAAACAATAAAGGCTGTTTCAGTGAGGCGTTCTTAGTTATTTTCGTATAAATTGTGACGGACACTTTTCATCACTCAATATGATTGCTCAAACTTAACTTTGATGAATTTTGCTTGCAAACGTTTGATCCCTCCGGACGACTGAGCTTTATATAGATACTTGTTTTGACCAGACTTGTTATTATTTGGCGTAAGCAGAATGCAATTAGCCGAAATTTTTGTTTTTCTGAACTTGGATCAATTTCCTACGAGTCCCATTACTTATATTTTTTAAAGAAATTATAACAAACTAAGACAGTATTACTGAACAAACAGAATCTTACGATTTGTAATTTCAACTTTGTTCGTCCGTGCTGCGTCAACGCGCTAGTATCGATATTGTAAAAATGGTGGAATATTGAGAACAAACCCAACACTATACTTATCTTATATTACTTACATTTATTATTCGTAACATCTCGCTTGACGCAGTCATAACAAGCGACATACATACATACATACATAACATCACGACCATAATCCCCGAAGGGGTGGGCAGAGTCAAAGGAACAGCAGGCCCCTTTAACCACATTCAGCCAAAATTAAAACTGGACTGGGTTAGATGTAAAATTGTGAAAAAGTAGTAACAAGCGGATATCGTAATGTATTTGATGTCGTCGGATATTTAAGCGACATACATAAAACTATATCATCACGCCTGCACTCCCCAAAGGGGTAGGCAGACTCCTAGGAGCAATGAGCTCCTAGAAATCTCTAAATACATACATACCACAGACTACAGAAAATACATACATAACATCACGCCAATAATCCCCGAAGGGGTAGGCAGACTCAAAAGGGCAGCAGGCTCCTTTAACCACATTCAGCCATAAATAAAATAAACTCCTTAAATCACATTAAACCAAAAATGTAGTTTGATGGAACCTGCAAGTATAACAAGCTCGTAAAGGCTACTCTATCTACAAGAACCATACAGGATGCAGCCACCCGGTCCACCCTCGTCCATTGGCTTCATTAAAAGGTGTTTCCCCTACCAGCACTCAATCATTTCCCCGCATTTCTTGTTCGCAAACTTGACCATTTTCAACCCGCGGGCGGCGATCAGTCAACGTCGCCGGCACATTGTTGCACCGGCACATACCTAGTACATTACCGGCGCTGCACCCAAACTCTTAGAAAATATTAGTTGAGACGCCACGTTGGATGCAGTTCGGCCCTGCGTTTTATGAGGGCGAAGATTGATTGCGCTTGGGAATTGTCTGAGGGAGTTTCGGCGAGCTATCAGGGTTCTATGCTAATTATAGAGAAGTATGGCGTTTCTAAACAATATGTGCAAAACAGATTATATATTGAAAGCGGTGAATAACTTTTACCGTTTAATTAATTTACATATACCATCATGCCCGCAGTCCCCAAACGTGTAGGCAGAGTCTAAGTAGCAATATCACATTGAGCCAAAAATTAAATTGTAAGATAGAAAATTGTGAAAGTGGCTCGACGCCTACATAATCACAAACCCAATATCTACCTAATACACCATTAGTCGCCTTTTACGACATTCATGCTAGGAAAGGGAGGTTAATACATTATTTTTGATATTCAGACCAACTTAAGACACCAATTTCTTTACCTAACTTAATAATAATGTCCTCCTAATCGGTCACGACGGCCAATCTCAACGAGGATTAGCCAACTGGGATATTATAATGCACACGACACTTGTGGACTTGTGACGGTGATGAGAGAGAAGGGATAGAAAGTGCGCCTGCACTCTCTATTCCTTCACTGTGTAGTGTGTAGTGCTTTTCCGAGGCACGGGGGTTATTAAATCGCTAACTTCCTGACTCCGGACTGTGACCGAGTAATTTCAAAATTAAATTACCCAGCTACAAGTTTTGGCCCGACCCGGGAATTGAACCCGGGACCTCTTGGTCCTTAGGCGGCGCACGCTACCACTAGACCAACTTACTTATACGATATGAATATCATACAGATGCACTGTTGCATATCAGCTTATTCATGTATAGCCCACTTCTTCTACTAATGGAGAATCTCTAATATAATAAAATAATTTTCAGAAAATAAATAGCTCTATTTACAAGAACCAAAAATAAACAAATGTTTGAGAAATGCCAACTATAATAATAATAATGTATATGAATAAAGTAGGAAATAGCAAATTACGAATAGAACCAGAAGTATACATTTCGACGCCATCTATGAAAATATTAGAGAACTAGCAATAGACACACGGAAACACATGCTTCTAATTCTGCAGACTAGGACGATAGATGGCGCTACCTGTGCTATAAGGTGTGCGAACTAATGTGATAGGTAAATAGTTTTCTCGTAATTACTAAATTGAAAAAAAGCAAGATACTTTAATAATAACACCTCAAAATGTGATAATTTTATTTAACAAAAGTCGTAAATTCCCGCTAAAGGGCAGAAAAATAAAATTTTGCATTGTGTAAGTTTGAGTCACTCAGTAAATATTTGAATATTATACCTAGTTCAAAATAATATAGGTCATACGAAGGTCTGGATGTCCTTACGGAAATTAGCCGACAAAAACAGACAGCTGATACATGCTTATACTTATAATAAAAAAGTTGTTACCTTAATTAAACTTACTTGTGTATTTAGTTTGATTTTAAAATTTGAATTAATTATGTAATTTAAAATTGTTATTATATCGAACCATCTCAGAGAAAAAAAGATACCCATTCAAAGTTAATCAATACGGTTTGAATAAACTAGACACTTAGGTCCTTTTATAGACCAGATGGGGCTGAGTATATGCTAATCTGATCTACTATCTATCTAGGCAGTTGGTGATAGAATGAGTAGTGCCTCTCTGTCTCCTAGAGATGATACGCAAGTGCAACTTTGTGCAACGTTTATAAATGCACGCAAGGATAGCTCTGCGCTTCACCTAAATAAAGGTGCAATGGAGACGCTAAGTAAGTATAACTCATATTGTTTTACGTATTCTAAGAGTAACTAACTTCAAACCAATTCCTTAGCGGGAGCGGAGTAGGCAAAGAAAATCGAGCGCCTTATAACATTCATGTAAATAAAATATATTTCAGACAAGCCAATCTTGTTTTTTCTAGTTAAAAAGAACATTTCCTGCATCCCTGATAACGTGTACATGTATAAAGTTTTATGACACTCGCTTGAGACGTGCAAAAGTAACAAAACCAAAAATAGTCTCATTTTTGCGTTTGTATTAAGAGTGATACATTTCACACGTTTTAATAAATTAATGAATCCAGGTCGTCAAGCTATTTTCTACATAATTATTCAACAGTTACTTTTAAAAAAATATCGTATCTGTATCAATATTGGCTCTATACATTTCCCTATTCCCGTATTTGCCCGCCGCAACAGTTTTAAGCCCTGGCGGGCGCGATATGAGCCAAGCGTCTTCATTACTTATTCTGTGTCATATACTTTTGCTTAATTCCAACACTAAGTATCTACTTTATTTCCACTTCGAATTTGAATTGTGTCAACGGCGTTGAAGGGTTAAATAGTACACTGTCACACTTTAAGAAAGAGGAAGTCATACAAATGTGACTATGTGTGAAAAGGACGAAGAAGGGGCTTTAAAATAAATTAAACTGCAATTTATGCGTAAATGGGGACGTGTTTATGTCTAAATTGCCCTTTTATTTAAATCAACAAGAATAAGTGCTTGCCACTGTAATATATCAAGCATCAATTCAAGTACCCTATGAATGCCCTACAGCTGTTTTCACCTGACTTTCACTTAGTTGTTTTCCGCTACTCCAATAAAGTTGACTCCAACTTTTCAAACTGTCATCATCATCTTCCTAGCGTCACCCGCGCTTAGACAGAGTCCGCTTAGAGCATGACCCAGGATTTAACGAGTCTGATAATTACATTGAAGCGACTGCCGATCTGACCTTCGTAACCCTAAGATAAGAGAACCAGACCATTTTTGGATCATGGTTAACTTTTCAAACTGTGCTTTGAAGTATATTGTTGGTAGACGTCAGCAGATGTTCCTCCACCGCCTGAATGCTGAAGATTCTGCCTCACGCCCCATTGAGCGTACACTCGCGTGGCGTCGTGTGAACTTGACAAGCGAGTTAACAGCTGATGTAGTGTTTTGACGCCGCTCAAACTAATTTGGTCCCCTTTAATGGTTACGGGATTTGGTTCTTAAGTGCGAACAAGTCATGTGCGACTTGTATGTGGTTTTGAGTATGATACCTATGTATTTAGACATCGCCAAACATCGGTTGAGCACAAAAAGGAGTTTTTATTTAAGTACGATTTTTTAAACGGCGCTAAATATGCTTCTTAATTGGCTGTGTCCGTAAAGTTCGTATTTAAAATATTTTATCAAATCATTATATGCTATATTGATTTAGTTAAATAACATTGTTAAAATTAATGTGACTCGAATTATTCTAAAATATTCTGAGTAATTACATGTTTTGTGGAAATCAAAATTATCGTACGTACCACAATTACCCAGACTCAAAACAAATAACTTTCATCATCAAATGTTAATTGTCATGGCGTAAAACGGAATCTGCGCTCTTTATGTTCTCCGCGAAGTATAGAGAACACCACTCGGCAATCAAAATCTAGCACAAACAATAAAACGGGACTCCCGCTAGTACCCAGATTGAGTGAACTTCTCTGTACTCTCTTGGCTTTGACTAGAAGCCAGTAAACACTGCGACGTGTCAAGACGAGATGCCAGGAGTATCTCGCTCTTCCAGGACTGACTAACTTCTGACTGATAGCGTCCACCGCTCCTGAAATGCACTTACGGTAAATAAAACAAATATAATTTGCGTAAGACATTTACTTGGTGTTTAGGCATAAAAATCTGAATCTGGTATAAATATCTAGCAACAATTTAAAACATTATTTAATAATGCCTTTACTTTTTACCTATTAATTATGACACAAGAGCCATCAAAAGGTTTAATTACCTCGCTTTAAAGGAAATTTAAACTATAATAGCTGGTAATTATAACGATCTTACAAATTTTGACGATACAATGGTCAATGTCGTAAGCAATTTGCTATAAGAAAACTTTTAATAGGGCAAATGTTAAAATAAATTAAAAGGGAATAATGATATTATTTTCTTAACTTCCGTGCTTATGTATATTTGTCCTACTTATTGTATCTGTTTGTGTTGTTTGATGATAAAAACCTAACATAATTTGAATTAAATGGACATGTTAGTTTTTTGGCTGTAACTCTTCTTTTTTTCAAATGCGATTTACTACTTTTGACCCTTTTTAAAAAATACTAGTTGTGCCCGCAGTTTCACATATTTCACGTGGTTAATGTTATTGCCTTTCTCGATAAATGGGCTATCTTAACACTGAAATAATGTTTCAAATCGGACCAGTAGTTCCTGAGATTAGCGCGTTCAAGCAAAGAAACTCTTCAGCTTTATAATATTAGTTTAAGTATCCTAAATTTAGTTTTACACAAAATTATTATCTTAAAAGAAATCTTTATCATGCGGACAGAAATAATTGCTTTGACAAGAGGTGACTACCGGATCATTTTTAAAATACCTAAACTTTTTAAGGAAAATTTGGACCCGTCGTACTTTGTAACCAATCTTCAATGCTCAAATGTTTGCAGGTCGATTTTTACAAAAAATACCACAAGAACTCGCGTCCTTATGACGTCGTGGGCACGTAAGCGAGTCAAAATTGTATATTATCTCACTAAGAAGGTTACAGCAGAACATTCGCGTCGTGTCTTATCACGGCTGACAAATGATACACAGCTGGGACGCTGTGGAGGCCGCTTTAGGCCCTGTACATAACTCTTATCATATGTAAAAGCCCGTTTTGACGATGCAAGCGACAATCGCCACATCATTCATCATCATGACTGCAGCAAAGAATGTTAGCTGTAGTTTGAGAAGTTTGTATATTCCGAATTTGAAATGTATTAGGTACATATTTCTCTCTAGACATTAATATATTTATCAAAACCTGGCCTATATCTTTGTTGGTTGCTACTGGATTAACCAAAAATAGAACATTATTGTGTGTCGTATTAGTCAGCGAGTGTTGTGAGCAAGTCTTTATGTTTATACTTTTAGACTGTCTAGCGTCTAATTCCCAGTCTAGACTTTACAATTCAATGGTGGCCTCATAAACTTTCCTCGGGCTTAGCTTTCTTCGTCTTTTGTGAATAAATCACAAAGCCTTTTAAAAGATTCGGCCTTTTCGCATGGTCATGTGACCTTTAAATTGTGTAGAGCCTGAGTAATAGCAATGTGTCTGCGGATATTGAGAGGAAAATAAGTTCTCATTAATAATAAAATATAGGGTACCATCACTAGGTAGACTTTACAAATTTTTTTGGGAAATGTAACTAGATATATATTTAATTAATAATAAAATGTATGCATAGCATAAAATTAATAAAATTTTATTCTCTTAAATCTATAATGTGCTTTTTGATAGAAAGAGGACATTATTTTTATGGGCAACTTAAATAATTCAATTCATAACAAGAAGATGTTAAGCTTATAACCAATGGTGTGTTAGTTTGTTTATGAATTAAAAATCGCAGTTAAAACGGCTTTTTGAAGACGATGCTCGTGTTATTGATGGGGTCATATAATTGGACGAACTTATAGTAAGAGAATGATCGGTCGAAGATTGTTTAGTGTGACTTCAATTCCAGAATGTCGTTGTCCACATAAACACTCTATGACTTTGGTGCATGAAATGTATTTTATAATTCTTAACCTATAGCAATATAATAGGATATAATAGGATGGGGATCCTACGATATCCACAAGAAAGAGATGAAATTTCTATAAATAAACCGGATAGTTGCATCAAACAATCTACCCGAGAGACAATGTCATCGCAAGAAAGGAAAATATCTCCAAGCGCCATCTATTAGTCGGGCCTAGGAGACATTGCCCTGGGAGGGTAATTGAATACGTCAGCCACGCTTGTCCCATGACAAATGATGAATGGGGCGTCCAGAGAAGCGTACTTTTGCTATACAATTTTCTGTGCATCATTTGATCAAAGGCTAGTTCATTTGTCCAAATAAAATAAGAGGCATCGATTATTTTGAACAAGGTTAAGCAAAACTAAGCAATATAATATATATGTCTAGTTAGCTTAACGGGCATTACCAAATAAAACCCAGGAAGAATCGTTAATATAGATTTAGATCTATCTGGTAATGGTTTTATGTGGCAATGGTTATTTTTGAATAACAACGGTTCCAGTAGGTTACCTTGAGGGACCTACTCCTAATGCCGTTAAAACAAAACAGTAGGTTGATTTTAAACTCAAATCAATTTCACATGGCGGAAAGTACAACCCGTTATTATAAATTTGAATAATCTTATTCTTCCTTCAAGTTTATATGCTCCTTTGCATACTTAAAGTGGAGTTTCACACAAGATGAGGTAGCGGGTTGGCTCTTCCATACTTAGCTTGCAATTCCGTGTTGTTCTTCTGAACTTAAAGCAAACTAAGTACCTAATAGCGTTATGGTGTGCAGGTAAGATGGTATCAACCGATTTCAATAACTAGTTTAGGATTTTCCTGAATAGTTTTATGCATGTAAGTAAATCGCGTGGTATCCATTACGTTTGGGACAGATGTTTTGAATGATTCTACTTTTTATTTCGAAAAGTATACCATCATAATAATAATAGAAGTCTAACTTTCTAAATAAGTAATTCTTAAAATATGCAACACAACATTATTGCATCACGTCATTGAATTATAGCCAAAGCAATGTGTTTTCTTGGTCTTGCTCTATTTTTTTAAAGTACATATATTATTATCATAAACATACTCACTTACCAACGATATCGCATTTTTTACATGACATTAACACTGAAAAGAGCTGAGTGATACAATCTCGAATTTTGAATTGTCTAGATTGAACATATTTGCATAACATACTAGACTCTCGACATCAAAGTCAAGACATACGAAACTCAATAAATCCAAGAATGTACTAACAATAAAATATCAGTCACTCAAATCTACATTACGAGTAATAAAAACGTAGTCCTATATGTTTACACGAAAACCAACTTTTCCTCGCCATTCGTAATTCATTCGACTTTTACGAGCACGAAACCAAAGAAATAATAAGCCAAGCCGACAAAATATCAAAATGTAGGTAATCTTAAGCGAATACAAACTGCGTTTGAAGTGAGCAAATTATATAAACTTGGGAACTGGTCGTTTTTGTTCGGGAAGTAATTAAAAGTTGTGATCTGTAACGAAATAAGTTGATGCCCATCACGGCGGACTGATATTATTTACCCGACAGCCTTCCCCTCCTCACTGGAATTAATACAACGATAACAACGTTCGGGCTTGGATCTGGAACAATGTCGCGTAACTGAAAGTGATTTTAAATTAGGGTAATTGAGTCAAAATATTGCGTTAACTCAACTCAATAGTGCATTGTAGTGCAGCTTACTGTGCTAGCTGTTTGAGTTATTTCAACATTGCGCTATGGTGCAGCGAATTCAAATGACCCGAGTAAGCCGTGATGTGAGGTAATGAGCGCATTTTTTTTTAATTTTCTTGATGACATACGCAGTTTTTGATTGGCCACACAGTAATCTTAGTTGGCACACGCATCGCAGTTCATTAGGTATTAGACCTGGCGGAGGTTTATTATCAAGTGACTATGTTTAATGGTATTATTAGATATTGCAGCTTGCTGTGGTTCTAAAATAGTTAATAAAAATGTTTTGCGAGGTTCACAACGCAAATTTCCATATGCTACAGAAACGCTTATGATGAAGCAGAGCGATGCTTTTTTTTCACTTTTAGTAGTATAAAAAAATATTTAATGAGATATCCGTTGCTCCGAGGAAGATTGTGGTAGATTTTAATATTGCAGCGGTATTACCCATGTTTCTAAAAGCAAGACAAATGGCATTTTCATAAAAAATCAAACATATTCGTATGGAGTATGGGTAAATTTCGTAAGCAAAACTCAGGATCTGCAATTCTATAGATCTGAATTTCTAAACAGTGACGTAACATTCGTCTTGTGGACGTCCACTAAAAATAAACACTGCGATCACAATTACTTCCACGAAATTTTAATGTTCCTTCCACAGTATACAGGTCTACCAGTAGGAAGTAAAATCTGTGCTCAGTAGAGTTAAATTGTCGATGCCATTTGATTTCGAAATTATTTATTACAAATATGCGATTTATAGTAGTGGTGCTTGTCTCAACTATAGGCCTTGAAGAACAGGACGAGCAACTCTTTTCTTTTAGATTATCAATATATCGAAGTTTGTTGAAACAGCTTTCGTCTTAAGTATTTTGATACTTAGAAGGGAAAGCAGAACTATTATACTAAGTATAATAATATACTGAACTGGTGAAAAGTCGTCCCAAGAATTCTGAAAGGGAAGGAAGGGAAATCATCGACTATAAGTAGGTATTTCTGGCAACAAAGTCCGGTTTTACTTTGTCTCACTGCATTTCGCACCGCTGCGCCACGTGTCTGGTAATTTAGATCAGACTAATGTTCTTTTTACGAGCCGTTGTTTTACACAAACACTTTTGATGTCTAACCAGCTGCATCCTCGTCCCGGATAGAGTTCCGTCTGTCGGTTTAGTGGTCTGTCCTGGGCTGAAGACATTTCATAACATGTCAATGTACCGGGATTTACTGTGTTGTTTCCGGTCAAAGAGGAGTGCGCGTTTGATCAACGAAAAGTATAAACTTTCTGATGATAGAGGACTAGAGGCCAGTTACATGTAAAGAAACATTGAAATAGGTTTATTTTAAACAGTTAAGAGATACCTAGGGATTGATTTCTTGTTTAATTTTTTTAACACTAGTTTATACAGGGTGATCCTAGCATTCGTCCCTTTTTTAGCCATACCTCTAGATTCATCGAGTCTAGTTATTAGATTGAAGCGACGGTCATCTTTATAAGATTTAAACAAAAAAAATAATATGCAGCCTAGTCCCACTTCAATGTGCAGATTCCCTCACCGCCTAATGAGGCGGTGAGGGAATCTGTATCATTGATACGTAATTACGTATTACATACTTAGATTTGAAAACTCCAGTAGAATGTTCTTGTTTGCTTTGATTTTATTAACATCAATGTTACCCATTAAAAATTTTATAACCTTAGGCATTATCATCATACACATATTTCGGGACTTTTTATGTTGTAAGCCCAAGCAGTAAGAAAACGTATGTACGCAATATTTCACAACCCAGTTACCCAACAGCTTAAACAGTTGACGTCACGAGACACGTTTAGCGTCTGATTGAAATACTGAGCACTAAACATAAAACGCAATCCAAGGCGCTGGAGAGGCCGCGATTCACGATTTACGTCTTACGACGATCGTATTTTTTTTACTGGCACTTTTCGACTATTTCTGCGAATGAAAGCGCTAATAACGCTAACGAACAAACATCATGGTTGTGTAATGCTGCAATTATATTTTTATTGCTTGGCATATTTTCGAGTTTACTTTCGTCTGTTAATGCAAATGGAAGTGACAAAGAGGCCCTGAATTATTTTTTTAGTAAATTTTGGTTAAATTGAAATGACGTCAATCATCAAAGACAAACAAGTATACGGCCTGACAAATAGAAAACCGGCTGTCTCTTTAACTTATAGACTATTTAATATCAAGAGTAAAAATAACAAAAAAATTATCAAGAGTGTGTGGCCGACTTTAAATGTATTTTCAAAATCCTTATTGCATCAGTAAACCATTCACGTCACACACGTCACGTTTAAATTATTAGGTTGGTAATTATGATCTATTAATTTATCATTACTTACAAAAGCATATAAAAAAATAACTTGCGTTTCCAAGAACTGATAGCTGTTTTTTTTTAAAAAGAAGCTTTTGAGGATTTCCATGGGTTACGACGACGCATTGTCAAAATATTTTAATTTTTGTACATACATACATACATATATAATTAGTCTTTTGTGAAGTAACGTGTATATATACATATATAGCATGCTTAGTAGTAAAGTGACCTAACTAATATGCTGCCTATAAAAAACCTAGTATTTTAAAACGTATCTAATATTAATAACTATACAAAAAATGTTGAGTTAGGTCTCTTAACTTTTAGGCATGCGATATATATTATATAAGAGGTACTTCGATTGTGCGATGAGCACTGTATGTCAAGCTCACGCCTACTAAATGATATTGCTAGCTAAATGACACTTGTATTAAAATACTCGCAAAATCTTAACTCCTTACAAACATGACCGCTCACTAATGTTCAAAAACAAATTTATCCGGTACAATGGCGAACAATAATTGTTTGTCGGTCCACCAACGCATTTGGCTACAAAATGATTATCTAATCCACCGTGCACGGAGTTTATGCAGTAATCCTCCCAATTAAATTCTAATGAGGTCTAATTATTGGCGAGACAATATCGCGGTCAGCAGGGATTATGTCGACAGCCCGGTATACACGGCTATTGCAAAGACAAAGGAGTTTCGGCTTGTGTTATTGTTGAAGATATTCAAAGGGCTTTACTGTAGAAACGGTGTATTTAAATGCGGCAAGGTGCTACTTCGTTTGTCTAATTAACGTATTATTTTACCAAATCTTTATCATCGTTTAATTAAACGAATTCTATATTGTATATTACATAGGGACAAGACATATTGGAACAAGATTATAAACATATAGTCGCCCAAGTTTTTAAGTTTCATCATTACGTTATCGAGCAGAGCTTGTGGACCAATTACGTACTAGGATTAAGATCAAAATCAAAAAATATATAAACTAACTAACTATACTTCACGCCACTTCCCTAGCGGGGTAGGCAGAGAGAACCGAACACCATATGGCACGATCCTTACACACCTCACTCGCCTCTTTAACATTCATAATCCTTTAAAAAATATATAGAGGTAGAATAAGCACCTCTACAATGCGAGATACGTTATAATTGCCCTCAAATTCATTACTTAGCCGACATGGCGTATGCGGAGCAGAGGTATAGTATCTTATTGAATAGGAACCTGTAGTCTCACATAAAAGAGGTCCTATCCTACACCGAGAACAAACAAGATCGCTTACGCACTGTTGGACCTAGACAGTGCGTAAAGTATTCCTTAAAATAATATTAGCAGCTAGATAAAAATTCTGGGCCAGAGCAAGCAATCGAGGTCAGGTACCCTTCATATCTCATCTGTGTCACTAGGAACTACACAAGCTCCGTATTTCGTGCCCATCAGGACTCTCGACACGTTTATGCCCCAGTCATGTCGTGACGTCACAAAGCCAGCTGAGGGCGATAATTGGTAGCAAATCCGTGCCTTCGTCGCGCACACAACAGATTGCTCTCAACTACCTACGTCACCTACGTCACTGGGCGCGTGTGAATTTAGGTGTATGTTGATGTGACTGGAAAACATGTTTTAAGCTAAATCTTTGTTATGCTTTAAGTGAACATAACAGACGTAATATATGTTTTTGACTAACTAACTACCTTTACGCCATTTTCCTAGCGGCATAAGCAGACGGAACCTATATCTGTTATTTAATATATTTTCAACAACGGTATGCGGTTTGAATTATTTGAGCTGGATGTCTGCCTGAGGGTATGGGTTCTGACCCGGCCACGTACTTCTGGAATCTATTTACATATGCATGCCACTAGGTTGGCGGTGAGGGAGAACGTGATGAAACCTGCACATTCAAAATTACTATCGGTGTATGAACATGATCCAATTTGTTTGGATGTGTAATCGTAATTCAAATTGCTTTGCTAAATCCAAGATCATGGTCGAAGCGGATCCCGACTAAGCACAGGACATAATACTAGGAAGATGAAGGTTTATATAGCAAACCAGGATAATTGTCATATTAAATTAGATGTCCATTAGACAATCGCAAATTTAATTGAACTTTCATTCTACCCGCAACGCACACACTACATTCGCCGTATTATCGCTACGTTTATTTATTACGCGAGTAGAGACGCGTACCGCAGTTCAGTTTGCAGATACAGGGCGGATTAAGCGGCTATCCTACCAATGTTATCTATATTAGACGGCTTTGAACGTAGTTTAGCTGTCAAATCCACCCCTGCCTCCCTACAACCCTTTTTCGGCGATACATTGGCTTGTGGCAATAGGTATTTCTTGAAGGGTATGAATTGAATAGAGAGTCGTCAGTTTGCAAGATGTGGATTATTTCGGAGCCTTTTTAGGTATTTAGATATTTTATTACTATCCCATGTTGGTCTGAGACGTAAAAAAGAATGTGCTAACTGTGGTTCTTGCCTAGCATTTCGTAAAAGGCGACTAATAGTATTTCGATTTTTGGGTGTGTGATTGTGTAGCCGACAAGCTAGCCCCTTGTCACTATTTATTCACAATTTTTCATCTAACCCAGCCCAGTTTATTTTTGGCTGAATGTGGTTAAAGGGGCCTGCTGCCCCTTTGACACTGCCTACCCCTTCGGGGATTATGGGCGTGATGTTATGTATGTATTATTAGTATATATTTCTTACATTCACAATGATTCTATAGCTGGGATATGCATTAAATAATATCTAAAGACGCGATAGCATGTGATGATGGTACCTACTACCTCTTAGACTATAATAGTAGATGAAGAGGAGTAGAAGAGTGACCGAGAAAAGTTGACTCACAAGATAGATAGCTAACTTAGTTAAAAAGTCAGTCGAATTGAGAACCTCCTCCTTTTTTTGAAGTCGGTTAAAAATAATTAACTCTTAACATAATCAAAAATCTTAGATAGAGGGTGTCGTTAAAGGCTATTTGAATGTGCAAGTTTCCACACACATTTTCTCTTACGGCCGAGATGATCCATAAATTTAAAAATTCAAAAATACATGACCGTGTTTCAATTAACTTACCTATACAAGGCATACATTTTACCGACATTTTTAACTGGCTCGATGGCGCATTCGGTAGTGACCCTGCTCCATGCGCCTAAAGTTGTGGTTTCGATCCCCGGGACAAACATTCGTACGATGATTTCTTGTGTTTGTTTTGTATCTGTGTGTTAATATCCAATATTTATTTGTATATTTGTAATACCACTGTTGATTCTGATATCCGTAACACAAATATTTAAGCTACTTACCTCGGAGTTAGATATATATGAAGTAGACTGACTGACCTTTACATTTACACCATTCATCAAAGTGTACAGTTACGTATGTATAGCTTCTACTTAATCTGACGAGATTGATTTGACCGATGACTGGCTCGATGGCGCATTCGGTAGTGACCCTGCCCCATGCGCCAAGAGTCGTGGGTTCGATCCCCACCCAGGACAAATATTCGTATGATAAACACTTGTGTTTGTTCTGTGTCTGGGTGTTAATATCCAATATTTAAGTATATATTTGTAATACCACTGTTGATTCTGATATCTGTAACACAAGTGCTTAAGCTACTTACCTCGGAGTCAGATCAATGTATGTGATGTAGTCGGATATTTATTTATTTATTATTTATTTCCCTTCCTGATACCTTAAAGTCAAGTTATCGAATTTAATTATACCTTTTTGTATTAGTAAAATTGTATTTTAATCCAATCACCGTTGTTCACAGACGTGGAACATAAATCTCGACGCACCGAATCGCCCGCACAGAACTACCCCAACTAATTCCAATGAGACTTGATAAAGCAGATGTGAATATTTAAAGGTAATGGTCGTATCCAAAACCTTATTTACTATGGGGCGGTTCACATAAAGAATTCACGAAACAAAGCCAATTGCGACCAGACTTGGATCTTGTGTTACCAACTAAACTGGCTAAGAAGGCATCAGGCTGTAAGTTTAATGGTTCCGTAACGTTTTTTTTTATAATCTAAGGGTAAACTAGTTTAAAATAAGAATAAGAAAACATCTCCATCCAACCCAGCCCACTGTCCCATGTTGGTCTGGGACTTAAAAATAACATGCCAACTGTGGTTCTTGATTGTGGTATATCGGGTTTTGGGTGTGTAATTGTGTAGGTGACAGATTAGCCGCTTGTCACTGCTTTTTCACAATTTTTCATCTAACCTAGCCCGACTTTATTTTTGGCTAAATGTGGTTGAAGGGGCATGCTGCCCCTGTGACTCTGCCTGCCCCTTCGGGGATTATGGGCGTGATGTTATGTTATATTATGTTTTTAAGAAAACATTAAGTAGTGTTGTAGACGTTGTCCAATATAAGGAATGATGTGCACAAATGTATGGAGCCTAATACCGGTACCAATTGAAGTGAATCCTACTAATATTATATATGCGAAAGTTTGTATGTATGGAGGGATGTTTGTAACTCTTTCACAAAAAAACTACTAAATGGATTTTAATGAAACTTTAGAATAATATAGCTTATACACCCGAATAACATATGTATCATCGATGTACCACGTGAGTGAAGCCGCGGGCAGAAGCTAGTGATACATAATTGGAAAAGCCATTCTCTGTAGAATAAGAGTTGCCAAAGTATTTGTTGTCCAATTTAAGTAATCATACTTTTTTACGTTTTTTGACTGTTCATTCTGGGACATAGTACTTAGTCTTAATTTTATTTAACTGTTATTCATTTCAACTGCTAGCATTTTTTTATGTTAAATAAAATTGATTGTACTGATTGTTAGTTTATTATTTTAGTAATTTGTACAAGTTTGAAGCAAAGTGCCTGATTAAGGTGTATTAAAATATATTCAAAAATCGAATCTTTTAGGGATAGTCCAGTAATTTGGTTAAATATAAGGGGGTGTCTGAAAAACTTACGGGACTAGGTAATTTTATAGATTTTGAAGTGCTTTTATCGAATGTCAACTTTGCCACATCCTATCTATGCCGTTTTCGCTGTATATAGAAGAAGAAAATCGATATACTGAATGAGATGATACCATAACACATCTCGGTGTTGGTTAGCCTTCTTATAGTGTATTAATTTAGTTATACGCGAATCCTGAACTACTTATTGCGTCAAATGGGTTGTAAATAATTTCGAAATCGCCACTGAACCCTCCGAGGCAATCGGTTACCATCTCTTACTAGGTTGCGCATTTTGCATTTTTCAAACATTTTCGCTACATCAGTTTCTCGTTACGTACTGTGTACTACGTATTGATCCAACGAGTTCAACGTGATAGAACTAAAATCATAAATAAATGTATATTTGTTTACATGAGGAACAAGCGGACAAGTTGCAAATTACGTAATTCAATTATTCAAACTAAAATCTTAGTTGAAGTTGGGATAATTAAACAAAATTATTGATTACGTGTAAAATTTTATACATACATACATACATAACATCACGCCCATAATCCCCGAAGGGGTAGGCAGAGTCAAAGGGACCATATTCAGCCAAAAATAAAGTCGGGCTGGGTTAAATGGAAAACTGTAAAAAGCAGTGTCAAGCGGCTAACCTGTCGCCTACACAATCACACACCCAAAATCCGATATACCATTAGTCGTCTTTTACGACATGCTAGGCAAGAACCACAGTTGGCATATTCTTTTTAAGTCCCAAACCAACATGGGACAGTGGGCTGGGTTGGATGGAAAGCTGTGAATAAGGAGTGACAAGTGGCTAGCTCGTCGCCTACTCAGACACATACCCAAAAGCCCGTAAACCATTAGTCGCCTTTTACGACATGCTAGGCAAGAACCACAGTTGGCACATTATTTTTTTGTCCCAAATCAACATGGGCCAAGTCCCAGACCAACATGGGACTAAAAATATAAATAAAATTTTATATTTATTTCAAATTACCTATTAATTAGATTTTACAGTTGCGGCGTTTTATGACGTCACAACGAGCCATGTTATACAGAACCCAAAGAAGGTCGTGACAGTATATAATCAGTAGGTTTATAATAAGGTCCAACTTTCCTATTTCGTGATCTAAGCCCAGGTGATTAAAAAACAAAAAATAAATAATAATTTATTGCGAGACCATGAGTTCATGACCATGTTAGTTACAAATGAACTTAAAACTATGTTAGTATGTTACATTGGTTGTTATACAAACCTATGACAGAGTATTTTATCGGTTTGCTTATTTACATACAAATCAATAAAACAATTGGATTTTGACATCGGTCTTTAAATATCCAATGCACTTATTGTCTACGTTCCTCAAAACTTCATCAACTAGCATGATAAAGATAACGATAATGAAAATTTATTTGCAAATGAGTAACAGGCTAATAGTATTATTAATGAACAAGTATTTGTTCATATGTAACAAATACTACTCATATTATCATACCATTTTATCTGGATGGACTTCTGTACGATTTTGCTAACATTATTAAGGCGAGGTCTCCAGAAATAAAACAGTGCTCCTAGTTTTAGTTTGGCTGTTTTCGGGTAAAAATAAAGGACTCCAGGGATAATAATATACCGTACCATTTGCATATAAACTGAATATAAATACTAATCAGCTGTGTTCGGTCTCAGGTGCCATCCTTCACGTCTGCTGGGGCAAATGTTTTTTCTCCACAATTTACTGGGCGCGTTCCCTCGGGATTCATTGGAGGTTTTATAGTGCACTCTGTGTATGAGGTAATGTGATAATTTGGTTTATATTTGTCCCAATGCGGCGTACGTGTGTGGCTTTAAATAAGCCCCTGCGAGAAGTTACCTTTCTATTTTTCTTTGTTTTATAATTGAAAACGACTTTACACCAGCTGCTTAGTAGCAGCTTACAAAATTGCGCCTTTTTGTTTCGTACCTAAAAGCACTATAACTCTGGTTTAAGAAGAAAATTGTAGATGAGTAGTGACAAGTGGCTAACTGGTCGCCTACATAACCACAACTCATACCCCAGTCGCATTTTACGATATGCTAGGCAAGGAATACCGATGGCAAATACTTTTCGAGTCCCCGACTAACATGCGACAAAAAATAAATGAATAATAATAAATAAATATCAGACTACATCACATACATTGATCTGACTCCGAGATATGTAGCTTAAGCACTTGTGTTACGGATATCAGAATCAACAGTGGTATTACAAATATATACTTAAATATTGGATATTAACACCCAGACAGAGATCAAACACAAGTATAATAATATTTGTCCTGGGTGGGGATCGTACCCACAACTCTTGGCGCATGGGGCAGGGTCACTACCGAATGCGCCATCGAGCTTGTCAAAGTAAAGCTTAAAAAAAGTCCAACGTTGGAAGTCCACCGTTGCTGAATGCGTCACAGCATCATGGCACCCAACGGCTCTCCGCATCACTGTATCGCGCCTTTATCACCCCATAACACGTGAAGCAATTAGTCGCTGATGTATGAACATACAATATTCAGGGCACGTCACGCGCTGACGTCACCACCAATTTCACGAGCAATATCACCAAATAATGCGCCGAGTGAAGTGCCAACTGTGAAGTAAACGATTCCTGTATTTACGAGGGTGACGGCCTATCTAAAACAGTTTCGGGGTTCCGTGAAAGGTGGCGAGAAATGGTTTTAGTCTGTTAGAATATACTGCCAGTATTATTGGCAATAGGGATGATGACTGCATTAAAAAACTATAATTCTATTTAGTCCGTCAGTTAGATTATACAAAAATACTAGACACACATTCGCTCTATCAAATTAACAAAAAATCTCAAAGTTAGAGAGCATCAAAGTTTGGAAGTGGGGGCTTGCGACGTCACTTTTTTATAAAAAAATTACGAAAGCGTGACGTCACGCGCAACTTGAATGAATCGTCAATGTTCGTTTGACAAATAAATGAAAAAATATTTTTCAATGTCCAATATTTTTTTATAATCTAACTGACGGACTAAACTTTTTTTTTTGTCATCTAGCCTATTGCTACAATAAAACTTTTGTTGTTTCTTATTGGGATAATTTGAAATTTTAAGCTTTTATTTGTTTACTCTTATCATGTGTTTGTCTTACCCAATCGCATTTACTGTAGTTACAGGAGCATCTATAAGGTATGTTGTGAAATTTTGTGATTTAAAAGATTTCAATTTCATCATGAAACAATGGCTTAACAACAGACCCGTTGGTCGAGTGGTCATAGACCCTGGCCACGAAACCAAGGGTCGCAGGTTCGAATCCCGCTAGGGGCAAATGTTTCGTGTGATGAACATGGATTTTTGTACTCGACTCATGGACTCGGACTCTGGAGCATTTATTTATTTATTTATTTTATTTACAAAATTGTATTTACCAAGTTTGTTAAATATGTAGTATAGTAGATATGTAATAATCAATTCTATAAACAAATGTTTCTCTCATTTATTTAATGTACTTATTTTATTATATACAAGCGTGACACATATTGTAAGTAATAGAATAAGATAAAGCTCATCCTTCGTCTATATACTTACAAAAGAATAATCAAATTGAATTGCAGAAAACCAAAGTTTCAAAAGTATAAGAAAGCTCAAACATATGCTAATTGAGAAAAGCTATTAGTACCTCGTGAATATTTTGAGGACAACTTTGTTTAAAGAAAATACAAAACACAAAGATTTTGATTCTAATACAAATTGAAAATTGTTATATACTTATATATTTTCTAAGCCTAAAAGGGTATTATGATAATTCTATTTATGTTATTTATGAGCTGCTGTATACTTGATGATAAATGCAATAAATTACTTTGATTTTAACTTTAAAATCACTGACATGTTACAAAATTTTATCGCCCATATTACTTATTACTTAAATGGCTTTTAGCTAATATAGATACGGAACCCCGTCCGTATGGTATCTCTCCCGGCCGGTTTTTTCGCTAATCGAATGCCTATCGAGTAAGTGGAAATATGAGAACCGGCGGAGTTCCGAAACGTAAACTTGAACGTTCAAGAGCTCTGAGGAGATGCTTGCCGAGTAAACGTGTACCTCTCATCTCGCTTGTCGCTACGTGAATGAAATGGAGTTTAGGTAACAAAGCTGGAGGAAACTGAATATTTGTTACCGGGTAACGAATGCATCGAGCATAGAAACGTTACTCACAGATTCATTTCGTTACTCGCATTTGTTGTTAGGATGCCTCTGACTGAGTGTGCTCAATTATATTAGAAATAACTATATGATTAAACTGGCTTTTATATTTCTAGTTTTACCAATTCATAGCTTTTTGGAAAATACTTGGAAACTTTTACTTTCTACTTGGACGCACACAAACATTTTCGTATATGAACTACTTTGAATCCCAGAATATATTCTGAGGATTTCACTTACCTACCTGTGGCAAATCTTCACATACGTAAAGTTAGGGTGCATCCGCTCCTTGCGCCCAAACGTTTCCAACATTATCCTACGTTTCCACGAATCCGTCCGTTATTCACCGAGCACGTCTCAATGCCGCGCCCACCTGTCCCCGAAGACGGGTCAAAGCTGCAGCTGTAATCACGACCATAGAGCACCGTTGGACCACGTATTTCGGGTATTATAGCAAACGGAATACAACCACCGTCTAGTTATTCAGGAGTACAGCAAACATCTTCGTTGGCTTTAATCCAGGGGTCGGTGGCGGAGGCTTAGAGAGCTGCTGGATGTGGCAGCAATTCAATATATTCAACATTTTCTTTCCTTTTCTAGTCTATGCATTTTATGTTAGACCAATCATGGTCATTACGTTTCTGGTTACTCTTTTCATAAGATTAAGATCTTTATAATATTTATCTCTTTCAATAAGCATAAACGTAACGTAATATATATTTAAAAATAGTTAGCATACATCACGCACATATCCCGAAGGGGCAGACAGAGTCATAGGGGCAGCAAGCCCCTTCAACCAAATTCAGCCAAAAATAAATCAGGACTGGGTCAGATGGAAAATTGTGAAAATGCAGTGACAAGTGGCTAGCTTGTCGCCTACACAATCACATAACCAAAACCCGATTTACCATGAGTCGCCTTTTACGACCAGCTAAGAGTACAAGAAGCACAGTTGGCAAATTATTTTAAGTCCCAGAACAACATGGGACAATGGATGTTAGATGGATGCTAGACCAATGGATGTTAGACCAATGCTGGGTTAGATGGAAAATTGTGAAAAAGTAGGGACAAGCGGCTAGCTCGTCACCTACACAATCACATACCTAAAACCCTATATAACATTACCAGGGGACAAAGTTGTAAAATTCTAAAGGGGAATGTCTAACCACATTAATGGACAGTTATTTATAAACTAATATGAAAAATTCATATAAGTACTAGAAATACGTGCTAAAATGATTTGACATACATGACGAGGATACTGGTCCTCTTACATGAGAAACCTTCTTTAGACCACCTGGCTTCGGCGTATTGAGAATTAAAAAACATGTTTTGTCTCTTCTATCTGAACTCTATATCTGTGTTGTATGGCTCTTGCAATTAGTTTCTGCTCAAAGCGCGTCTGCCACAGACCGAGTCTATGATCCAGCTAAGCCGCCGGAAAACACTGCTTCTGTGCGGGGCCGGAGCGACTCTGGCGCAGTTCCGATATTAATATAAAGCATTCGTTTATTATGATTAGTAGCGGGCCGAAGCGGACTTACAGGAAATACGTTTGGTAGAATTTGGAAATCATTAGTTTCCTAAGTATAATTATAAATACGAAAGTAATTATGTCCTATAGTCTGCCCGTTACGTTTTAATGCTTTTTAAATTTTTTGACCGTTTAGGAGGCATGCCAAAATGTTGATTCCTAAGATTAGAGATATCTAATATCTATCTGGAAAAAAACATATCACGGGTATGAACCCGTGATCTATATTATTGTATGGTTAAAGTTTGTGTTATTTAAAGCATTCAATTGTTATGATTAGAAGCAGATCTGAAGTGTTGCGAAAAAATACGTTATCTACAATTTGGGTTAAATTTGGAAATCCTTACTATCCTTATTAAAATAGTAAATGTAAAATCATGAAAATACTCATTACGTGCAGTCATAAATATTAAGATATCCGAAAATCTTGAACATATAACAACATAGTTTTTGTAAAAATGTCCCTTACATCTGTAACGCCTTTAGCGTCAGTGCGGACTATGCTCTCTTGAAAACTAAAAAGTAAACACCAATTATATCAAATTCATACGTGTTTCCAAAGGTGCGGTTGAAAGCTCCTCACAGAGACAGGCTGCGGGCGCGTATTCAGGTAGCAGAATAACCTCGTGATTTCTCAGGAGATCGCGAATGGCGGTCGGTAGGCCACGAAGCTCTGTGCGAGTAGCCAACTGTGGAGACGGCTTTCGGAAAAAATGGCATAGCATATTTTTGGGGTGTAAAAATTGGTATGTAGGTAGTAGCATTAATGGAAGTTCTGACACAGACTTTAACTTTATACATACATAACATCACGCCCATAATCCCTGAAGGGATAGACAGAGTCAAAGTGGCAGCAGGCCCCTTTAACGACATTCAGCCAAAAATAAAACTAGGGTTAGATGGAAAATTGTGAAAAAGTTTATGCCTTTGGTAAATAAACTTTTAGAACACGATGTAACCAATGACAGTTCAGCAATCATTTTCGCCGTACTGTCCGTCCGGGTAAGATATTGGTCGGTAAAATGTCGAAAAATAATCGGAATGAGTTGAAAATTTTAAGATGTTGAGAATATACCAGATCATGAACAATGGAACGTAGATACATTATTTCTACAAATATTAGAACTGCTTACTGTCCCATGTTGGTCTGGGACTTTCTTCCAACTGTGTTCTTGCCTAGCATGTCGTAATTTTGGGTGTGTGATTGTGTAGGCGATAGGTTACCCGCTTGTCACTGCTTTTTCACAATTTTCCATCTAACCCAACCCGGCTTTATTTTTGGCTGAATGTGGTTGAAGGGGCATGCTGCCCCTGTGACTCTGTCTGCCCCTTCGGGGATTATCGGCGTGTTACGCATATATGTATGTATATTAGAACTCTAGATGGTTTACTATACATATTTTTGCATCTGTATGAAATTATAAATGAGTTAATTTAATACATTGAACACAGTTTGAGGGCACGATTGTACCCCGCCAAGACGAGCTAAGCGAAGCGCAAGGGCCTACCTACTTCCTCTCGAAGCGCTTTGTCGTTTTTTTAACCCTTATAACTTGGCTCTCGATTATACCAGATCAGATAATCAAAATTCTCGTTTTTTCAGCAATCAACAGCTAGATACAAATGTAACAACGAAATTTCGAAAAATGACGCAAATATGCCGCAAGTTGAAACTCATATCATTGCCTGTCAGATGTTATCAAGGCGCCTCGCATGGTAATCCAATTCGCCCCGTTACAATTTTCTCGTAATTGGCACAGTGAGCCGCATGTTACCCCAGTAATTGACCTGGATAATTAAAAAACAATATCGACATGTAACAGCCCCTTCGACGTTTGATTAAAATCAAAAAGCAAACAGTTATCTTTGTATAGCGTTCAATTGAAAATGAATGTTGTTAATGCGGTTCAAATGTACCTAGGTACTTTAAAAGTATTTTTAGTAGAATTAAACTAAATACCTACTATGTTCTATAAAATTTGTCCTTCATATAAGTACTGGTCGTGCCCGCGTTTTTTATGTTATGTATTACATTAATCATAAATCCAAAGGTCTATAGACTTTCTAGATAAATAGGCTATTTAACACTAAATTTTTTTTTTTATTGGACTAGTAGTTCCTGAGAATCAAAAATCAATCAATCAATTCGCGTTCAATCAAACAAAACAAACAAACACACTCTTCAGCTTTATAACATTAGTAAGTATAGATAATTTAGGTCTGAAGTTAGACAAAGAGATAGATAGATTTACTTTCACATCTAATATTAATACATTCAAACGTAGTGTTAGCAGTAACTTATCACACGATTAGGAACTTATCCAACTTTTAAATAAACTAAAGGTAGACAAATAACTAATTCAACTACGGGTATGCTTTGAAGTTTAATTATTGAATGAATAACTAAGCGTGCCAAAATACTTAAAGGGAATTTCCAAGTATGTGTTAATCATATAGTTACGTACGTAGTAATCCCTGTTGATTTATCTAAGCTGAGACCAGACAAAGGTTATGTATTTAGCTGTCAAGTGTAGACATACATGTGTTTAAACGACATCTATTTAGTGCTATAGACTATGTCTTCAAACTACAATGACACTTGACAGCCAGCTCATGTCTAACCATTCTTGAGTTCTGGTCTATAGTATAGAACTCCAGAAAGGTCACTCACACAAAAAGTAGATTTTCGAGATTGCCAAAATATCGATCTGTACTTTTGCAGCTAGATTTTGTCCATGATTCAGTCCTCGAGGAGTTCCGTCTTGTTATAGACAAAAATTCGTACGGTGGAAGGAATTAATTAATTTGGCGAGTAAAGCAGCCTATTTACTTTTTTAGTGTTCAATTTCTACAGTTCCTTTTAGAACAACCAGTTAGATCATTTAACCTTTAGTGAGAATTGACATACTCTGTCGTTGAATGCGAGCCTTCAACCAAATGGACAAACCACCGCATAATTACCTACTAGTCTTCAATAAAATATATCATATTATACAAAAACACATTAAATTAATAAACTTCAATTTATTATGTCTGCGTCTGATTGCGTTTGTATTTTCAGTAGGTATGTAATTAAGTAGATTAAAAAGGTATTTTTTTATCGGTACATCATTACAAATGTTCAAGATGTCATACATGGCGGCATTTAAATGACCCAGGTAACGACTGACCAGGATAGAAAAGAAAATCATGCTACGCCGATCTCAGATAATCTGAGGAAATTTAAAGAAGTAGAAGGTAATTCAATTCAAGAAAACCAGACAAGAGTGAAATTGGCATTACGGTAAAAAAAAATTACTATACTTATATTTTGAGAAAATAATTAGACTTTTTTTTTTATATTTCGGTAATTTACGGCTAAAATAAAATTTACGTGACATTTTCTGGAACTCCTTAAGTGAGTCGCGGACATAGAGGGTGCTAAAAATCCGAACACCCCTCCACACATCCGCGCCCGCGGCAGCCTCCGATTTCTTTGTAAAACCCCACGCATTAAAGCCAGTTCTATCAGACAGTTAATTCCGGGGGAAATTCACGAAATTTCATTACGCTAATGAACCGAAACACGTTTATCTACGACGGAGCCCATTCAGCGCTCGCACAAATGCCTTTCTGATGGCCCGATTTTGTATCGATGGGTATAATTAATACGCGTAATATGTTGATGCCTAAATGGGATTAAATTTAAATTGCCGGCTTATTTGCAAGTTAAGCGACGTGCGCAAAGGTATAAAATAGGATGGGAGACCGGTTTTTGTTATGAATTTTAGATCCAAGGATTGTTGATCCCAACACATTAAGGTTAAGGTTCAAGTCTTTCACCAAAACAAATTTAGAGGCCATCCACCACTGCTAATGCGTAATGGGAGTTGACTCTGTTGCTTTTATATCAGAACTGCTGCTTCCAAAGTCATAAAAATGGGTTATCTACATAAGATTATGTATATTTTTGGATTTTATTATTAAGTATTATATACGAGAATGGTATACAGTGAATGGAGCTTTTACAAAAATCCATACATATGCTGTGTTCTATTGATGCAGTTAACCGAATTTTGTATATATGTATTTAATCTTTATATGTAATATTAGATCAATTTTGCGCTATGAAACCGCAATGACAAAAAATTTAGAGTAGGAAGATTCTATGTGAAAAATACCTACCAAAAATCTCGCAATATCACTATAACAGTTCATTGAATTTCACGCAGGCGATTTTAGAAACTAGTACAGGATTGGTAAAGGATCAAGTTTCTTTGAATCAAAATGCAATTTGAGCCACCTATCGCCACTGCTACTTTAACACAAAGGCAAGAATGTCTGTTACGTTGCAATTTCCAGAACTCTTCTTCTTTCTAGCTCTTTATTTCTATCTACTTACGATACTAGACTTCGAGTAGATACCTAATATTATATTGAGTAATAATATAGGTGACAAAGTTCCGAAACATATCAGTGATTAGTCACAGAGGAAGAACGGTGGTAGATCAATGCTACGCCTCAATTGTGGGGGTGTTGGTTCAAACCTGGGCATGACTATTTTCAAATCTATGTACGTATTTATACCACTAGTTCGGCTGTAAGGTAAATTACCGTAAGGAAACCTGCACCGTAAAATGACTATGAATTGGAAACCATTATCTAAGTTTTCTGGTTGATTTCCCTGTTAAAGAGTTTCGGGGATCAGGTGGCAGTCGCTGCGATGGATTTTGTGAAATTTGTCCAAGGGGAAACTAACATTTTAAGAAGAGTAGTGCCTCAACAAATACAACACAAAACAATACAATTCCCCATTCTGACACACCAATTCCCTAGTTCTAAACTAAGCTCATGCTTGTGCTATGGATACTAGATGAACGGATAGACATATTTATACGTTTATGAACATCCTGACTCGAGTACATCACACGAAAAATTTACCCTTAGCGGGATTCGAAACTGCGACCCTTGGTTTCGTGGCCAGGGTTCTGATCACTTGTCCAACGGGCCAGACAAATATCGACTAATACATACATACGTAATATCACGTATGTAATCCCCGAAGGGGTAGGCAGAGTTAAAGAGGTGGTAAGCCGTCTTAACCACGTTCAGCCAAAAAAGGACATTGGGCTGGGTCGACTTATGATCAAAAGAAGTCGAATTAAACAATTTTAGACGAAAAATAGAACGTCTAACTCTTGCTCATCCAATAGTCCCATTCGTATTATGCACATCTGAGGGTGCTGACATGCCAATAAAGAGATTGTATATCACACAGTATTATCTTATCAGTCAGTGTGACGAAACACTATTACCCGTCGGTTGATCACGGAACGATCACGCTGATTCAATTACCGGGGTCATTAATCACACGTATTATTGGACAAATTAATACACACGAGAACTACACCGGGACAATGACTAGAATTAGAGCGAGTTAAAGGACAATTTCGATGCAAATACTGATGCTTTTGTTGTCTCGACCACAGACAATCTCTAGATTAATTTTTTAATCACTATTCTTAAGTGGTACACTTCTAGGTTTTCTGAAGAATTCACTAAAATATTAATTGCATATAATCCCTTCGAAGATGAATAAAGGTAAATGTATAGACTAGGACCCAGCACCGTCACAGGAAGATTGAATGAAACACCGAACTTCTAGTGAACTAAATGTAATGATTTACTTATTGTCTTGAATGGTCTCTTATGGTCTAATTTGAACTCTATGGCGTTGGGTATATATGTACTGGGTAAAACGAAATGCCATCGCGTGGCAATCTACACCCAACGCCATCTGTTGGTAGAAAACGAGCACTACATCTTCAGTAGTAGCTCAAACAGTTAAAAAATAAAATAAAATAGGTACCAATAGGTCAGACTAACTTGTCAAATCACCAAACCCCATCTTCCAAGCTTAGATGTATGGATACTAGGTAATGAATTAATATACCCACTTAAATACATTCATACTCTTTACTCTTTCTTTCTACCCCTAGGGAAGTGGCGTGAATTTAATAGTAGTAAGTATATTGTACTCGTTAATAGTACTATTTTCACCACACGAATAAACTAGATCTAAGGTTACTCAGATATCTTGTTTAATTATTTAATATTATGTAACTATGGGAAATCATTTTAACTATTTCACAAAGTCATCATGACACATTATAAATATCTGAAATTCTTTTAACCAAGTCCATAGTCCACTGAATCTGCAAATAACCTAAAAGTTTAATCAATACATTGCAAGTTAGATAGAAACATTCTCCTACTAATTAGGTACCTCCCATGTAACGTAAATGCATCGCATCACATGCTAAACCCGCCCGTCCTTGAACAAAACGCATTTCAATTAAAGTTGTGTCTAAGTTAGACTCGCTCGACCCAGGCGTAGTGTACCCGGCCGCGTTCAACAAATGGAATTATAAGCCCGTCTTATGCCGTGGTTACCTGCGCTAAGCTTGTAGGCCCGTTCAGAAGGTATAACTTACTTGCCTTACAATGTTGCTTGTTACTTCACGTCAGGCGTACAAGTAACTCATTCTGCTACTTTTACGTAACAATGTATGACTTTATAGTAGTTAATTAAGGCAGTTCTGTGTAGTTATAATTTGTATAATTGATATTGACGATTAAAAAGTCAGCTAGAACTCAATCAGTGACCAATCAGTGAAATCCATTGTGTTTGAATATATAATTGAAAATACTATGAGTAATATATACGTTTACATAGACCCCAAACATTTTAGATGATATTCGCGTTACATCGACAGAATATGACTGGTTTCTTTTGAAATATGTGCGTCACATATAAATTGATTGGATATAGTGACCAGATTATCTATTCTAAGATCATTCATTAATGATTAGATTATTGTTTTTATAATATATGTATGTTAGACTTAAGGTATATATTAAATGGGCCAATATTGTTTTATAATAATTTGTTGCCTGAATTAAATGAATGTATTATTATTATTAACAAACCCACCGCATCGGTACAGAATGCTAAGAAGAAAGGATTACATTGTAAGATAATAAAGTTATTTTGCACGGCACATAACCTTTTATTACTAGAAACCTAACATTTTATAATATCATGCCTATCTCTATATTATATGTCGAGATATAATAACGTAATTAGTAAATAACTAAGTCATATGATAATTTTGTAATATGCACAAAGGATGTCTATAATTTATCATCACAACAAAATTGTTTACCTTATATGATCGGTTTGACGAACCATGTAAAGCAATATGTTATAGACTAAATTAACGATAAATTCAATAAAAAAAATCCAGAACACACGAAAGTCCCCGAAACCAGCCGTAAGTGACGCAATCAAGTTGTCCACTTCAAACGAGGCTTCAAGCAAAGGTGGCACACCATGGCGCTCAGTACGCGTTAATATTTGTTGCATTCATTTCGACTGCTGGTCAGAACATTTTGACTGGTAGCTGGTGTTACAAAGAGTACCTTAAGCTACTTATGGTTTAGTAAACAGTTAAGGTTACGCAAAAAAGAAATGTTTGTTTGATTAATTCTGCCCGGAATAATTCGCAGAAAACAGCTAGTTTATTTACCATATAATCTTTATAGGCACATCTGAACCTAGATTTATCAGTTACGCAATTAAGGTGTCCTCTTCAAACGAGGCTTCAAGTGAAGACGGCACACCACTGCGTTTATATTTGTTGCGTTCATTCCGGCTGCTACCGGGTAATTTGTCTTTCATTGTTCACTTCATCACTACCCTGACTACCTCACAAGTTTCCTCCATTGTGCTAATGGAGCTGACTTTACAGTGGAAATCAAGGAAGTCAATTAGCTCTGAGCTGTTAATGAAGTGTAGGTTGGTAAACAAAGTCTAGCTTTTCTCACTTAGAAATACAAAAGAGGAAAGAAAGAAATGTCCATTTAAATTCAGCCTCAAACTAAATCATTTTAATACTAGATGATCTTTTGCAATTATAATTTTTTACGACACAAGTCGAAATGAAACGAGTAAATTAGTTCATTGACGTAAGTAAATACAGTCTACCAATGACTATCGTCGTGTCGTAACTTTTAAAAGTTTTTCCCAAAAACCTTATGCTTCAAAATGGTTCGAACTAGACAAGAAATGGGGCATTCGATAATTAAAAATGCTAGCACATGCATAAGTCCTTAATCCTAATGGCTGCGAGAGTGTGTATTCAAAATTCAGCAACTATAGATGCAGGCCGCTGCGGCAAATAGAGAAACGCTCGTTAATGGAAAAAAATGTAATACTGGAACCGGTTAAAGCCGGATGGGGGCCGCGAGCCGGACGCGGGGCCGCCGGCGCCGGACGCCGCGCTCGGCCGTTCATTATTGAGCGTGGTTGATAGCAACTGTTTACACCTTGATTATAAAGTACGTTATTTATGGTAGTGTATAGAATTACCTATACAATTAGGTAATTCATTTTGTTCATTGTGTATGAAAGGCCAAATTGGTTGCTAAGTAAACTGACCAAAATGTTTTAAGCTTGTATGGATTTTGCTTTCTGTCTCTTAATTATGTGGGTACAACATGAAATGTTGCCATAACCAATCAATGTTATCAAGTCTGATTTTTTTATGAATTACCTAAGATTACTAAAATTACCATCACAATAAAACAGCAATCTCTGTACTCAAAAACACTTCAAATATTTACCATACAAATTCGATATAAACGTCGATAATATTAATGGTTGCAAAAGTCTATATTCGAAATCCAGACCGCTGCGACCAAAACGCTCGTTAATAAAAAAAAGTAATGCTGATTCCGGTTAAAGCCGGATGGGGGCCGCGAGCCGGACGCGGGGCCGCCGGCGCCGCGCTCGGCCGTCCATTATTGAGCGCGGTTGATAGCAACTGTTTATGGAGTTGCTGTTCACACCTTGACTATATCGTATGCAATCGTCTGGTTACATGCAATGTGAAATGAGTTGCTGAATAAACTGGCTCAAGCCTCTTTCTAATAGCAACTGTTTATAAAATCACTGGTTTGGCCTAAGATTCTTTTCGAGCTTAATGTGTGATTTTTAGCACAGACGCTGTTTATCATAAAAACGATAGACATAAACAACACACCGGGTCAGACATTTTAATTGAATGACTCATTTATTTGTCACATCTTAAAAAACGCCATAGATTTCAAAACGTCAGCCGATAATCGTAATGAATGACCATGAAAGTGTGCATTCAAAATCCAGACTGCTGCGAGCAAATAAAGGAAAATGAATTGAAAAATGTGATGCTGGTACCGGATAAAGCCGGATGGGGGCCGCGAGCCGGACGCGGGGCCGCCGGCGCCGGACGCCGCGCTCGGCCGTCCATTATTGAGCGCGGTTGATAGCAACTGTTAATAGGGCGTTAATGATGTGGATGAATTTGTGTTTTTGTGGATGAAGTTTGGACGGCAACTGTTTAGTAATGAGTGTGCAGTCTATATTGAATGTGATGCAGCAGAACGGTAATTTCGACTTCATCTTCGGAAATGTTCGTGAAAATTTTTTTTTACTCATGGAAATACGAAGACACCATAATGATCATCATGTGAAATAATGATCACCTTGCACCAAATGGAAAAGGCTATATAGATTAAAAGGTTATAGTAATTACCTACCCGCTAAACTCAATTCCTTAAAATCAATGTTTTTTCATGACTTAGTTTGATGTATTATCTTTTGAAAATATGTTACTCTTTAAGATAACTTGAAATTGTACTCATATATTGGTTTATTAATTTGCGAATTACTTACAATAACGGTATTTAGACAGGTTATAAAAACCTATACACCTGAAGATCACAGTTAGCAAGTAGACGATTATAGCAAAAGATTGTAAGAAACAGGTTTGGGAATTATTGCCGTCGCTAACTAAACGTCATTCAGACCATAAATACTAATGAACTGCTTCAGAAGGCAGTGCGAAATATCGCAGATGACATTATGTGACTAACAGAAATTTGCATAGAAATCTTACATACATACATAAAATCGCGCCCGCAATCTCCATAAGAGTAGTTGTTTTAGCAAGTTTTAAATTGTGCTGAAGAAGTACCACAAGTGGCTAGCACATCGTCACGCAATCACAAGCAAATACCCAATGTCAAATATACCACTAGTCGTCTTTTACAGCATGCTGGCAATGAAACATAGGCGAAGGAATCTTGTGTCTTAGGAATATCTTTAGGGACACCTATATCTACATTTAATCATTAACTGTTGATCAATTAATACCCGCAACTTTGTCCGTATTGCCCTGTAATATCAGCAGGGGAACAACTTTATTTGTAATAGGAACAAAAAGTACACATAACATAGAGATTCTATGCGTTATTTCTGGTTATAAACTTCCTTCCTGCTTTTAATCTAAATACTCCAATTTGCGTTAGTGAAAAAAAAATATATCATCACGCTCCCAAACTCCGAAGGAGTGGAATCAGTTCAAGGATCAATAAAGCCCATTCAATCGAATTTAGCCAAAGTTGAGTTAAGTAAGCTAAAATCGTGAAAAGTAGTGACAAGCAACTCGCTCGTCACCTATCATAAGTACGTAAACGTTAATACTAAATATTAGCAAAGTATCAATATCGCGTTATACTCATCGCCTACTTTATAATAAACTGATAAAGTATTGACGTCCGTAAGAAGCTGCCGGAAGTTGGACCGTGAATAATAGATCCGATCAATTAGTTTAGGAGTAACGTCGGGTTCCGGCCTGGGAAGTTTGTGTAATTGCAGTACCTTACCACTTCGGGGGCGCTATTCTGGTGCGAAAGTCTCCAGAGGGTGGCTGTTTACGAACGTGAATGCGTTATTATGTTCTCATCGAATGTACTGGTGTTAGCCAGTTATTATGTTCGCATCGGTCGAGTGTAAATCAAGCAACATATGCTATTGTCGGGACTCTGATGGGTAATCAATGTAAATCTTCAGTTACTACTATTTTGGAGTTAAAATTTACATTGTCCGATGTTGGTCTGAGACTTAAAAAATAATGTGTTAACTGTGTTTCGTGCCTAGCATGTCGTAAAAGGCGACTAATGGTATATGGGGTTTTGGGTATGTGATTGTGTAGGCGACGATCCCCTTTGACTCTGCCTACCTCTTCGGGGATGATGGGCGTGATGCTATGCTTGTTTGTTTGTTTGTTTAAAATCTGTAATGGTGCATCCAAGGTGCGGTAGTATGTTTTTGAGCAGCCAGATATTGTATTTTTAAACATCATGTTATTTTATGATAAAACAACAATATTTTTAAATAACATCGGAGAATGCCTTAGGATCGGTGATCCTGTCCGCATTGGGAAAAGCAGAGTAGGATATGTCCGATTTGCGCGGACTAATCCCAATAATAGCCAGCGATCAGCGCTTTGTTGCAAGACCTGGAATCCCCACCGGATGAAACTGGGTCAGTAATTAACGCGCCTTTGGTCTAACTCAAAATAAAACGTTTAGACGAAAGAAGAAAGAAAGCTGTCGCGAAATTCTTGAACAAATATAGGGTCAAACTAAACATTTCATTATATCATTCAATCTTTTTCTCATGAGTCAGCTATAGCTAGAGCTAACACTCTTTCGTTAGTCTTTTTATGCATGTTTTGCAAATGAAGGTACTAACGTAAAGTGATAAAAAGCGTACAAAAAAAAGTTTACATAAAAAAAAAATATTAAATCTAGTGCGCACCAGAATTGGACCCTTTACCCTTCGCGCCATCGCTCATTAAATGTTTTTATTAACAAACCCCCGAAGTCTGTCGGATTCGTCTATTAATATTATTGAGATGAAATTACAATAGGTTCTGTTTTTATAGCGTCAAGTTGCTATTACACTATTATACAACTATTTTCTCCCATGTTGGTCTGGGACTTAAAAAATTATGTGCCAACTGTGTGTCTTGCCTAGCATGTCGTCAATGGCGACTAATGGTATATGAGGTTTTGGGTATGTCATTGTGTAGACGACGAGCTAGCTACTTGTCACAAATGTTTCACAATTTTACATCTAACCCAGCCCAGTTTTATTTTTGGCTGAATGTGGTTAAAGGGGCTTGCTGCTCCTCTGACTCTGCCTACCCCTTCGGGGATTATGGGCGTGATGTTATGTATGTATGTATGTATATTAGAACTCTAGATGGTTTACTATACATATTTCTGCATCTGTATGAAAATATAAATGTTGTGTAACTATTTTGTCTATGTGATCTTCTTCGTAGCGTTCTAGTTCTCGTTTACGTTCGCGTTCTTAGTCATTCATGCCCCACTTAAATAATGACCGTGAAAAAATAATGGAGAAATATTTTCCCTCACAATTGCGATTTTATAAACATTTGTGGTACCTAGAGATACCTAGCCTAGACTTACCTAGGTTTAAACTCGAACCACTAGCATGTGAGACTTCTGCTGTCCTTATCATTGAACTACACCACCCTCGAAGGGTTAAAATTAGTATTGACCTATTAACACCGTTCTATTGGGGAACTTTCCAAAAAGGTCCGAATAATAAAGTTAACCCTTTAAATTGTTTTTTTACGTCTGTCGCGCGGATGTCGCGGGAATTCCGCCCCAATAGGGTTGGTTCCGGCGCGTGTAAGTTGGACAGTTATATTGATTTCGGGCGATTATCCGAACACATTTTTACTTAACTTTAAAAAGTTCGCTTTTTGCCAGCGCTGTTTGAAAACTGGGTGAGACGAGGTTGGAGTTTAGTTTAGGTATATTTGATTTTTTTTATTTAGCTAAGGATTTATCTGAAATTATACGCTATACAGTAGCAATAAATAATAGCTAATTTACAATAGTATTCGTATGACATGAAATGTATTTTATCACAACGGTAGCTAATCGTTGTAATCTACATTTTTAACAATATAAAAAAATCTATGTACATTCCTGTGGTTAAATCCGCACAAATGTATTAAATACTAAATGTTGTTATGAAACAAGCTTCTGCCAGCCCTACCGCGCCATCAAACCCTTGCTTAACCCGTAAAACCCCAGCCACATACACTTTCATACCTTTCTCCGCTTGATCAATTTGTCATTTGCAGGAAAAATGCCCGAGTGAGGGATAAGTCGAGTCGAGGTCGAGGGAAGCACTCGGGAACGGCGGTAATTTCGCCACTATTCATGTTACTCTCTTTCTTGTCGTGTATAAGCTTTTGCCCGCGGCTCCGCACGCCTGGAATTTGGTCTAATACTAAGAGACTTTATCGTACCTTCGGTTAATGGATCTGTGATGTTTTCCCGGGATATATAGACCTAGGTTCTTTCTAAAATTCAAAATGTTGGCGTTATTTTATGTATACTTAGACAGACAAGGACAAAGTAATTCTTGCGTTTATTTAAATACTAACGGCCCGCCCCGGCTTCGCACGGATGGACACTTATTTTCTGAACTAACCTATCTTTTTTCAAAATATTCTATAATAGCCTTTGTTAATTAGGGATAATGTAGCATTCAATTGGTGAAAGAATTTTCGAAATCGGTCTAGTAGTTTTTAAGTTTATTCGTTACATACATACAAATCTTTCCTCATTATAATAATTGTGTAGAAGTATTGATTACTACGGAAATTGATCCAACTTAACACACGATAAATTTTATTTCATTTTTGTGTTTCTTTTTATTCATCCATAGAATACTGATATAGATTTTTGTGATATCATCGAGAAATGTTCATTTTTATATAGAAATAAATCACCTCTTTCATTATATAGAACCACGCACCAATTTCATAAACTATGATATCACCAACCGCCAGGTTCAGCGAAAATCAAAGACCCACTATACGCAGCCTTACTGAACAATGTTACACTCATAACGCCAAAATAACAGCACACGACTTCATTCGACACATTATATTATTATCGCAGAACATTTACGATTATATAAGCGCGTTTAAATTCCCCTCGCATTTTTCTATTATTTCTATGTGACAGAACAAAATAAATACTGTCTCTTCTGGGCGCGGTCTGAAATATATAGTGTTATAAAACGGGACGTAACAAGCGGTGCCCGTAAATTATGCTCCCGTGTGAATAGTTTCTTTCTTTAACCCGGCATTGCTATATTTACATTGAGTAACCCACTGATATTTGAGTAAATATGTTGTGAAAGACTTTAGTACGGTAATATGTTATTATTTTATGATATGATCCTGAATGAGATTCTAAATGTGATTGTTAGTCTGCTTGTTGCGCTTTCTCGTCTCGTCTTTATTATTCAACTGATCTTCATTTTGCATGTGGGTAATTATAATTTCGATGTGACCCGGTCACACTTCTATTGATAGCGTGACCTAACTATGATAATTTTCGATATTGAGGGTAAATTAATCATTTAGGGGTTACAGGTCCAATAGAGAGTAAATATGAGCCTTAAGGCGATCCTTTTCCGAAGCAGTTAATTGTAGGATTATAAACGAATTTGGCCATGGAAGTGACCATACACGTTTTTAGTGGCAGAGAAAAGGATAGAAGTACTTTTACATAAAAAAGTACTTTTAGTGCAATAGACGAATTTTAGACGGTCGACCGGTATAAACATTTTTGACAAATAAATTGTTATCGGGCTAAAACTAATATTTCTACTAGGTGTGTAAAACAATCGGAAGTGTGGAAATAAACAAGTTTTTGAGTTTCGTCAAAAATCAACCCGTGTATTATAGTCTTAAATGTTGTAAGTTGCTTTATTTCCCAACATAATTTCAGCATTCTGTATTCATCTGCTTTCCTTCATGGTTGACTGGTAGAGAATGCATAACGTCCACCGCCCACCGAAGATTTATGAGAGACGAGTAATAGTAAGCTATTAATTCATCATCATTATTTAGACCTGTCTAAACGGAAGGCGCGTAGGACGGTACTATACCAGCAATATACATAATGTAGGTACATATAAACACACAACTAATTTATACACATATTATGAATGGGTCTATCCCGGGTCGGGCCAAAAATTTGTAGCTGGTTATTTCATTATTGAAATTACTCAGTAACAGTTCGGAGTCAGGAAGATGGCGGTTAAATCACCTCGGTGCCTCGGAAAGCACGTTAAGCCGTTGGACCTGCGCCCGACCTCTCACTGGTCATCTCAAATTGCCGTCTCACCTGACTATGAGAGTGAAGGAATAAAGAATGCACCTGTGTTTGCGCACACACTTGTGCACTGTAATATCTCCTGCGCAGTCGGCTAATTCTCGTTTAGATTGGTCGCCTATTATATATTATTATAATATATAATAGGCGACTATTATATATTATATATATTATATTAATATTATAATGGGTCTAGAAATTATATATACATTTAAACACGCACGCAATCCCCCAAGGGGTAGGCAGACAAAAAAGTAACAAGCTCATTCAAACACAATTATTTACAAAAGTTGTGTCTAGTAAGATGAAAAAATATAGTAAAATAGTGACAAGTGGCTAGCTCATCGTTTACACCATTCACCATGAGTCGCCTTTTAGAACATGCTATGCAAGAATGAAAATAGGATCTAAATAGGACTAAAGCTTCTGTTTAATTGATTAAGTACAAGTATAAGTTATTATTTTACTAACAAAGATATAAACTTAACCACCGAAGCATCGACTGTCGATTCCCAGGGATTTAAACACTTAGACCGGCCACGAATAAATTATATTTCAGACGAGTTATCGTAACGAGGCGTCCAAGGCTAACTGATTACGTTTTCATCAGTGGGCCAATGATCGTATTTTATTTAATCGTAAATAAGGCATTGTCGGTTTCGCCTCTCGCCGTAAATTACAGGTCCCCGGCGAATTACCTTTCCCGGCTCCAATAAATATCAATCAATACTTAGGAAGAAATAAAAAAGGGGAGGAATTGTGCGTGTTTTCGTTGAAAGAGGGAATCGTCTTGATGATTTTAATGAACGGGGGATTAGGGATAAGATATTGTGTAGTCGACGTTGGAGTGATGTTCGTCGGCTTGACAGATGCTGAAGCTGACCAACTTTATCTTCTGGCTTGGTGGCGTTTGTTATAAGTAAACCTGAGCTTAGTTATTGGGTAGATAAGTTACATCCTTGGTATTGAAAACCTCAAGGTTGTAAAGCTTAACTCTGTAAGTTTCATTTGAACAATACCATACACAAGTTCAGTATGCTGTAACGTGATATTATACCTTAGTATTACTATACTCACCACGCGGATAGAGTTGATTCTAGTGTAGAAATTTCTCCTAAATAAAAATACGTTGGATTTTTTGTATATATTATTTTCCAGCTCAAAAAAAACATAAGCTTTTACAAAAAATCCAATAGTCATAGGAACAATAACAACAACAACATAAGTAATCTCATGTTAAAATATACAAAAAAAAAATTCTTAATGTACAATAATTCACCATAAACAACCATATTTTTATATGTATACATACATTTTATATGCCCTCTTTAAAACACGTGACGTAACGTAAAAAAGAAAAAATGTATAAAAGAGGACAAAAAATGAGACGCCAGTATCCTTGCGGCACGCATCGACACTCCCAGAAGTGCCATTTTATGAGTCCTAAAGTACACAGTTAGTGTTTTGCATTATTGTTTCTGAGGGAATACTTTCTTTGTTGTATTTTCTTACCCCAATTTGTCTGTACATAAAACATTATGCGAATCTGTCTTTGTTGCAAGATGTGCCAAATAAGAATAGGTTATAAAAAAGTAGATTTATTTATCAATTAATTATTCTATGGTCACTTCTAATAAGCTTCTATAGTTACAATTAAATAATTTCCTACTTAATAAATTTCCCAAACTCAAAACATTTCCTAAGCCATCAAATTTGATTAATAAAATCATAATACTTATTTACTTTTTGGCAAAGAAATCCTATTATAGACCGAGCCACAGCCCCATATCAAGTAGGAATTAATATGTTCTGGTTGCTATCAACATTCGTTTACTTTAAATATTTCTACAGGTCTTTATTTATTCAAAATATTCTTTGTCATATAGAAAACAAAATCTGATCATGATGGTATTCTATTCCGTATCCAGGGTCATGTAAAAATTCGTAGTTATTAATGCACCATAAGTAATCGTTCTTGATCAAATTTTGATGATATCTCCATGTACGAGGTGTGTTCAAAAAGTATCGCGAATTTTGTGTTTTTTCAAAAACTATTTATTTATTCATGAATATCTATTTTGTCCCCTTCAAAGTAATCCCCATGAGATATTATACACTTGTGCCAACGGTTTTTCCAATCTTCGAAGCACTTCAAAAAATCATTTTTTTTATCTTGTTCAGCTCCTCCTTCGATTTCGGTCTTGGTTCGTGCGGCAGCTTTCATTGAGATGATTGAGCTTTGGTTTCCACGTCATAACCATAAACCCACGATTCGTCACCAGTTATGACCCTCTGGAGCAAATTTGGGTCGTCGCGGACAGAGTTTAACATCTCATTAGCAATGTTCATGCGATGCTGTTTTTGGTCACAATTGAGCAATTTTGGTACGAATTTCGCGGCGACCCGTCTCATGCCCAAATCATTGATAAAAATTGAATGGGACGAGCCAAACGATATGTTTAGGTTCTCAGCAACTTCTCTAACGGTGATTCGACGATTGGCCAATACCATTTTCTCCACTTCATTAATTTTTTCGTCTGTTGTTGAAGTGCTCGGGCGTCCGGCACGCTCTTCGTCGTTCACATCTTCTCGGCCTTCTGAGAACATTTTGTACCACTGATAAACGTTGCTTCGGTCCAAGGTAGCTTCTCCGTATGCCACAGTCAACATTCGGAATGCATCCGCGCACTTAATTTCGTTTTTCACACAAAATTTGATACAGGTTCTTTGATCCATTTTTTTGAATAGGTAAAAATCGAAGACGATCCAAAACACGTGCAAGCAAAGCAGCTGTCAACAATTAAATGAACATTCAAAATGGCCGAGCTTGTCGGCATAAGTGAGAGACATGAGTACCAACATAACGCCACAAAAAATTCGAAATTCGAATATACGTAAGCCGCGAAAATTCAAAATTCGCGATACTTTTTGAACACACCTCGTATGTATGTACCTTGATTTGATTTTTCTTGTAATTGACTAAATAACTAAACTTCACGCCACTTCCGTAGCGGGGTAGGCAGAAAGAACCGACCGTTTCTTGTACTGATCACTAAACACCACTATTACAAGAACATTTGCAATGCATTTGGTAGTTACCCTGTCCTATGTGCTTAGTCTGGGTGTTAATATCCAATATTTAAGTATATATTAGTGATACTACTTTTGTTACTGATATCCGTAACACAAGTGCTCAAGCAACTTACCTCGGAGTCAGATCAATGTATGTGATGGAGTCTGATATTTTAGATTTTATTTAATTTTCTTGCCCACACTTGGCGTAAAGTTCACCTTAACCGCACTGCACTTAACAGTTTATTCATTCACAGAAACAAAGTAACTCTTCCCATGTTAATAAAATTCAAATTCGACCCTCCAAGGGATCTATTAGCTAAATTAAAACGCATAAACGTTTTAAGAAACAAGTTCCATTGCTCGGTGAGTCTGATTTATGAATAATACATAGAACGGTGGTTGAACGAGCGACTATCTGTCTCCCAGACCGACTATGGGAATAAGCTGGAAGAAAGTTGCCCGTACAATAAAATGCGATAGGCATTGTATCCGCGACAGCTGCAAACAAAGTGGCTTATAAGATGAAATATATTGACCGTAGAAACTGAGATTTTTTATGTCTTTTAATAACAATATGTTCCACTATGGTATGGGACTGAAAAATAGTGTACCAACTGCGGTCTTTGCCTAGCATATCGTAAAAGGCGACTAATGGTTCACTCAGTATTGATTTGTGATTATGCAGGCGACAAGCTAGCCACTTGTTACTATCCCAACTCGATTTTATATTCGGCTAAACGTTGTTAAGGAACTTATGGTACATTGCGGACGTGATGGCATGTATGTATGTTACTCTTCTATTACATACATACGTATCGATTACATAAATATATTATATTCAATTACACGACAGTTGATGCGTAAATATTAATCCTCCATTTTAGTATGTGCCAGCATTATTTATATTATATATATTATTTAAGATAATGTTATTTTACTTCGATACTTTAATATTGAACATGTATTGTTGTAATATATCACAATCGTATAATCATATCGCGTATTGGTTAAGTTCTCTTTTCTTTCCAGTCTTGACATCTAGCTTAATTCAATAATAGACGTATGGCAAGTCAAGATATGATACCGCGATGACATTGAAAGCCATGTGCCCAAAATGTTCAGATATTACTATTACGATGAATTCATAATTTATGTACGGTCAACAGGAGGTCAAGTTACCCATTTGCAGTTCAATTTTAGCGCTTAAGTCCCCGACATAAGGGCGGTACAAAGTCCGAAGTGGATAGTCTGATGTGCTGTTGTCTGTACTAAATACATTGTCTAATTTTAAGCAATGTGTTTACTTTGGGTAGATATAATAATAAAATAACTTGGGAAACTAAATATTTTTTTATGAAGGCCTCAAAAATACACTTATATTTTAATCAAGTCAAGTTTTGCAAAACCTTTAAATGTATATCTTCCATTCTTTAAATAATTATGTTATTGGCCATTCTTTAAGTAATTTCGAACGAACTTTCGCAATGAGATATGTCTAGAACAGAGTATATTTAAATTCGGGCTCTTTTATGCAATAGATAAACAATTCTAGTTGCTATGTTACATTAAACAACTCTTTCTATCCACCATTGCGCGAAACGCGTCGGTCCAGACTCTAACACTGGTCAATTTGTTAAAGCAATCATGCATAGTTGCTGTGCTCTGGAACGCTTTACAAAAATTCAGTGGAGCCAACAGCCCGGTCCTGTTCCACATCCGAAAATACCAATCAAAATGGAATCGAAACTAAATCCGAACGTAAAATAATTGAACATAGAATAGTTTTGGATTTCATTACGCCAACAAATCAATGTTTTTGTTGGTAATTGAATGACGGTTTTCAGTTACGGAAAGCATGTTGTGCAAAAATAAAGTTGCACTCGTTGGTGAAACGAAAAAGTTTTTAACCCCACTGTGTATCCAAATTTGTTTTTTTTTAATGTTTGAATGTAGAATAATTTTAATACTATGTTATTATTTTATGTTATTTAAGTGTTCTTAAGAATGTGATACAACACATATATATTGAATATACATATAATGATGCAAGTCAAAATGTAAGCTTTCCGTGATAATTTCTATTGTTTTCAAAAGGTAACATTTAGTACCAACGAAAAAATTAAGGTACATTATTAAACTTGTGTGTACAAAACCTAACTAATAGATACTACAGGGAATACATACAATTTCAAATTCCGTTGGTACCACTACCATCTCCCAGTAGATATCGTATAGTCCCACGACTCCCACTAACGTCATTACTGCAACTATTAAATAAAAAACGAATGCACATAAAAATAGCAGGTTAATCAAAATTTTATGATTACAACGGTGCAGCAAATTGCTCCGTTAATGTCGCTTTGTTGCCTCTTTAAGCATAATATTGCTTGTAGTGAGATTAAACATGCAATGTCGTTATTACAATTATACCTACAATGGGGCGGCCTTCTAACAGGCGTAACACTTATCGTCAATGTTTTTATTAGAAGTATTCAGTTGCGAAAGCAGAAATGCATGGAAAAGTGTACCTGTTTGTAAGCAGAAGATTCTACTACGCGCTGGTATTTTTATCTTTCTACAAAACCTCTTCCAATGAAAGACAAGTCATTTATCTAAATTATACCTAATGAAATCAAGGTACCCATATGGAAAAAATTTGCGCATTCTGCTTCAGATCACATACGGAGATGTCACATCCAGGCCGCTTCTACCTTTATTTTTGTCCCATGTGCATAAGTTCGAATAACATGGAAACAGACTCATACAGAATAACTACTCTACATTCTTTCTCAATGCTGTTTACTTTCCTCACCCAGAGACATTAAGTTTAAAGTAAATACTTTATTCCTGTATTTTTTCTACTCTTACGATTTCCTTCTCCTCTGATAACTTTCAATTAATGATTAACTTTCGCATAAAGCATGGCGGAAAATCAAAATCGAATGACAAGTTTTGATTTGGAAAATTTTTGTTTGTTAGAACTTTATTGACCCGATCCTATGCATTCGCATTTGACATAGTATTGAAGTATAGTATTTATTACTAAACTAACTAACTAAATTTCACGCCACTTAAGCCCACGCCACTTCGCACAAAATGATTTCCTGCTTATACTAGTTTAACGATATCACACTAAACCGCTATTTTACAACATCCCACGTCACAATGCATAAGCCGAATAAACAAAACATTCGCAGAGTATTGTTCCCACAAACAATTCCGACGCAGATCAATGCATGACTCTGTATCTCGCCCCGCGTCACAACATCTTTGTATTAGATGTGATGAATAAAACATGACGGGGCATCATGAGGATCCTTACCTTTCACACATATAAACCGACCAGTATACTGAGATCTGCAGCCCCTCTCCAATCTAACGATAACTCTGGAATATAAGGGGAAGAAACCAGAGTCACCGGGGGTCTTTTTATGATGGTGACTATAAGAATACTAAATGTAAAGGCCTAAGAAGTGGAGTAGTAGGAGGGTATGTGTAAATTGATTGGTGCGGTATCCCGGGCTATTTCAATTGTTTTCGTATTTTATTGACTTCGACGGATTGTTTGTGACAAAATGTTCCCTAGTGGGGTAGGCGGAGAGAACCGAACGCCATATGGCACGATCCTTACACACCTCACTCGCCTCTTCAACATTCATGATCCTTTTCATACAAGCTCTATTGTTTTTATGAATCCTAACATCACCTATTAAAAAAAAAATTGTCAATTACGAATATACGTGAAGAGGTTTACTGTATTGAAAAGATCAGTATTCAAACTTTGTTATCTTTAGATGTGATCTACCAAACGAATTGGGTCATAGTTTAAAATCTATAATTTTTTGTTTCTTTTGTCTCGAAATGTAATACAATTCGTATATGTACAATTTTTGTAAGCCGAAGAGGTAAGTAGACACCTACGTGATTGGGTTTCAACCAACATCCCTTACATGTGAAACGCGTATTCAATATTAAAGTACTTACGCTTACATGTATAGAGTTTAAATATAATATGGAATTTAAACGCCAAGCAAGCAAATTTGTATGATCCACTTACGCTAGAAGATTTTTACTCATCCGTATTTTTAGGAACGGTAAACTGCTTCGTAAATATCTAGGTATGTATGCGATTATTACTTAACGTTGAAAGTTAATGCTACGAACATGATTTGAGAGAACTGCGATAAAATTACAGTGTACAGCGTGTGACATACCTACGCCTAAACTACAAGTTTTTCACATTGGTACACAAAGCTGTCAAGTTAAAAAACAGGTGTTGATCAAGCAGTTTAAATGTAGTTTCTTGACTGCAATGTAATTCACTTAAAAAATATATAGAAAGCAGATGACACACGATTTCAGCGATTGACCTTTTTGAAAACATTAAGTAGGTAAATTTTCTATAAATATTAAACTATTTGCTTACTTATTACGTATGATAACATTTTGCACTTGTTTGTTTTTTTTTAATTATTACCTCCACATATTCAGATAGAAGGGCGGTGCTTACAGATGTACACCGTGGATATTTTAACTGCTAGACGCGACAAATAAAACATCCTGGCAACACTTTTTTACGTCTGTTTCAAGTCCTAGTTCTAAGAAATATCGTAACAAACGAAGGACATTCAAAAGTTATCGACTCGCATATCACAGATGCAACAGAGTAAAACGGAGCAATCTGAGCAAGACTCCATCGGATTCTCAGAATATCTCAGAGTGTCTCAGAGTGTCCAGATGCATTGTAGACGGACGATAGCTGCCGATTTAGTGCCGTAAGTCGCCAATAGAATTCACAAAGCCGACAATAAACTTGCCATGGGATGGGGGAGATTAAAAATCGAGCGACTCGCAGACACAATGAAAATGTTTTTCACAGGCCGCTTTCAGGCGCGCGCTTTGTTTGTGAAACGAAGTTCCCCGTTTTTCTCTCTATACGCCTCATCGCGATTTTCTCTTAGGGGAAAATATTGCGTAATGAATACACAGCTCTGATTCCAGCGCAGACGTGCGCATTTCAACGTTAATTTAGGCAATAAAGGGACGCGTGTGTTATGATATTGATGCTGTTAGTTCTGCGTAGGGCTGTCGCTGGTAGCGGAATTTAATGTGATTATGTAATAACTAGTAAATAACGAGAAATTATTTTAACTTTAGCTCCTAACTGTGTTAGCAGCGCCGAAATTCAGCGACAGCCAAAATATTTTTTTTGTGATTGAAAAATTAGTAGGTGTCCGTGTATTACCGACCGAAGAAATAAAAAAAGCTTTGACTTTTCCTATCTTTAGTTGTCCCACCGCGGCACCGGTAGGATTAAGCAATACATATTGTGTTGTATGAAAGTACTTAAGATTGACATGTTGCAACGGAATTATAGTTACAAGTGGCTGTACGCTTGCATTTTTTAAGTGTACTGCCACACCTAAGCTAAAATATTAACCGACTATGTTTCTTATTGACAATTAAGACCCCTTTAAGAGTTTGACTAATAGGATGGTTATTAACACAAATCGTTTAAGTAATAAAGTAAACTTTTTTTTTACCGACTTCAAAAAAAGGAGGAGGTTCTCAATTCGACTGTATTAATGGGAAATAAAGAAGGTAAGTGTGATGTTTTTACTCATTAATATATACTCTTATTCACGAATCAACCCTAGCTCTAACCGATATTGGAGTGATGCGACGTGTAGTTTTGTCATTCCGCCCGTGTGTTCATTTATACCCGACGAATGCACTCTTGAGAACACTAAATGAGCGGCACATTCCCTAAATGCTTCATATTGTGATGGCCGTCTATTAAAGTTTCCATATCCAGCCGTTTGTCGATTCTGAATAATGTATCAGCATTTATTAGCGTATTTAGGCGATGCATTCGAATGTTTGCTTATAAAACAACGGGGTCAACAGTTATGCAATGATGCAGTTGCATTTGTTAAGGGTGCAATATGAGTTTATATTTCAGATATTTTATTTCGTGTCACTATTATATCTAAAGTTACTTCAAATAACACAAGTGCTAAAGCTACTTACCTCGGAGTCAGATCGATGTATGTGATGTAGTCTAAATAGAACTATGTAGTTAGTGTCGTATTAATTGTCAGTCATTACTGAATTTTATTTTTGGCTAAATGTTTTTTTAAAAGCTCATTTCTACTTGGACTTTTTGGGCATGGGAACTTGGGAATTACGGGTGTGATGCAATGGCATGTATGTATGTATAGTAAATTATCAATACATTTGAGAAGATAGAAAGATTTTGTGTTGCCCGCGGTGCTGTTCCAGTTTTTATAAGTTGTTCTCTCAATGCACTGTGTGTCAATAAATTTGGAGGAACGAGTCGACACATCGTTTGACAAGTTAATTCAATACAGAATCTTCGTGCTCCTGTGTATCGTCGCAATTTTTAGTACTGGACATTAAAAAAATGCTTGCAAAAGATTTTATTGTAAATAAATATCTGACTACATTATTTGATCTAATTCCGAGGTAAGTAGCTTAAGCACTTATGTTACGGATATTAGAATCAACAGTGGATTGTTACAAATACATATTTAAATATACCCATAACACCCAGACACAGAACAAACACAAGTATTCATCACACGAATATTTGTCCTGGGTGGGTATCGAACCACACTTTTGGCGCATGGGGCAGGGTCACTTCCGATTGCCCCATGGAGCCAGTCTAATCTGACTTTGTATTGTAATTGTAATCTGACTTTTTTCGTCAAATATCATATTAACGGATTAGAGGCAGTGTTACATATATCTGAATTACCTACATAGTGATGATTACTGGATGGAGCCTAGACCTAATACCGTCACAGGGGATTAACGATATTAGTTTATAGGCCACGAACTCAGGCGCTCACTAATGCACGAACTATCTGAAACTTAAACCTCACTTAAATAATTTATAGGTTTCCGCGAGGTGCGTTCTCAAGATTGTTCAAGAGTTTTGTGCACACACATGTACTAAGTTGCAGCTTCGCATGTTAAGTTATGTGAAGTGTTAGCCATAAATTTATATTGTCAAGTGTACACTTAACGTAACATTGTTACGGCTAAGAGATTCCTATGGGATGACTTTGAAATTATTTCTGAGTTTATATGGGGTTAACGGCTTTTTTATGAAGATGGTTAAAAATTCGTAATTTATTAAAATGCAGTCGTATTTTTTTTATGTCGATTACGTCTGTGTGGGTACAGTATAGCGAAAGCTAACGGCAAACTTCAACATTTAAAAATGTGTCATTATTGTAATTTTCAGATAATATAGCAGCTATAAAATTCTAATTAATTCGTTAGTTTCTTACTATATACTTTTCATGAATGTGAGCATTTGAAGATGGCGTTTCTTTCACTTTTTATTTTTTTGTATTCGGACAAGGATTTATTTCGTTTTTCACACACGGGGAAAGCACGTCATGTGCTTCTAAAGGTTTTAAAAATTAGAATATTTTAGGTTGATGTGCAGTGCTCAAGCTACAAGGCGACATATTTAAAGCAACTTGAAGAAATGTCCTGATTCACAGCCTTATTAGAGGGCGCTGGTGTTGGGTTCGTCACACGACCCGGATCGAATGTAATGATACCGAGAGACCAAATTGGCACTTTTCAAAGTAATAAAATGTCATCTGAAATCATATTTTTTATTTATGGGTTAGCGGCTTCTCGGTGGAAAATGAGGGCGGTAATATCTTAGCATTTTAGACTATATGCAAGAATTTTTGTAGGGTATGTGGAGAAGTAAAATTTGTACAATTTGACATTCCAAAAAATATTGTTTAGGTAAAACTTGTTTTTTAAAACTTTTTTTACGTCGCTATGCGCTTGCACGTACGTACACGTAAGCTAACATTTATTTATTTATAAGATTTGAATTTATGTTCCTCGCCGTTAAGATATGCCATTAGTATAAGCTTTTTGGCACAAATCGACTAAACACGAACTCCAATAAAGTACCAAAAGTGTAGAAAGATAACACGTTCAAAAATTAATCCTGAAACCAAGTTTCTTACCCTCAGATACCTTCTTCACAGCAATTTAAGGGGCGTCATTATCACCGTTTTAAAATCCAACCGAGCTGCAGCTCAAACTTTTAACTTTCAAAACTTAACAGCTTTCATTCTGATCCGTTAGCAGTGCAAGACCTCTAATGCACCGCCGATGTGAGCACTCCACTTCGATCAACTGGAGTAATTAGCAGCCGACATAAGTGCTTCAGCTATCTTCAGCGAGGATTTAATAAGCTCCTTTTAAAAGAGATTTGACGAGAATTATTAAAATTATGGTTTCGAAATTATTTTTTGAATGTTTCACTGCTACTGTTTTTATCGACTATGTCTGCAACTTTAAAAAATCTAAAATCTCTAATCGCGTCTTTCTAAGTGTAGAGACGTGAATCATTGAATTTCTTGAAAATCTCTTCTTCCTCCCTGGTGTAATGTTATTGTGTATTCTACTTGCCATTTCTAGTTGGGGTCTACTTAAAATGTTTTTTTAGTGCATCTGTAAATGCGGCTACCCTTTGCTCTTCTTAAATTGACAGAGGGACCAGACTAAAAAAAGGGTTAAATAATATTTTTTATCAGATTTAAAGTTAAACCTTACAATAAAGGTCCATAAATATGTTTAGATTATTAAGAAAACTAAGAATATTTTTATACTATGCTGTGGCACATGCGCTAATGAGAAAACAATTACTATCCTAGTGAAATTCGGGAATTAGCACTAAAGTTAGTGCCTATAAAAAACTAGGTTACGCCCCAAAACGCGCTAATTGAAAAACGAAGTTAATTAAAGGCGCACCACTCACTGACGCGTTACGACTGTCTGCTGAACAGCCATGTTCTATTAATTTAATTTTATTGCCGCCAGTTTTACATTTACGGTGGTTGTTTAATGGCGCAAACGGTAAGAAACGGGAACAGATGTTCGTACTTCCCGATTATGGTCGGTGGTACGTGGAGTTTTAAAGTTTTCGAATTTGCCAACGATAGTTGGTAAAACAATCGCATGAAGGTTTATAGGTTCTTCTGGGAAAGGAAGATTGTACAAGTGTGCAAACAACTAATAGTTGTTAGCAGAACAGAACACGTGTATCAAAGAACAAGATATATATATAAGGAAGAAGGGCACGTGATAAGGAGAGTGGTCAGTATAAATTGGGAGTAGATTGAGTTTAATAAATGCATGAGGCAAAGACGTAGTACCAGTGAAAAAGATGATGATGATACAAACTGTACTGTATATAAAATTGTTTATTTATATGTGAAATATCAATGTCAATCTTTCGCTGATTAAATTCGATTTTGTACTGTTGTGTAAAATAATACTAACTTTATTGTATCTGAGGGCAACCCCATCAACTGAGATGACAGAAAGGCAAATTTATAAGGTCTATAATATAAAATAAATATCCTAAGATTTTCAAAATAAACGTATTTTAGAAAAAAAAAATATAATTTTAAGGATGTATGTATACTTTAATAAGTCTTTAAAATATTAAGGTCGGTAACAAACTTTGTAAACGGCCTATTTCATGTTGTAACTTAAACAATAATATTCCAATTCACTAGGCACTCCGCAAGCTCATAAAACCCAACGTGCGTGACCTAAACTTGGCAAAGAACCTGTGGTTTACCGGTTAGACACGTATTACTACCTAGGTCTTATCAGGGCATAGCTTTGTAGCTGAAGTCTATATTTGCAGCTTGCAGGTAACTACTTAATCTACATGGAATCCATTGTAAAATTAGTATAGGTACGATATCCTTACTGATATTACAAATTCTAAAACAACCCTCCCTGTCTGTGTTACAACTTTACACCTAAAATTGAAAAAAAATATAGTTCCCACAGTAGACGATAGAGTATTTGTAACAGACTGGAAACCTTTATAATAATTTTATTCAGACTAGTAGACTAAATCCCTAATTGCAAGTATAGAACTTGTTGTACTTTAGTGATCATTAACAGATGCTCATACTCTTCGAAAGTTACAAAGAAAGCCTCTAATTTTGGAACTTCTCATTTTAGGTGGTCCGGGTTCTAATTAGTTTTCTATAGAAATATTTTAGTATAAAGTGATATAAGAAAAAATTTATGAAACCAATGTGTCATAAGTTTATTCAATAATTCGCTAATTGGAGCAACAAATAAAAAAAATATCCCTATTAAATACCACTATTGTCTATTTTACTTATTTGTCTAGCGCTATGTCCTGTGTCCCTAGCGGGGTCCGCTTAGACCATGATCTAGGACTTAGCAAGTCTGGTAATTACATTGAAGCGACTGCCGATCTGACCTTCCTAACCCTAAGATAGGGGAACAAGACAATTTTTGGATCATGGTTACAAATCCAAAGTGGTTTGAATTTGCAGGTTTCATCACGATGTTTTCCCTCACCGTCGAGCTAGTGGTATAAATACGTACATAGATTTAAAAAATTTAGAAGTACGTGCCCGGGTTTGATTGGACCCGCACTCTTCGCTTAAGAGGCGCGTGTCCTAACCATTAAGCTACCACCGCTCTAATGTGTAATGTGTGTAAATACCACTATTGTATATATACAAATATAAAATGGTAGAATCTGACAATACTGGAAGTCATAATCCTATGTAATAAAGTGGACACAGAGTGTCCGTATGGGTTTCTTGGTCGTTTGATTCAGCCCACAGGCGCGACACGGCTAAGCCAGTATAATCTTATTTGCCAAAAACGTGATCACCGCGACACAGCAAGAGATTAGATAGCACAGTGTACTGTTCTGAAGTCAGTGTTTAACATTCGTACAAATTTCTGTTTGTCTTCAGGGAAGGTTGACAAATTACATATATTTAAAGATCGCCAAAACCTATTTGAATATGAATCGGGGCTTGGAGAACCGATTCTTGAAAATATGTGATAATGATATGTTAAAAAAATCCTCAAATTTTGGCGGGTTATTTGGCATATAATTTAACTAATTCTAATATGTAAGACTAAGTTAAACCATCGTGTGGTTTACAAAAAGCCAAATGGTATTATTTTAAGCAAAAAATATTTGTTTCTGTTTGAGGGCGTATTATGTTTTTTCGATTATGAATAGGATATTACACATAACTTCTAACTGTATATATTACACAATACCTTTTATTTTTTCCCGGAGAAATACTTCACGCATGCCACTCCACCCGGGGGGTGAAGTAGTTATGTAGGGCTCTCCCCCAGTCAATCGATCCTAGAGTCAAGTGCATCAATACTTTTATAAAATTGCATTCGTTTTAATATAGCCAGACATGGCAATACATTTCAACCAACAAAAAATGTTTTCCGTTTTTTATAAATACATGTGTTTATTATGACATGGATCCGATTAATTTCCAATGCCATTCACCCGGAAGCATCGTTCACTCGGATATCCGAAAAATTATGTTTTTACTAAAAAAAAAAGGAAAAGAGAATATTTGTATCGGCTTCGAAGTTCGCTGAGCTCACGGCTGCTACACGGGTAAGCGGATTTAATCTTATTTGCCGAAAACGTGAACAGCATGCAACAACGGGATTACTGGCTCACTGTATTACTGTGCACTGTGTACACACAATTGTGGTTCCACCATAGCTGGGCCGAGAGAATGACTTTAAGGTTTCATATTTTGACATAAGCATTAGCTATAGATATGTCCTAGATAGGTAAACAGAATCATCTTCCTAGCATTGTGTCCCGTGCTTAGTCGGGGTCAACTTAAACCATGATACAGGATTTAGCGAGTTTGGTTCTTACATTAAAGCGATCTGACTTTCGTAACCCCAAATCTGGGAACTAGATATATCGGATGATAGTTATAGGTGTACAGAATATAAACCTAAATACAGCTGCTGATAGGCGGCTTGGTAGAATCCTTGGCAGCGTAAGCTAAGGTTGCCGGTTCGACTTCGACTAGGGTCATGTGAGAAAAACAGTTTTTTGTAGTCGTCATTATTGTTTATAAAAGTATTTAAGTATGACTATTCGTAGAAAAGGTATTGTATGCTCAGTTTAAACCTAGGGAACTAAAATAGGGCATTAGTATAAAAATATCTTAAAGGTTTATCAGTTTTTTACAAATTAACATGAGCCACATAATTCTAATAGAAATCTAATAGAAACCAATGATTAATGAAAAATCATAACAGCAAGTTTTAAAAGTTAAAAACTTTGCAATTTGATGTCGTCAGTGATGCTGATGACACTTGCCAAGGAACATAAATTGGTATTTTTGTAAGAACGCATTATTCTAAGCGTTCTTTATTACGATAGTTAAGCTCTACGACAGTTATTCTCTTAGTTTGAAACTTTAAAATTAAGATTTTAAAAGTGTCCATAGTTTAATTACTTTCGGAATCGTCTCTGTAGTTATCAAAAGGTGAAATTTTAATTATTTTGTTAAACTTTACAGCCGGCGTAGTTGTAACTTATATTAGAATTAGGGCCAATCGTATGCGAGGCGTGCACCACTAACAAATATAACAATATATATATACATATATGTATATATATTTATTTTTATGTTGGTCTGCGACTTAAAAAGCATGTGCCGTGTTCCTCTCCTAGCATGTCGTTAAAGGCGACTAATGGTATATCGGGTTTTGGGTCTATGATTGTGTAGGCCACTTGTCGTGGTTAAAGAGGTCTGTTGTCCCTTTAACTCTGCCTACTATTACGGGCGTGAAGTTACGCATGTATTCGTGGCGCAGTCGCTGTGTTTGATTGGCTTAAAACATATATCTGACGGGCTTTTAACAAAGATGATTTGTTGTGACAAATCATCATCGTTAAAATTAATCAATCGAATTAATCAGGGTTAAGTAGGGGTTTTAGGGATTTCATTTCCTTAAAAAAGGACCTTAAGAGCTTGAACTTTATTTATTTATTTATTGAGAAAACAAACAGCGTCACAATTTACCTTACAAATATAAATTGGCTAATAGTAAGACTAATAAAAAGTTTCCCTAAGTAACTAAGGCTACCTTTTACTATATACTGACTCGATGGCGCATTCGGTAGTGACCCTGCCCCATGCGCCAAGAGTTGTGGGTTCTATCCCCACCCAGGACAAACATTCGTGTGATGAATACTTGTGTTTGTTCTGTGTCTGGGTGTTAATATCTAATGTTTAAGCATATATTTGTAATACCACTGTTGTTTCTGATATCCGTAACACAAGTGCTTAAGCTACTTATGTGATATTATCTGACAATTATTTATTTTATTTATACAGTTAAATTAGCTTCGGTTTAAAAAGTGTACCTTTTCACAGACAGACAAACAGACAGTTACTCGCATATACATATAGTATCAGTACGTATAGAGTATAGAGTGTGAACAGTAATTTTCAAAGACATAATATCAGGTTACAAGTTATCATTGTTTTGCTACTCCCGTCTATAACTAGGCATTGTACTCGTCTATGCTCAGTAATTGTTTTGTCTAACTGCGTCTTCACTTCCTGTACTTATATTACTTATCAAGTTACCTAGTAATCTATTATTGTGATATTAACTTGTCACGATGTGGTCCTCCCGTATTTGAGAAGAGTAAGATTTTATTTATTCTTAACAACGCAAGAAGGATTCTCTACCAGCCGAGCTTTGATATTATGTAATTTTTATAATACAATAAAGTTATTATTGTATAATAATAATAAAGAAATATCACACTACATCACATACATTGATCTGACTCTGAGATAAGTGGCTTAAGCACTTGTGTTATATAATTTTTATAATACAATAAATACATTATTGTACAATTTGCGAAATAAATATAAAATATAATAATAATAAATAAATATCAGACTACACCACATATATTGATCTAACTCCGAGGTAATTGCACTTAAGCAACTTAAGCACTTGCGTTACGGATATCAGAATCAACAGTGGAGGTACAAATATATACTTAAATATTCAATATTAACAGCCAGACACAGAACAAACACAAGTATTCATCATGCAAATGTTTTTCCTGGGTGGGGATCGAACCTACAACTCTTGGCGCATGGGGCAGGGTCACTACCGAATGAGCCATCGAGCTTGTCGAAATAAATCTTGAATCTGTATAAGTAAATAATTTCAATACTAAATTTACCGATTTTATATACTTAGATAAAATATTATAATATTATAATTGATTCCTGGTAATTCCCGGTAATTCTTAACTATTATTATTAAGTATGTATGTATGTATTATGTTGCGGTCACACTAGTGACAACGCGAAGATTTGATTTTCTATTCTGCTCTACAAAACGTATACTGATAGACACAAATAAAAATCTTCGCGATAGCACAATAGTGTAGACAAAGCATAAGTATAACTCATTTAAGTACTTTACCATCCTTTGTTTTTTATCCCCCCTTAATATAATTTACTGCGTGGCCCTTCAGGGGGGATTTCAGTAGTTTTTTTCTCTACCTGACTGGAAGAGATTGCTATTGGCGGGTACTGTATTGCTTTTCGTGCAATAAATAATATCTTTCTATATACTTATATAAGTCTCTTTTACGCTCTTGATTAATAATAATACATATTGCTTAGTCCCACGACGGGTATCATGTTTTAACTTTTATATTATATTTTCTACTTGACTGTACGTTCATAAGTAAGTAATATATAACTTTTAAGATAAAGTTGTAAGCTTAGGTACGGAATTATAGGGCAGGATTCATGACCAGTTTAAGATAGCTTATCCTTTAGTAAAAATATAAATATAAAACTTATAATCAATAATGAATTAAACTATAACAGTTAAAAAGGAAATCAATTCAGTTCAATACTTTAAAAAGTAAACGCTTTTTAAGTTGATAGAACAAATAGTGAAGACACCAATTCGATAACAGAAGCATAAACAAGTCCTTCCCGCCGCTTACAACCTCGTTGAAAGTTTTGTTTCACTAACTTAGTTATGTACGAAGTTACTAGCGATCCACGGAAAACTTCATTCACCAATCAAATCAATTCGCCGTACACGCCAATTGCGTTTCCGTTGCAACCCGCATCAGCCAGACGGCATCTCTCAATGAATCAGTTGTAGGGTGGATCACGTGGTCGCCGCCCCCCGCGCCCCGCCGGCCGAAAATACTCAATCACCGCACTGTACGAACGTACGGCTCCAGCCGCCAAGGAGGCACGCGCCCACAGACCCATGATCACCATTTTGATACACTGTTGAATGCACTTGTGATTTTTTCCAACGTTTTCTCATGCGATAGAGGCGCGGGTCGGAGGGCGAGCGCGGGGCGCGGGTGCGGGCGGCGCGGCTCGCGGCGGCCTCTTCGTCTCGCGTTTAGTATAGCGCTCAGCCAGTGACGGACGCGCGGGTACGCACTCCACGACCTTAGTATTCTTCGTTTATTTTCTTTTCTATTCGTTTAATTTGCCGCTCGGACCTCGGGCCGTTTAAACGTGATGTGTCGTCCGTGATTCCACCGATCTGTTTACATTTTTATTTTGACAGTGATCACGTGCGGAGTCGAATTATTACCGGTTCCGGAGTTTTCAAGTGTTTATTATACATACGAGGCCTTCGTTTACGCAGGTAGAGCCGGCCGGTGGTCAAAAAGGTGAGATAGTGTCAGTTACTCAGTGGTAATAATAAGGAATTTCTCGTGGGAACTCCCGATAAAGTTTGCGAGTTTGTTCCGTAGGGAAAAGTTCGCGCGGTTCCAATAGGACTCTGCTCGAAAAGTAGTGAAGTGCGCGAGTGAAGTGCAGTTTGGCGTGCTTGCAACTTAAAACATAACCTTATTTGAAGTGGGCGCGTGTTGTTCGGGCATGCGCAGTTCGGACCATACAAATTATTAATAAGTGGCTCATAATTTCATAAACAAACAACGTTGTGTTACTTTGTGTTGTGGTGCGTTGCTAACAAGGAACACACGAGTGCTAGCCGGTGTCGCCAAAGATCGCGACGTCTGGAAACTTCACTTCTTGGATTTTTAAACTAAGAAGAACTAACGTACACCTGTGGGATTTCGCTGTTTTGGCTGCGCGCGCACGGAACTTTTTTACAAGGTAAGTTTTGTAAATTTTAACGTAAGCGCAGTTTCGCGTCAAAACAAACAACTTTCGAACTTTATAAACATCGCGAAAGTGTGTTTGTAATAACTAACCATCCGCAAGGTTTAATGAATGGAACACAGTATCATTGCTGTGTGGCATTGGGTACTATTAGCCAATTTATGTGGCTGGTTAATGTCAGGAATGTTATTGCAGTGTTTATTTATGGTAACATTGGAAATAACTGACTTTATGAATATGCTGTTAAGGTCAGTTTAGTCTAAACAAATCTTTGAGCGTCTTTCAATGCAATTATAAATAATATGACTTCAAAAGTTTTCGTATTCCAATAAGTCAAAAATAATTTGATGAATTTAGTGTCAGTTTATGCAGTCGATCAAACGATTGTACAATTACAATAAGAATTCCGAGTTTTGACTTATAGACTGAAGACAAGAGCAAATGGAATGGTTGACACTCAAGCGTATACATAAAGGTAGGTAGATAGGTGTCAACCTACCTAATATTAGTTAAGTAGGTAGTATACCTATTATGAAAAAATTTCATCACAAAAATATACCTACTAATTGGATATTAAAACATTTGATAGCATGACTATATGGAGACATCTCTTTAAAGGTATTTAGGTAGTAGCTTTCGAATTGTAGCATATAATTTTTATTTGTTTTCAATTGGTGTCTACTTTTATTTATTCACTATTGTTTTATTAGGTGGGTTTTCCATACGAAGTAACTTTTAAATTGCCTACGTACATAATGCCTGCCCCGCTAGGGAAGTGGCGTGAAGTTTAGTTATTGAGTTACGTACGTAATGCTACACATAATAAAGTTTTCTTTAAATAAAAACACGTTCGAGGCATCTCAAAATACAAAGTTTTTAACAACATATTAAGTAACATAATTTTGTCTCACTGGATATAGGTACCTACCTAATGATCTCATATTATGTTCTATTGGTCATCGTGCTGATCCTTTTTATTTTTCTATCAAATAGGTATAGGTATAAAATATAATCTATCATCTCTAAGAAATACCCAAGTTAATACAACTCCCCAAACCTACCCAACAATTTCTTGTTGTGAATGTCGGTTGCTCAACTAGTGCTCAAAAACAATCTTCGAACAACACTTGCACTTTCGATAGAAACAATCTTGCGCAACCGAAGGACCAAGTTTATGTGTATTCGGCGTGTGCGCACAAACGGCCTCGTGAAATGCATCGCTGCATTTCGTCGGCTCGAGTCGAAGTGGATTTTTTCCGTCGCTCAATTCGTCCTGGCGGTGACGTCACGCCGGTAGCATCTTGTCTTCCGTCTCGCTCTCACAGACCTGTGACGGCAAAAGCCGAGTCTCGTTCGACTTGTCTTGGGACGTTAGTTTGTTTACCCACACTTTAGCTGAAGTTGGATTTTGAGTGGTGTAGATTTTAAAACTTTGGGTACATGTGGTCGCATAGCAACCAAGCATAGTTGTATGAATTCAAATATAATTATCTTATTATGGAATTAATAATATTGCTATTATGGAATGAAGTAGGTACCATATAATAATTGAGGTACAATTTAATTTTGCCGGCATTTAGTCTTTTTGTAAACAGTTTTTCGAATCTGGGCCAAAACAGAATAAAGCATAAAAAAATAACTGGTTTTGAGTAAATTGTTGTTTTAAAAAAACTGTTTAAAAAGTTTATAGATTAATAAAATACTTAAGTAATTAATTATAAATGGCCTTTTGTATGGTGAACTTGAACTGTATAAATGGATGATTTACCACTGAATTTTCTTTATTTATAACAGAACTATTCAATTTATTGAAGCCTAGTCGAGTGTGTAAGACCATTTTCTTAGAACTGTTTCTAATTCAGACAGACTTATTTCTCCGAACTCCATTGTAGAGTCAGGTCAGGGAGCTTGCGTTAGGATTCTTTAGACGCCTAGCTAGACAAACCCAAGTAATATTATCCAGCAGATACATATATAATAACTTCAGGGATCTTTTTAAAAAATATTTTTTTAAGTGTCTTGGCAGAGAAAGGTCTTCAGAGTAAAAAAAACTTGAGTATAGATAATAGAATGTTTATTGAAAGAAACAGAGTTGATTATTACAGAAAATACACATTACTTAATATAAAATAAATTTTAATTATTATGTAATTGATATACGCGTAGTCTTGGTATTCAATACTACTTAAAGAAACACAGTTGGCATATTATTTTTAATTCTCAGTGCTCCAACGTGGGACAATTGATTAAATAATTTTTATATGTATTCGACTCATAAGCAAGTTTATATATTTTTGTTTCCATTATCTCTTTTTAACATATAAACGTTAAGACGGTTCACAGTTACCACGCAACCGAGACAAAACAACGCGAAATTCAATTTGCTACCTTAATGCGCTCCATGCGAATGTACTGTGCAAGTTGGTAAATGCATTAGTAGTGATTGCTCAATCTCGATCGCGCGGGAAACAATCTATCGGGGAGATACCTAATCTTGTTACCCGTCAACTATCACCCGACCTAAGGCTTATTTATATGGGAGCTGGAAGCGTCTCGGCGTTTAGGTATTAGGATCGCCTTGATATTTTAATTATCTTGAAAAAAGAAATATCCATCGATACTTATTTCGAAGATATTTTTAACTTTTATTCTTACTAGCGTTAGCTCTCGTGTGCATGAGTCAGTCTTGACTATGATATTTGGAACTATACTGATAATATCAATAGTTATTAGAGCGATGATAGCTCAATGGGTAAGACATGAGTCATATTCAAAGGGTGTTGGTTCAAATGCGAGCATGTACCTCTGTATTTTCAAAATCTAAGTACGGCTCTACTTATAGCATAAAAAAAAATGTGTGGAAAATTGTATCATTTAATAAGTATGTATGTGAATCATAGTCTAATTTGTCCACGGGTTGCGAAAATTGACGCTTAAATAAACCTGACTCACTGATTTTTGAATTATGGTGCAAGCAAACTTCGACTAAGAACGAGATGTAAGTTATACTCTGTTACCATATAAAGTTAGGGACATGATAATATAAATTTCTTGATGTATTAAGAATATACGTTGTCAGCCTTTTCAATATGTCTCGTCCCCTAAGTTAGTTTTTGATCTACCGTCCGAACACAGTACAAAGTACCTGAAGACCCTTTGTATTCATAATAGTCATATAAACAAACAAATTTGAGGACCACGGGAACTCTACGTATATAACTTAATGTGTCAAGGTTTTTACCTCAAGTTCAAGATAAGGCATACTTAAGTTGTTCCTTATCAGTTTTGCTGCCTCTTAATCAGTATTTGTACACCTTTAGGTAAATCTCTATTACTTAAGCTTTTTATGGAACAGCATTTCAGCCAACGACGTGTCTAATAAAACATTAAAAGCCATATATTGATTATAGTACACGAAAAAATGAAAATACCCTGCAATTTCCTAAATATGAGGAAAATAGCAATTTTTATCTACGGAAAGAGGATCAGAGAATTCTGTTCAGCCTCCCCTCTGTCGAATCTTGATATTTTTTCTACCTCGGGTCGTATCGCACAACAAATGTGAGAATCCTTACAAATTGGCGTATTCTCAAGGTAAACTTTTTTTTTCGTAGAATTTTTGTAATTTCAACTCTGGGTACTCATGGGCTATATGATCTTAGAATTGAAGAATAAGGACAATCATAATCTTTGTTAATCTAAATTAAGGTCAAATGATAGTCATTCAAGTACATTTTTCAGTGAAGTGAGGACCTTAAATATTTTACATGCAAATGTTGTTGGACCACGTTCCACTGTATTTTTCGACGCTAAGTAGTTACTAATATCTTAGCCCTGAGGGTAACATCGTAAAGAAAAGCACATTTAAATATTATGGATTACAGCTACGATGATCCAAATTGTATAATTTTGCCTTAACATTATCCTTAAAAAAAGGAGCAATCGCTTCTATAACCTGACTCGTTAAATCTATGTACAAGTCATTGTCCAAGCGTTGACTAGGAATGGGACATAATCTATATACTAATATTATATATAGAGGAAAGATTTGATTGATTGTATATTTGCATTGAATAGGCTCTAAAACTACTGGACCGATTTTAAAAATTCTTTCACCAGTGAAAAGCTACATTATCAGCGAGTAACATAGGCTATATTTTATCCCTGTATTCCTACGGGAACGGAAACTACGCGGGTGAAACCGCGGGGCACTGCTTTAGATGATATGCCACATATGAATATAATGTAAATGTATTTCCTTCTCGGAGAATGTTTTGAAATGACTGCAAACTTAAGTCAACTTTACTACTAAAACTAGCTAATGAGCTGTCGCCACGCCACACTTCTAACTTAGTTCCAGCATTCGCTATCGGTATTATAATATGCGCAAGAGCACGTGTTTGCTTCGGTTCGGAGCAGTTAGGCTACAATTGCGGGAAACTATTTTCAACGGATCGTAAAATCTGGCTCGAAACCAGAATTTACTGATGATTCTCATTATGTTGACTAGATGATGTAGGGCGAGGCTGACTATTCAGTGAATTAGCAAACCTAATGATTTTGTTTTGGTTTAAATTTTATTTTGCTATTTCACAAAACGTATATACCCAATTTGAAAATAAAAAATGTAATGACGATTAGGTACTAAAAATAAAAATTATTACTATCACAATTCCAAACAATAAGCAAGCGATAATACGGCAGAATGTAAAGCTTTTAAAATATATTTATGATTTTGTGAAGCATTTTTTTATTTGTTTATTTATTCTAGCGACATTCTTTATAATCTGGACAACGCGTGTGTCTTATGGAGTTCAACTCAACTCAAAAACCTTTGAATAAAAGACGATAATTAAAAAATAAAAGTGCTTGTCATGTATAACACTGTGTTACACCGTCTGAGTTCACTTCTGAAAGTGTCAACTCACGTCTTTTATTAAATGTAATCTGTTGAGCAATACGCACTGCACAGGGTCTTTGATTAGAAAAAAAATAAAAAGTCTGTTAAATAAAAAATAAAAAAAATAAAAATAAAATTCTGTTCCTCTGGGACCTCATAGCGCGTTCCATTTTTGAACGACGCCTTCCATTTTTAATCTAACTAAATAAAAGACGCAGTCCACTGCGCTTAAGTGACTGTGTTGACACAGTTTTTTGCCGCTTCACTCGCGGTTAATGCACGCAAAATATTTCCCGGTGCGCGGGAGCGGGCGCCGTAGATTTTTTATTCATCAAGTTTGTTGACACGAAATTACCTACTTATAACTTTTCCGAGTTGAGTACTTCGAAGCGTAGTTTGATTAAGTAGTCGGCGTTTCCCAAGGTACATTTTCTACCTTTGCTCACTGGTATGGTTAGTTGCGTCTCCCCTGGCTCCTTTGCATTAACTTTCTGATGTTTGTTTAAGTCGTACTTTAAGGAAGTTTTCTGCTGGGCACGGATTATGGCTTGTTTTAAGAGATGCGTTTGCGACTTTCGCGGTTGGCAATTTTGAGCCGTTGTTAGTCGGCGAGTTCTGCACTAATAATGAAGAATGCAGTAATCGACATTTTTGAGAATTTTCAGAATTGCATCCCCAGAGTGACCTTTTTTTACATGTGGAATACACATTAAAAAAAAATACACAAACGTGGAATTTTCGTTTTTACTAAACAACGTTTATTGCATTCTTTATTTTAACAGCAGAGTTAGCAGGAAGTTTAATACTTAACCCTAGCCTTCGCTGTATGTGCATCCGTCCGTTTGTTCGTCTGCCAGTATACTAAATGAACTATACTGAGCCAGTCGAATTTTTCACATTATATTGTACTTATTTCATATTAGGGACCGAACGAAATATTAAAGGGCTATACTTTTATTTATTAAGGGCTATATTTTTTAAGAGAAAAGTATAATTTTAATGACCAAATGTTAAAATTAAATATAAATAAGTATTTATATTTAATTTTAACATTTGGTCATGTCCTTCTAGTATAATACCAAGTACCTACCTTGTGATGATGAAACATAAATGTGAAAGGTGAAGTAGTTCCAACTTCTAAGTGTTTACTAACATGTTCGAAACAAGTTGCAAAAGGCCAAGTGTGTTTTGTGATATGTAATTTTGATTAATTAATATTTGCTAATAATTACTATATAATATGTAAATATCTGAATTTACGTGTTTTGATTGAGTGGGCTGTTTTTTAATAACGTTAAATTTGACGTCTAAAGTAGCGTTAATTTTGATCTTTGTCCTATGGAAATACTAAGTAGGACAAGGGCAGACTCACTTTTGCGTTTTAAATGTCATGGATTCAAAAAAAGGATGAGAATAATAGCCGTGGGCTTCCGCTCAGACAATGGTCGGCAATTTAACCGTTACAATAAAAGAGAAGGTTATTAAAATAAATCTTGCAAAAAGAGCAGGTACTATAATGAGCTGCGATTAGACGTACGTCTAGTTGGTTAAATACTCAATTGTCTATTGCCTAAACATCGGGCATAACTTATAGAGTTGTAATATGAGCAAAAAAATTCAAAGAAACACATCAGTGATTTATCACAGACAAAACGTCAACTGATCGATCGAAACAAAGCTAAATAATGCACGACCAATCAACCTGACAAATCTAGTTATCCAATCAGATTGTAACCACTGTAATAGCAGTTTTTCAATTATTATCGAATCAACTTAAGCTTAATTATAATTGATTAACACTTTATTATGATTGCTTATACGCTTAATGTCTGCATAACGATCGTGAGAGAAATTTTTGTGTCAGTTGTGCAAACAAAAGAAAATCTAGTGAAAGTACTTAAGTAAGTGAATTGTTCAAGAGTTAAACCATTATTTACACAGCTGACAGCTATTAAAACATTTTATCAGTCTTATTAAGAAAAAGATTATTGCTTTCCTCTAGAACAGCAATCATTTGTAACTAGTTATTACTCTCTACCTCTACTGAAAGGTCACCAGGTCGTAATCCGACCGTAAATTAGAAAATCTGTCTCGCTAATTGACCCAACCGGGAATCATCTCGGGACAATTCGCTGAGACTGAACATCTAATTCACTACGCCATCGAGGTCATCTTACGCGTCTTTATCTGATTATCTCCTGGACAATTAGGCCGGCACTTAGATAACATCTTCAGCATACCTATAGGTACCTAGTACATGATAGTAAACACATAGTATATAGGTAGGGAAATTCCGCTGTACAGAGAAATATGTACAGTTATGTAAATTGCATATTGTTTGACCTTTGTACACTGTAAATAAGCCTATTTATTCAGACACTGTGACAACAATTCCATCAAATAAAGAAAGTTCCATTGGATTGATGAACTGTAATAACAGATATTGATTGTAGAAAAGTTTATGTGATTGTATATGCATGTAAAAAATTATGCGACTTTTCTTTCATCATCTTCCTAGCGTTATGTCCCGTGCTTAGACGGAGTCCGCTTAGACCATGATCCAGGATTTAGCGAGTCTGACATTGAAGTGACTGCCGATCTGACTTTCGTAACAATGAGATAGGGGAACCAGATTTTTTTTGGATCATGGTTACAAATCCAAAGTTGTTTGAATTTGCAGGTTTCATCACGATGTTTTCCCTCACCGTCAGTGGTATAAATTCGTACATAGATTTAAAAAATCCAGAGGTGCATGCCCGATTTTGAACCCGCACTCCTCGGTTAAGAGGCGCGTGTCCTTACCATTGAGCTACCACCGCTCAATCAGACTTTTCTTTCATCAGGTCCAAAATTAAATTTTCAAAACGCAACAACTCCACTGAACTAAGACCAAGACAGACTATCCAATACAAAAAGACTTGTATATTCTTACTATATTAGCGCGTCTCTACTAATTAAGTGATTGTCATATATAAAGTTGTAATTTTTTCCCTCAAGAAATGTCACTTCTATGGATAATTTAATTTGGCTAAAAGTTTAAAAGCAGAGAAGTTTAAGAGGCTAGCTACTCCTTTGACTCTGCCTACCCCTTCGGGGATTACGGGAGTGATGATATGTACCTATGTGACATCTCTTGCCTGTTCATCTCACGGCCTATATAAAAACTTCTCAATTAAATCGTGTTAGCTTTCAATAGCCAGATAGCAGTATTTTTCCTGGACCAAAGTAGGCCAAACCGATGGCCCCAATCTGAGGAAACGCCATTATGCCTGTATCGGGATGAAGTCTATTCTTAACTTTAATTTTGTTTGATCCAATATTCGCGGTAACATAATCGCCTTCGTGTAGTGATTTATATCGAGTTTCTGGATTGTTTTAAATAACGTTTAGGCTGGATGTGATGTTGATGGAATATTCACCTCTATTTACTTACACGAGTATGTTTTTTTTTAATCAACTGTGAGTTTTTTTACAAGATGAAGCTAGTATTCACTTTGAAATTCGATTCCAATTTTCGTCGTTATTTACATTAGGGCGGTTTCGTTTTGTTTCTAGAGGCAAGAGCGAGTTTGAATCTTTACATCGGCAAATATTAATGGGATGAATACGGTATTTTTCATTCATACCAGTGATGGACAGTGCCAACGCTAATTTTGTTCAGCAGTTAAAGATGATTGAGTAAATTTGTATAAAAAACTAATCTTACACATTTAGACCACTAGCAAGATTATCCCATCAACGGATTGGTATGGAGAAGGCGAACACTACCTATCGAAAAATACAACAGTTTTCTTAAAATATTGCCGTTAATTCAACGCGAATGGACAAGATAAGAAATAAATATATAAGAGGAAGTATGAAACTGGCACCAGTGATAAATAAGATGAGAGGAAACCGTTTATCTTGGTATGGGCATGTGATGAGAAGAGAGGAAGGATCACATGTTCTTCCACAAAGAAAGTGATGAGTATGAATCTTAGTGGGTGAAAAGGAAGAGGAAGGCCAAATAAGAGATGGATGGATTGTGTGAAAGATGATATGAGTGAAATGGGAGTAGATAGTTTGATGACGGCTGACCGGGACGTATGGAAGCGGAAGACATGCTGCGCCGACCTCAGATGAACTGGGAGAAGGGCACGATGATGATGATGATTGACGTTAATTCAACACACCGTATTATCTTCTGCTGTATTGAGAAACAGTATAGTAACTGGTACACAACATACTTTCTAACTTCTCAAAACGACGGTTACATCAGCCCACGGGTGTGTACAGCCATTTCCCAGTTTATCTAATTATTATTCGAGGCAGATATCGTTAAAATATCTTGGCAGGAATATGCTAATTTCCAACGTAAGCTGGTCGATGAGTTTCATGTCGTTTTGCAAAAGTCAGCAAATATTTGCCAATGTATACTTAGGTAAAGTCTTACTAAATACGTATGTTGGAGATTTTAGTTGAAATTACCTCAGATTCGGTAGAGGTACTTAAATGGAAGCATGTTATTTCCACTTAAATACTTACTGTCCATGTATTAGCAACAATATTTAGTGTAAGTCAATGTCGTGTGTTTTAAGTGGCTGTGAAGTGAAATAATAATAAAACTATTGAAATACGTGCGTAATCTTTGGAACATGAAATCTGTATTGGGCCTGATAGCGTTTTGAACCTACTACTATAAGAGTAAACTCCACGGAATCCAATAAACAACGATGTGTCATACATTCATTCCTTTCTAATGTCATACATGCAGTGTCGGACTAACCGGGGCGCGGAAGGGGCGGTCCGCCCCGGGCCTCTGCTCCTGGGGGGCCTCATATTATCTCCAAGTTCCTGTAATCATGCTATAACAAACAGTGGACCCCCGGGCAAGCAACACTGCTCGTATCCCTACTAGGGACCTCGTACAGCCCTTTGCTGCCCCAGGCCTGAAACAGGCTTAATCCGCCACTGCATACATGCAAAAATGCCTTTGGTTCATTTTACGCCAAAACTACTTAATCGGTTAACAATTGTTGATTGATGGAACATACGTCTAAGAAAGGCATAGCTTACTTTTTATCCCCAAAAAAGAAACTATAGATCCCACAGGACACACGATAGAGTACAGTACACATACATGCAGAAAATAGTTTTGCACAGCTTGTATTAATGTCATACAAAGATACGGCTAGGCTGATGGTAAACGGTCACCGTAGCCTATGGCAATGAGGGTTTTTTTGAACTAAAACACCCGCCTCATTGGTAAGTTTTCAGAACAAACTGACATGTTGTCAACAAAGAACCAATAGTAACAGTGATAAGACCACGTGACTCCCTTGTGCCATCTGGCGGGTATGTATTTTTGAAAACCCTCATTGCCACATAGGCATTGCAAATACCCTTCAATATGCTATGATGTTCAGTATTATTAAATATGGACAGAAACAAATATCTCAAAGGTTCAGTTCAGCCAAATAAAGTTTCTTCTTGATATTTTGGTATTTAATGTTTAAGAATTTACTGCCTAGTACGATTTGGGCACGACCCTTGAAAGGCACACAGATTATATACGGATTTACCTGTGTAATCTTAAGGAGGTTATTTATTTTTATTGGTTTCTATACGTTACTCGTGCTTTATTCGTTTTGGCCATATAACATATTTCGGAATCGTCGTGAGCTGTAATTGTCAGGAGCAGGCTTTATCTTCGCGTTGAAGATGAAGTATTGGAAGAAGAGACGTTTTCTTGCGTTGTCTTGACGTTGAAAATTGAATTCAGTTATAAATGTCGTTGGTTTTCATTTATATCATAGGCTCTTGTATTAAACAAATGTTATTTTTAAATATTTCATAAGTAATTATAATATTTCGTTGCGTCAGGCGAGTTGTCATTGATTTCTGTTCTTTTTTTTTATATTGTCCTCAAGCTAACATTACGTTAAGTAAGTACTTACGGATAAGTTGCAGTAAAAATGTATGTTCGTGTCTTTTTCATTTAACTTTTTTTGAAAAGAGGATAAAAGACGATCATTCGCCGAACAACAATAATTTTGTCTCGTTGAAAAATACTCCAGACATTTGATGTGACACGTTTAGGTATAATATGTCAAAGCCATTATTAATACTAGTTTAAAAAATATATAGATTTTTCGCTTATATGGTTAATATCTATATTATATGACATTAACGTAAAGCAAAAACTTTGTTACCCCTTTTTATGAGAATTACTCTTATGTTTCATTAAATATTAAAAAAAAATCAAACTAATAATGGTCTAATTTGGACCAGTGTGCGATCACTAGTATTTGTTAAATAAACGAGCGAGATTGACGTTCCTCAATGCGCATATAGGTACCTATTTCCTTGTTTACCTAATGTATCCCCTACCATATCATACGGTAGGCTTAATTAAATCGTAGAAAAGTGCGTGCTAATATCCTAAAATACGCCTTTGTAATGAATATCCAATTGGATCAGTTCGCTTTTCCATCACTTTACCTCATAAATGTGCCTATTATACGCAAACGAAGATTATAACAATCTTAATGTGTTAAACACTTAGTTAATCTACCATTTATTGGCATTTAAATCCTGCAGTTTAATTGAATGTTTATATCATAGTTTCTAATGATGTTTTAAGTTTTTACATAATATACTACCTTTTTTTTTTGGTTCTGAGTTTTATTGTCCAATATTAGCATCGGGTATTGCTCAACAGTTTACGGATACTTTTACATAAGAATTTGACCTTTGTCAAGCCTCACGAACTTCGCTTACCATAACCGGTCCGTCGGGTATTCTCCCTTTATTATGTGGTTTCGATTCCAATAGCAAGATTCTCTTTACGATTGCGAAGTCTAACATCGAATACCTAATGGGTAGGTTGTGAAATCAAATAGCAACACGGAAGTCGGAAAGCCTAACGTATAGTCATTGGGCCTGAATTACCTATCATTGCAGTAAAATCGTAATAGGCTATCAGGAGAGAAGTTTAGCGGTGTAATGGTGTCAACGTTCGATCGCAAATTATATCAAGTAATGTTTACCTAATCTTTATGGGTGGTCTAGCTGATTTAAAAGGTTAAACTATTGGTCTCTGCTGCCTTAGTAAGTAGTCTTAGCAATGAACTAAGAATGAAAAGTCTTAAGATTAATGGTTTATTCAATTAGTCGTTGATCACACGTATGAGAAAGGGAAAATAGCAGAATTAAAGTTATCAATACTAAATTTTCATGTATCAAAGACGTGTCGTATATAATGTTTAGGTGCCTAGCAACACATTTGAAGATTTTATTTCCAATCTGCTGATCTGCAATTACCTACTTTTACCGATAAATAGTAACGCCCAATACCACACAGGTGCGTAAATTTTCCACGCGTCTTACTTAAGCCGTGAATGTACGAGACCAATAGTGGTATATTTATTTGTTCTATCTGCAATATAAAAATAACATCGTAAATACCAGTATTAATGTAAAAACTGATAGAACAATTCGTAGACTTTACCTTGAATGCAGACATTGCATCAACGGTGCGGGTAATTACTTATCATCATCATTAATCGGAGCCATTGAAACGCGAGTTCCGTTCACAGGCGAGGTCAAATGTCATGGAAACATTCGCGAGAGACTATGCTAACTAAACTATAAACTTTTGAAGTTGCGCATCGCAAACAAACGTGCATAACTTCTAGCATTTAGATTCTAAACTCGCATCTCTCGAGTCTCTGAACTGGTATTGTCTTTTCAAAGCCAATAAAAACTTGAAAACTGTCTGAATGAAGCTGCAAAAACGCTTTAACCATTCAGAGATTAATGAATCTTGGAGAAAACATAAGCAACAAGTGTGCTTTCATTAGCGAGGTCTCTTAATTGTCATTGTGTTCCCATTTACCTATTGCTAACAAATACTGTAAAATGCCATAAACGGTTACTACTTAAACAGTCCTCTAAGATTAGAGAAATGTTGAACAGAAATGTGCAACTGGTGTGCTGTAATTACTGGAATCACTTAAGTGTAATTGTCATCCTGTTGCTAATAAAAACTTAGTAAAAAGCATCGTATGAAAGCTGCGAAACGTTTATAGGATTTAAATATTAAAGAAACGTACGGAGTGAACGTTTTTTTTATTTGTTGAACATGTGAAATGAACAGGTAAGATATTCTATTATGCCAGCCCCATTGTGTATGGTTGAAAAAGTCTTGGAACTCGGATATTTATTTTAAATGTTATCAAAAAGTCGACTATTCGTTTATCTTCAGTCGAGAGCCGACAGATAATCTTGACAGGTGTACTCTTATCCAAATGTTATATAATTGATGTTTGTGAACCATAAATGGTGTGAGACAAAATAAACGCTAGATTTATACAAGAAATCCATCATTTGTCACTACGTAATCCATGACGCAAAAATATAAAAAGGAGTAAGTAAAAAGATGTCTCCCTTTTTTTGTTTATTCTTTATAGTAAGTATGAGAACTGATTTCAAAATGTTCGAACATAAAAAAAAAAACATAATATATTGCAAAAAGTAATATGCTTTGATGTCAGCATAACATCATCAAAGTAATTTAATTTCTGTACAATACACATGTATCCCAATAAAAATGAGAAGTGTAAAGTGAAAATGTGAAAAGTCCACGTTCAAATGTCACGACGAAATCACGTCATCTGCTTACGATCGGTTGAGCGTTTAAGATTATTAAATATAGTTTTTATTCTAACATCGAGAGCAATAAAAATAGAAGTTTCGATCGAGCTTAACAACCGGATCCGGGCGCGTCCCGCCATCCTATCCTACCAACAGACGGACAGATTTATTTCGTGATGTCATCGATTGAAGTGGAATCGGCAGCTGGTTTTCCTGATTAATAAATTGCTCGTGCGCAATAAAAATTGGTCAACGTTCTATTTTTAAGTGAAAATTTTTAGACTGCGCGTACGGTTCGGTTAATTTTATGCGACGATCGTCCTGCATCCCAACGCGTCGGTAATTTGAAGATTATAAAAAAAGGCACAAAAACTCGGGGCCAATGTTTGACTTGTATCTGAAGGTAAAAAAGTTGAACTTTTTGTGGGCCACGCTGGTTTGCGCTGGCGCGTGCACCAGGTAGGTCCTAACCCCTATTATGCCGCCACGTTTATTGAAATAGCGACGGGGTAACTTATTATTATGTAGTCAACATTCCCGCTAATTAATCAAATAGTGGGTCTTTTGTTTTCAGGTCAGCAGATGTCATTATTAAACGGCTTATTAACACAGTAGCCGCAATATCAGACTCAAGGTCGCCGAAGCTTTTATTCATACATACGCGGCTCTTAAAAATAATACTTCGTCATAAGTTACAAGATTATTTCCTTTACGTACATAAGATAAGGTCGCAAATAGCTCAGCGTGTTCCTGAACTGGATACACGTTTAAAAATAGAAATGGAGATAAAGAGATTTAAGGAAGTGGATTGCGGTACGGCAGAACGTTTATTTACAATCCTTATTTTGTTAGGATGTGCGTCTGTGTTCGCCTTGACCCACCTTGACGTTTAGAGATGTGATTTATTTCAGTCGGGTTATCTGCACATGAATAGTGTATTGTCTGTGAATCACGAAGAGCAAAACTAATCGCAGACAGACTGTTGCGTAGTTTTCAAGGTCGTTTCACTTGTTTAACTTACCTATTATACTAAGTAGACAGCGCTCGCGAGTTTTCGGTATTTAAACTGAGGAATTTCAACAGAATTAACTTTATTATTAGTATTCAAAAAGATTTACGAAATTCGATTATACATTTTCGAATCATTCGTAATAGTATTTCTTACCCCTGTTCTGCTAACACATAGTATACAAATCGTAAAATTAAGCCGATATTAACTGGTGTGAACAAGTCTCGCATGCAAGTTTCACAACCAGCATTAACAGCCAAATAAACATAGCGATTACTAACTGTTTACAAAGTGTTAAGTTGCAAAGTTTTCTCTGCACGAAGACAAACCTGTTTCGGTGTGGGTGTAATGAAATTTTAGCGTTGCCTCCCGAGCGGAACCGATAATTTCGATTAGGGCGTATACATATAGCGTCTACTTTGATTATTTATGAAGCGATGTACTTAGCCTCTGCTTGTCAGCGACAGCGGTAATTAATTAAGGCTCTCCCTCGCCGGTGCTACTCGATCGGAGTTAACTAAGCGTAGTTTGCTTGGACTGTCGACAATCAATAGGATCTTTTGCTTTGAGCAAACTGTTGGTATTGGAAAAGAAAGGGGATCTTTTTGAAACGGAGTAATTACTTTTTTAAGCGGTTGAATTTAAAAAGTCTTATGCTTCGTGCAACAAATGCACCTGTTTTATAAGGGCTGATTATTTAATAGTACAGATGACTCTATCGGCTGGTTTCGTAAGTAAAGTACTTAATGACATTGTGATACTTTTAATTGAAAATCGATTAACAAAGTTATGGTGTCGAATACTACATTATTATTTACAACTTAATAAATTATTGGATTTAACTTCTTTGTGTTTATTTCGGGAGGAGCTTATTAACGTCGATGAATAGACAGAAACGTATGAAACTTTCAAGATTTACTTATTAATAAAAAAAAAAGATAACAAGCTTTGAAAAACCTAAACGTCCAACGAGATGTCCCTCAGAATATTTTGGCTCAACCGACGGAAGTCTTTCTGAGTGTGAAGTTTAAATAGTGGATTTCACATCTGGAGGAGAATACTCGCCTCAAGCGAGGCGCACTTAATGCGCCGATAATATATTCAGATCGCATTTATTTGCGCAGCATAGGCTTGTGTTAGTGCGGCGAGGCAATTCCCCCGGGGCACACTTAAAAGCTGTGAGTAAATTTCGGTCCGGATTCTTGAACGTGCGCCTTCAGACTGAGTTAATAGAATAATATTGTATAGATAGCAACATAATAGTTTTAGACTGCAAGTACTTACGAGAGATATCTTTGTTTTAATATCTTATGCTATGCTATTTATTAGGCTTTATCCTATATTTAAGTTAGGTTTACCATCACTTTGATCAATATTGAGAGGCGCGAGCTAAACTTCTAACTAGAATCTAATAGAACTAGCAAAAAGGTGCGCGTAAAGACGTTCACGACGACGAATCACATTAAATAAGTGGAGTTAAATACATTAAAAAAAAATGTTAAGATCTACTAACTTCATCTTCCTAGCGTTATGTCACGTGTTTAGACGGGGTCCGCTTAGACCATGATCCAGGATTTAGCGAGTCTAGTGATGAATTACATTGAAGCGACTGCCGATCTGACATTCGTAACTCTAAGATAGGAGAACCAGACAATTTTTGGATCATGGTTACAAATCCAAAGTTGTTTGAATTTGCAGGTTCACGATGTCTTCCTTCACCATCGAGCTAGTGGTATAAATACGTAATTAGACATGAATAATCCAGAGGTACGTGCCCGGGTTTGAACCCGCACTCCTCGGATAAGAGGCACGTGTCCTTACCATTGAGCTACCACCGCTCAATGGTAAGAGCGGTGCTGCTAACTTAATCTGGCAAAAACTGGCGCCCAACGAGGCATTCGTCTTATAATACCCTGGCTCCAGACATAAATGTGAAGTCTTTGTGAGAGGCGAGTATGAAGTTGAAAAAGTACGAATGGATTCTGCAGCGGAGGAGGATACGCGCTTCCAGCGAGGCGTACGTAATGTATCGATAATATTCAGATCGCATTTATTTGCGCAGCATAGGCGTTGAAACAAGTCTGTGGTAGTGTAGCGAGACAGTTCTCATGGGATACTTCTGGAAAACCACTTTGAAAGGGCTTCGGAACTTGATAAAGTTATATATGGGTGATTCTACGATAAGAGGTAACTTGAACGGCAATCAATATTAAATAGGTTTTTTATACCATATTGTCCAATCCTTTACAATCAATTACACCATTTTAATGTACTTTAATGAATAGAGTCACAATTAAATGCTGAAATATTATATTTTTTTCTGAAATTGCCAACAAAGTCCAAAAATGTATCTACCCTGGCCTGTCCCTTTGCCGATTTTAGTTAAAGTTACTGCCGTACCTAATTTGTTTGTATCGCTTTCTAAACTAAAGCATAGTAAGTATGAATTTGAATAAATATACTATAATAATTTTAAGAAAAAATCCAACAAATTATGTGTTTTGTGTATATTTTCTGAACTTAAATTTTGTCCAGTATTTTTTGTGTCTTTAACCTGGCAAATTTTGTTCCACTACTACCAACATAAAAATAAAACGGAAGTATTGCAAATTCCTCTCAAGGACATCTAACGACGTGAAGTTAGCCACAAATAATAAGCGAGCTGTTAGAGGCCGCCATTTTGCTAGTTGTCGCGACGCGTCCGTGCGGTGTAGTGGTCTCGCAAAGTCATTGTGTCCACTGGTAAGTCATAAAAGTTATATTAATGATTTGATTCATTTGTGTAATATTACATTCATTCAATAATACTGTACTAATTGAAGTGGGATATTTAATTGAGCCAAAAATTTTATACGTCGATTACAATATTTGAATTTATCATGAAAACGTCTTTCCCCTGGCGTATTTCCCCTGCCAAGATAAATGCCAGGGGAGAGACTTACTAGCCAGGGGAGATAAAACATATCATATAATGTAGTCACAAAGTAATTTAAATATAGTTAGATTGTACTGAAGTCAGATTTAAACGGTATATTGAAGTATTGTTATGATAAAAAAGCGATCTCTAATTTTTTTTCACATTATTACAGATTATGGCACCGCAAAAAAAGTTAACACGTGAAGAAAAACTACAAAAGAAACGTGAAGCAGAAAGGCTAAGATATCAAAGGATTGAAAAAGAAAGAAAAAGGACTAATAAAAACTGTCGATCAAATAACTTGCTTCTCAAAATGTAGCTAATGTTCCAGTTGATGATCAAATACCAAAAAGAAATTTTCAGTCAAGAGCTTTGGTTGCCAAACTTAAATCAGACGGAGCAAGAAGGCAGCAATAATTAATTAATAAAAAAAAAATTAAACCCTAAATAGATTAAAAACTAAACTGGCATGTCACAAAAAAAGGTTACAAAGATTAAGAAAGCGGGAAAAACTTACACCTAACAGCGAAGTGGAAAAAGAGTTGAATTCCCCAAGTGCAAGAGATACAGTGAAGAAAAAAATGCTGTTTGCAGATGTGCTCCATCAACAATTAAAAGATAATTATTCAGCTCTTCCAAACAAAAAAGAAAAAAGGATTTTTAGAAGAATGATAAGCGGGAAGTTAGTGAAAAAATATGGGATACTACAGAACGAGAAAAATATAAAACCCTTGAGAAAACTTGGAAAAGTGCAACTAATTGATAATAAAAGGAAAGGCAAAAAAGGTTATGAAGTAATAAAGAGGAAAATTGTAGATTTTCTTGAAGAGGATTCTAATTCCAGATTATGTGTACATTTCCAAATATGTATTCAAGAACGGCGACTCTGTTCTAGTTAAACTTCTGTCGAAAAAAGCTGAGTACCGTTACGTAGCTATGTGTACGGGTTTGGAAGAAGATGAGATACAGGTAGTTTTCTGTAAAATAGGGGACAAAAGTGGAAAAATATTTAAAGTTGATCCCTACGCCAAATCTAATATTAAAGGGGCTGAGGGTTTTCTACTCCTTCAAAAAGCCAGTGAATGTCTTTGAAAAAGCTTAAGTATTTTTATTTTTTGTTTGTATAGGCAAGGAAGTGCCCTTATTTTGTTAATTTTATACCGTTATTAAACGATGAATATTATCTTAATTATCTTAACTATCACAAGTCTGATTATTGTTAAAAGGTGCTAAGCCAGTGAATGTCTTTGAAAAAGCTTATTTTTTGGTTTGTATAGGCAAGGAAGTGCCTTTATTTTGTTAATTTTATACCGTTTTTAAACGATGAATATTATCTTAACTATCACAAGTCTGATTATTGTTAAAAGGTGCTAGTCTAGCTACTTATTTAATTAGTATTATTAGAAAATGTTTAATTTTTTGTTAAATGTATGAAGACATGTTAATTTAATTTTGTTTTATAATTAATAAAAGGCTTATAAGTGAGAGTATTTAAAAATACCAATAATTAATAGTCTAATAAAAAAGATGTTCCGATTAGAAGTTAAGTGTAATGTCTAATAAAAGTTGATTTTATTAATTTAATTCATTATTTCATTGCCCGAATCTCTTCCCTGGTCTAATAAATATCTACCCTGATCTTGACGTCTCTACCCTGGCCTCGATATTTACCCTGGCCTTCTAAAAAGTAATAAAATATGTGTGAAGTAACCTGCCATTGGGTGAAAAGGTTAATCAATGGGTTAATTAGCATAATTTAACATTTTCATGAAAAAAATCCAACTTTTCTCCCTGGCCGCATCTTCTATGGGCTCGAAACCTCTTATCGTAGAACTACCCATATATAAACAAGCTAAAAATATAACTAGATACTGTTACAGACCATAAATAACATGGATCATAATTCAGTAGAAGTATGTTCGTGGATTTAATCTTAGAAAGAAATTAAACATTGCATTAATATTGCAATATAATAAAACGTTGTACAATGACTAAAAGGACTAAACAATGTATAATGACTAAAAGGAACAGTGTTTTAATATACAGAAATAGACATGTTAATCGGTCAAACTTTATTTAATTTCACTGTTATTTATTTATTTGCCAATTCTATGTTCTTTAAACGCTATATTATAAAATTAATTATCAACACCATGTGTCGTGTCGTGTCGTGTCGTATGAGGCAAACAGAACACGACGGCATGATGAGCTAGGTAGACAACAAAAACTGGTTCACAGTAATCCTAGACCGGAAAATATAGACATTAGGAAATATATCTCTTAGGAAAATATGGTCTTACCTTGATATGCCACATAAATAATGAACTATTAATAATAATAGGTAATTATGACATCATCAAAATGTGCCGGAACGTCTCATTCTTAGAAACAGTATAGCGGCATTGAAAATTGTTTCAGTAATAAGTAATTTGCAAGTCACTCAGTATTGCTATGATATTATAACCAATTTATTTAATAAAATACAAAATAAAGCATGCAACATTATAAATTATTCACCGCTAAATAAAAATCTCCAGCTTAATCCATAATAAATTGTTTGAATGGAATCTCACGATAATTTGCCCGTAACAACACTTTCAATGGCCCACAAAATCCTTTTTTTTACTCGCAGTGCTTACTATTGTACGACAATTTCAATAGCTTTTTGAATATCACGCCAGACATCCCAAGAATTCGGCAGTAAAAAGTAAAATTAAACTTTTGCTCTCATCGGTTCGCCAGAGCGACCCTAGTACTATTGCTTACTATTCCACAATTTCAATGGCTTTTAATCGAATGCCATGCGGGCTCTCAAGCCGCTTTGATATTATGGAGTGCACGTTGCCCATAAATCCCCGTCCACATTAGAATGGAGCGAAGAGCGCCATTGAAAGAAGTGCTGGCTCCTACACGTGGCCAACAAGTTAGAAATATCGGCTTTTGGGTTTGAATAGTGAATTTTAAGATCTGACTTCTTTTATATTACTAATATTACACTACTAATATATTACATTAGTATTATTATTACGTACTACTAATATACTAACTAATAACTAACTAACTAACTAAACTTCACGCCACTTCCCTAGCGGGGTAGGTAGAGAGAACCAAACGCCATATGACACGATCCTTGCACACCTCACACGCCTCTTTAACATTCATGATCCTTTTCATACAAGCTCTACGGTTTTAATGACTAATATACTACATTAGTAGTATACGGAAAAAGGGATATGGGTGGTATTCTATATGGTGTTTACAGCCGAGATATAGGTGGAGCTAACCGACCTTTTCTTCCACCACAAGTTTTGGACCAATTTAAAATTATCTATTTAATCAATAATACTGAAAAACCTTGTAACTTCATCTCGCTACGATAAAGAGTGCTTGGAGAATTGGATATAAGACGCCTTTTAGCAACATTGTTTTCGAATCAAGAGTTGCTAATAATGAAGAGACAAAATTTGCAGTCTGTTTTTGTTGGAGTCCGATTTTTTACTATGCGATACTTAAGATGTTGTGTGTTGTTCTAGCGTGACCGTAAATTAAAACCAATAATAATATTCATTATTATTTTATAAAATTTCTACCTGTCGCCTGTTGTGAATACAACAGTTCTTTTTGTTGAATTCACAACAGGCGACAGGTAGGAATGCCACCACCACTCTTAAGTCACCCGATCCTGAGTTCAAGGATAGGCCCTCTGCAGGTTGTAAATTATCCTCGAATAATGGTTTTGCAAATTTTTGTGTGTCCTATCTGTTGTAAATACTATGCTTAAATAAACTTATCACTTGGCTTAACAGTGAGCGTCTGCACGGTTATTAATACATCTGTACTGTGAATGTGCTAGCCTTAAGTTTCCAAATGTTTAGATAGGATCACGGATTGAGCGAGGTTATCTCTATTAACGAGCTCTTAAACATAATCCTCCAAGTCTTGGTGTAATAGGGCCAATATTGGTTCGTGATTTTGTTGAACGTATAATCGCTTTTGTATGCAAGATTAATAATAAACTTTGTTACGGCAGCCTCTAAGACCGGAGGTTTCGTTAATTAGGTGTAAATGTAATGCGGCCGAAGTTATAATTGGGGGAATAAGTAGCGATCATGGTTCACGCCAACCCGTCTCGCCTCGGCTGACGTAAATTAGTTAGGAACTACTAAACTGATACTTCGACGGCTCACGTCTAGTTAGGCGGTACTTAACATTATATTCGGTTCACTGGATTAATCATTAGACATTCCAACTTGCAGTGGTACGTGTCGTTAAAATTGTACGTACGCTAACAAGAAGAGTTGAAATCATAAAGATGTCTCGTACAGTGCGTGAATCATAAAGCGTATCGGTTAACGTCCTAAAATTACTGGAACCACGTGACGGAACGCCGACCTTCGTTTACCGTCAAAAGAGTATAAGACGGCTAAATATAGAATGTGACTTCCGAACTTCAATCGCGGGTTTAAAATCTCGCATTGTCCGAATACTTCTTGAATGCGACTTCTACCCACTCGGTCCATTGTGTTCAATGGATAAGGTTATTAAACCACTGCGTTCTTGGAAATTGAAGGTAGAAGTTTCTGTTAATGATCATTACGAAGGTCAGATCGTAAACGCTTCAAAATCACAACCGCATATTCCGATTCTTGTATATCAATAGAAACGAGAAAAGCGCTTACAAAGATAGTGTTTTACGTTTTAAAACTATCGACAAGTTTGTATAAAATAGGAAATAGGTGCGCTGAAATTTATTGGCTGCTACTGAATTTTACATATGGTTCAACGTACGTATAGCAAGTTGCTTGCAGCTAAAATTGCATGTACATATTTCTCACAAAGAAATACATCGCTGGAATGCATGAAAGTTCGCATTTTGGACGCGAGTAGGTGTCGACGCGAAACGTCAGTCTTCGTAAGTACGTACCTAGATACTTATCGGAAAAGCTCTGATCGATGACACAACATAACCACAGGACAGATACGTGATGAATGTCAGCTCCTGGGGACTACGTGTCTCAAACGAAAACAGGGAATGTAACGGTCTAAAATTAGAATCAATTTTGTACGGGGAATCAAATAACATTCGGTGATAACTTGTGCCAGCCGCTAGAATATAGTTAGAAAAAAATTGGACTCCATCCAACAATCGATTACATTTACTCCATCGTTAACAGGAAATGATCATATATCTACATTGGATTGTAGTGTATTTAAAAACTACAAAATGTAAATTTGAAACATATTTTGACGTACTTCCTAATCCATTAATGTACCTATAATGGTTATAAATAATTTTTTCTCCGTGCTTTATATGATTTTTCATTTAAACATACGAAGTTCTAGATGGAAACACAACATTGTGTTAATGGTCTGGATTAAGAATAGGTAGTACTACCGTTGGGAATCCATCTTCTGTTACCAAGCCGGACTAGTTACAAGCAAATAATATCTATCTACTCGGCCTATTACCGGATTCGGCTCTCTTGGAGTAAATTTGAGAGTAGCGTAGTCATCATCATATTGTCGGTTTTCCAAATCATTAGTGGCAGTGAAGTTTAGTAATATTTTGTCTTCCTTGGCAATAAATATTATAGTCAAGATTATTTCCTTAACATTCAGACGCGAGGTCATTTAGAAAAAAGTTTCCCAAATAGACTTAACCGGTAATTGAACCCGGAAGCTACTTTACAAATAGTACGATTGCACCTTCGAGGTCGTATAGCACGTTGGTATTTGCATGGCCGATGTAGCGCTTCTCCCACGTTATCGAATTTAGCACCATCCGCGGTATTTGAATTATTACCTATCACCTGAATGGCAGCTGTCAAAGTGTCATCGATATCGAGTGACAATTTTATCACTTTATCAGCAGAGCCGTTTGTATCAAAATCCCAAAACGAGATTGCGACACGAATTCGTTGAATTTTACTCCGATCATTCTGATGCAGTCGTTTAGAGCATATGATTTTATTATTATTATCAAATATAAGCACCTAATGTTTGCTGAAACTAGATGAGTGTCCAAAGCCTGCTATTTATTCAAAAAGCAAGCAGAGTAGAGGCCTCTCAGTGGTAACTCTTAATGATTAACGAGTGTGGTCGCAATTTCGCATGTATCAAAAATGTTTATTTAACTGTCGCGAATTCGGACGTTATTCTCATGAGGTATCCCAGTCATAGTCATGGGCTCAAATTCCTGGGGTGATTTAAAAACGCGACAATGTTGCATTAACGTCCCCCTTTTGTGGCGGCCTCGCTTGGATTCTACACCAGTTCCAACGGCTCATTCAATTAGAAGGCGACCTTTTTTGCAAACAAAGCTCGGAGCGGGGGCGTCTACGATTACATTTTGTTTTAAAAATCTTTTTCTTGCAATAATACCGGGAAATGAGGAGAGAAACGCCTTGGGGATTCGAATACTTGTTGGCGTTTCCGAGCTACAGCGGACTCGAACGATTCTGAGAGGTGGGTGCTGCGTCAATAATATATTTGTTGGGGAAATAAAGGCTGAATGGGATAAAGAACCAGACTCTTTGATCTAGTAGGGTAAATATGACGAGGATTCTTTATTGGTGTAACTTTTCAATTAGAATATTTGCTGTGGAGTTGAACGGTGAATTTTAGCATATTTACATTTTCAAAATACTAAGTAATAAACCAAGAAACAGACGAATAAGAATTATAGCTAATGAAATTTTGATTTGTTTTTAAAAGTAAATAAAATTTCTATTGTTTTAATTTTGCTTTAAATATTGGATCAAACAAATTGTTTGTTGATGGTCGACTAAACGGCAGGAGGTCGCATCTTCTTAAATTTTGTTATTTTACATGGTTGACAATGTGACTACTATGACCTACATTCGTCACAAAAATTAAGATTGTTAGGTTAGTAATTTTATAATTTTTGTTATTGTACCACCAAACATAAGATTCTAGACACAGAGCGTATAGTATTGAAAATTATTGGAGCTAATACCATTATAAACGGAAAGAAAATACCTACAGTAATTTATCCTATTGTCATCATCATCATTCCTAGCGTTATGTCCCGTGCTTAGACGGGGTCCGCTTAAACCATGATCCAGGATTTAGCGAGTCTGGTAATTACATTGAAGCGACTGCCGATCTGACCTTCGTAACCCTAAGATAGGGGAACCAGACAATTTTTGGATCATGGTTACAAATCCAAAGTTGTTTGAATTTGCAAGTTCCATCACAAGTTTTCCTTCACCGTCGAGCTAGTGGTATAAATACGTACATAGACTTAAAAAATCCAGAGGTACGTGCCCGGGTTTGAACCTGCACTCCTCGGTTAAGAGGCGCGTGTCCTTACCATTGAGCTACCACCGCTCTTGTAATTTATCCTATTGTATCGATACATATATGACAACGTTTTTTCTGTTTATTGCTTCCGTTCCGCGTCATTCACACTAATGATCATATCTAGATCAGTTGGAACAAGCGTTGAAAGGTGTTCAAACAATGGATGACCTTGTTAATGAACATTTTCATGATCTCAGAGCGGCGAGGTCGTGAGATCCGCTCGACTTCGCATTCTAGAGCATAAATCAATGTTTTATAATGAGTCCCGCACATACTATACTAAGGAACCGTAGTAGCTCAATAGATGAGGATGCGTGTCTCATTTAAGGGATTTACGCCTTTAGTACCTTATGATTTGTAAAAACCTTAAGCAAGGTTGTATACCACTAGCATGGCGGCGCGGGAAGTTATTGTTAAGAAATCTGTCATTTAGATGATTGTGACTTCTTTTAAGGGCAGCTAAGAATAATAAGACTTGTTAAATCTAGGTTATACATACATAACATCATGCCCGTAATCACCGAAGAGGTAGGCAGAGTCAAAGGGGCAGCAATCTCCTTTAAACTTAGGTTTATCGTACCAAAATAAAGCTTTCTGAGAAAAAGGGATAAGACATTTTCTTTTCCAATTGTCAATATAAAAATAAACGTTAAATGTACTGTTACAATATCGTTTCATAAATTAAACTGTTGAAAAGTTTGGAAATAAAGTTTGTGTGGCATTCAAAAACTGTTACGTAGGTCCATAGAACATGAATCGAATGTTTATCAGGGCAGAAAGACAATTTAATTCTATTTCAGTAAAGCCCCCAATTCCCTTATTTGGGCTGGCTCTTAAAGCTGCGGTCTGCATACTAACTAGTTTAGCATAAGGATGGGTAGTCGTAATTACAATATCGTCAATCCGTCTAAGTCAGCTTTCAGGTAAGCCACAGTGTACAGCGATTGTGCACAACATTTTTTGACAACTGTTACCGAGACATTTTTTTTTTCTGGCTGAAGACTGTCGCATATAGTTACAGGAGTCAGTCTGCGACTAGGTATCCAGCGTCGACAAAGACATTGCATCAAATGCACGACTGACGGTAATTATCGCGGGTGATCACTTATATTTTTTCATATCATTAGCTATTAGTATTAGGCCGGCCGTGCGCTTATTTTTCGACCAGCGTATGGCCAACCTAATGGTAACGGTTACCAACAACACAACGTTACCGACAACGTACAAGTAAAGCCCCTTAAACAGTTAAAGGTTTTATGATTCATTGCCCCGGTAGCTAAAGAGCCAGGAGTTTGGTACTATTAGTCCACAATTGTCGGCGTTGCGAATCCTAAGCATTTGTTGGGCCTCCGGTGGTCCGGTACTCCAGTACTCCTGAGTCTCTGGTGACTGTTGCTTATCTAGATCCCCTATAAATAAATTAATTCTCCAGACTGACACACCAATTTCCTAGTTCCAAACTAAGCTTTTGCTTGTACTATGGATACTAGGTGAACGGATAGACATACTTAAATACGTTTATAAACATCCTCGACTCGATTACAAATGTCCACGTTCAACCCGAACCCTTGGTTTTGCGGCCAGGGTCTCTGACCACTCGACCAACGGGCCAGTCTGTAAGTCTATATGTAATTGATTTCGCACTTGCTGTCGCATCTCCATAATGCTAGTCTAATTTTATTTGGTCTGGACTGTTTATATTACAAATTGGGATCTCTTGTCAATCTGATATGAATCTTCTCAAAGCAACAATGCAATGTTTACATTGACTCAAGCAGTAAGTGACCACAATTTGTTGTTACATAAAGTCGTTATTGTACCTGGTTGCTATTGTTTCGGATTGGCGTCGTTTTGGGTCGTTTACAATGGTTTATTGTTTGAAATTGCGCGATGACGTTTGCCAATGCAGAAATCGCTTCCGTGTGAGCGAATGGTTGATGCAGTGTTGCCATTTGATTGCTAAGTACCAGTCATTTATTTCCAATAAGGCATTAAAAACCGTTGACGACTATCTATGATAAAATAGATACCTACATTTTCGTCAACTTACATATCTTTCATAAAGACCTATATTTAGATGCGTAGCTAATCATTGTTTTCAAAAATCGTAACGATTTTAATCGACTTCAAAAAAAGAAGGAGGTTCTAAATTCGACTGATTCTTTTTCTCTCTTACAAATGAAAATAGGAAATAGGCTGCTTTAAATGTTTTTAAAATTTATTTTTCAGTGAAAACATATCTACCTGTTCGACTATTGCTTAGATTATATTTAAACAACGTTTACTCTTGTGAAAAAAAACAAAAAAAAATCTATAAGCTTTGTTTAGCATTCTCATAATTCTGTCATTGAAAGGAAGAACGGAACATTGGTAGGACCGCCAGTTTGGCAACACTACCGATGAGACTTACCGCAGTTGGGCGAATAGTATAACGATGATATCATTTTGCGTGTCCACACGACATCATACGTTGTATCGTTAATGGTTACACGTCGTGAAGGTAATCGAGTTTTAATAGTTAACATAAGTTCATTTTGCAGGCATAAAGCCAAGTATGAACGATCACGATAAGGGGTAATGCATAACTTTGTTTATGTCAACAATAGATTTCTTTATATCTGATCGAGATATGAATGGTGTTTGAAACTTTAATGCAGTTTTGAGTAAAGCACAGCTTGATTCAGTATTGACCTGTTCGGCCCAAATACTGCGAATTATGTTTTATTTAACTAATTTCATTGTTTATTTGTTTGGCTCAGGGTGAAGTCCGGAAGCAAATATCATTATCTTTATTTTGTTTTCTTTTTTGTTTTGTTGGTAATTTGAAGTTCATAAATTTATCGTGTATTTCGGCTGTATTCAATAACCAATATTATAAAATCATGTAACATGAAATTTCGCACGTATTTTCGAGTTTTGAACCGCAACAAGGCCGTTGCAGGTTATTGATGCCGGCGTTTAATGAACGGCTTTGGCATCCAATTAACTGACTAAACTTAAATAAATGGCTGATTGTATGACATCAATATGTTAAGTTCCGGCTAATATCCGCTTAAGGTGTTACTGGTTCAGTCTCATATAAGGCAGTGTGAGGTTATTTGACTATATCTGACAGAGTAATGTTGTTAGGTGCTCACTTAATAGAATCATTTGAATAATTTTGTATTGGAGATCCATTTTAATTTTATTGTAATTTTTTTAACTAACGAACCTGGCATTGCATTATTTTCTGTATTGACAATGACTCCAATTTCTAAGTAAGACAATAAAATTTATGAAATAGTGAACAATTATGGAGGATAAGTTTCCGCAGCATTAAAAGTTGTGTCTGAAAATACGAACATAGCCTTATCGTTCCTGACTTGTGTCTATAGATAACAAGAAAATTCCATTTTACTGATGATGAAACGGGACAATATACAAAATTGCTATTCTATTTCGGCGATGTAGGGCCAACTTTTGTCGGGAATTTGTCCTGGAATGTTTCGGGAAAATTCCCGGAGCAGGAAGCCGGCGTCCAACTCCCAATGGGAACTAAGACGTTAAATCCTGGTTACGAGCACCTATTGAGCCTTGCCTCACTTTGTTAATGGATACAAATTGTCGAATAAATTGTTACAGCAAATAAACACAAATGGTTGTACAATGGAAAAATGAGGAGGGGATCATTCAATTTTGATGGACCACGATATTTATAGAAGATGGTAACGATAACGAAACCTGGGACAGGTTCTGTTTAAAATTCATTGTTGGTGTTTATGACGGGCCGCTTTGTATAATGGTAGAAATGGACTTGGCCACGAAACCGAAGACTGCGGGTTCAAGTCTTGCTAAGGCCAAATATTATGTGATGAAGACTGCTTTGTGCAAGCAAGGATGTTTACCTATGCAAGTATACCTATTCATTGTTCGTATCTATAGCATATGCTGAGTTTTAAAATTGGAAATTATAAAAAAATTCAGATACTTAACTATAAAACTATGTGTGCGTAAAACTGTATGCTAGGGTGAACAATTTCTATGTACGTCCCAAGTTATAAGAAACACAGTAACACATCTCTCATAGTGAGGCTTAACTAAGCCTTTTCCATTGAACTGCAACCGCTAATAATATTATATTATAATTTAGATTGACGTTCGTAATACGAAGTTTTCCCTCACTGACACCATTTCGACTAACCCAGTATCCACTGCCGTGTAAAACAATCTATCAGATGATTCCGTGCGTATGCGAATACCTACAAGTTCCAGATAATTGGCTTAAGCTTATTTTAACAAACAGTAGCACGATGCGAGGGTGAACTCATCATGTATAATTAGTTAACTCACGTAACTGTTAAATGACATCACTGATCTATATTTAACCGCGCACTTAAGATGCGATACGAGTCCTACTAGCACCTTTATCAGACACTCTCAAGTGCCAACTCGTGAGAAGGCTTTGGGTATTTTACTCTCATACTTTTGAATGAACTGTGGGTTGGTGTTGCCAGGTTGAATGGAGTGTGGGTGTAACGGTTTACGGTATACCGATTTTCGGGAAACCTCTAAATAGGAACAGATTATGTTTTGAAGAGCCGCGAGCCAGGATCTTCTTAATGGAAAGATGTAATCAATTCATCTCCAAGGAAAAACTACGTAGTATTTTTATTTATGGATAGATAAAGTTTATATAAAAACATAACATTATGGGTGCCATGAAAACTTAGGCTGTCATGAAATCATGAGTTATCGTGAAAATTAGGTCATCAGATAAAATTCAAATTGTGCTGCCGACCAGAAAATAATAAAAAGAACAAAAAAAATATCATACTTTTATACGAACAAAGATCGGAAACGTTTCTAACAAAAAGTTTCATCCCTCCTGATACAAGGGAAGAACAGTCCCGTGGCTAATCGTTGTAATCAGATATGCAGCAAATTTTCCTAATAAAATAAAATTCAAGCAGGATAGGGTATCCTCGGGGCATCCCCAAGCGGGATGAGTAAAATTATATTCGTGTTCGGTCAGTAATTATATCATTCATCATCTTCGTAGCATTATGTTTATCCCGTTGACACGTCTGGGTCCGTTTCGTCCCTGATGCTGGATAGTCCTTATAAATGCTAATCAGACAAATTAGTTAATGATTAAACATCTAGATATATCTCACTTACCTTGTTAAAAATATGATTGAGCAACTAGCGAACCATCCCGGCTTCGCATAGGTGAACTTTTTCTACTGATAAATATAGCCTATGTTAAGAAAGAAAGAAAGAAAGAAAGAAAAAATGTTTATTAGGTACTTACATGCATAATATATAACATTGTTACCCAGAGACAATGTAGCAATTTATTAGTAAAAGAATTTTTGAAATCAGTCCAGTCGTTTTTGGGTCTATTCGTTACAATCATACAAATCTTTCCTCTCTATAATATTAGCTATACTAAGAAGTCAAATTAAAAGCTTTATTGACGAATTGGCAAATAGCAATGTGCTATCTCTATAGTAGAAGGTTACATACCTATGCAGTGAATACAGTTACGTGTGTACGTTGAAGCGATTTTATTAGGTTTCCACGGTTGATCTTATTTTCGAACTGGGTTAGATTGCTTTAGATCCCAAGCGACCAGGTGAGGTCGCCAGCTAAGATTTTAAAGTTACTATTCCTAGATAAAGCTGAAACTCCGTTCTCCTTGCATTTTTTCCCGGACGACAAATAAACTTACAACATTACTGCTGCTAGGTTTGTGCGTTATTTTTTAACTATGAGGTAGGAAAGGTCAGACAGAAATACCCACGAAGATCTAAGTAATCGGCCAAACATACTATCGAATGTTATGAAATTACCGTAAGGCTTCTGGCTGAGCTGAACAACAGACGTAGAGCCAACGATTTATTAACTTTCCTAATACATATGGCCGTCATATATCGACTAAGAGTACTAAACATTAAATTAATCGAATTGAAACAAAAATTGCGTTCGGTTCTCTCTGCCTACTCCGATAGGGAAGTGGCGTGAAGTTTAGTTAGTTAAAACAAAAATATGTATTAATTATCTTACATGTATTTAAAATTTAAATAAAATGATATTTCTTATCTCATTTTTCTCCTAAAATCTGTCTGATAATAAGTCGTTAAAGATCGTTGCAGCAGAATGGTTAAGCAACAAAACCGATCACTATTTACTCTTAACTTAATTTCAGTATCGCCACTTTGCCACGAATATTAACATTCTACCGCAGATAAGTATGTATTTAATTAAACTCACATCTATATTTTCCAAACTAGTGCTGACTACTAACACTACCAATGTTTGCGAATTCGTCGATTCGTGGAATATCGATTTTAAAATACCGACACATTAATGCGGTCTTATGTTGCAATGCGGTCTTATGCATGCAATTTAAGTATAACAAGTTCGCATCAGATGCATTCATTGACTTCAATTCAATGGATCAATTGCTTAAACTTAATTGTTTAACACAAACACGATGTAGACCTTCCATCGTCGACATTAGGTAGAATTTTCCTTAGCAGGCCTACGTAATGGGGTATCCCACTTGCTTCACTAAATCTAATGGTTATTTCTTGTAAACCGATGCCCCTGTATTTAATTGCGACGAAATTACTTTGGCAGTCGAAGTAAATGGAAAATGAGGTGAGGCTTCACGAGGCTTATGATATTATGCAGGGAACATAATCCCCTTACTAATTAAATTAGAGCGGTGAAAACTCAATAACCGAATGTTCGTTCGCTTAACGCAATTTTTCGGTTTAATTAATTACCGGAGTTTAGCGGATCACTTTCTTTTAGCAGGAATTTAGTATTACCGTTCTCTAGGGAGGAATATTTCGATGGATTCAGTGGAAGATGGTGAGGGAATAAATGAGCTGATTGCAGTATTGTAGGTAATGCCTGGTTGTGCCTAGTGTGTTTGTAAATACTATTCAAATTTTACATATTATTTGTATTCGTATTCTTGATTTGTAAGGGGTAATGTTTTGATTTGAAATGACCAATGTGTTCAGATGTAAGCAATTAATGATAAATTACACTTGCTCTTGTGATGTAATTCACTTGTTAGGATTAGTACTTATATGCATTGTGAATAAATAATAGATTTGAATGATGCGGGCGTCATTATATAAATAATATTTTTGTTTCATCTCTATAATAACTGCTTGCTTGAAAAGAACGTAATTTTCTGTTAATATCAAATGACTGCTGTAGGACATTCAAACGGGAGAAATGTTTTTTACTCACACGCAGAGAACAAAGTAAATCTTACTAATATTATAAACGCGAAAATTTGTGTGGATCGATGGATGTGTTTCATAGATGTACCACGCGAGCAACGCCGCGGGCAGAAGCTAGTCATTTATATTTTTATTCTTCCTTTTCAAGCGAAACTATACGATAAAATTCCGAATTTCGAAATAAACCAAACTGAGAACGAGGGAGTACCCACTGGCACTCCCGGTGCACACGGCGGGACGCATTTCGGATTCAAAATGGCGATGGATGCGCGACTGAATGGGAATCTTTATTGAATAACTTGATACCTACTTGACATTGTTGGAATCGCAATAAATGCTCCGAATGCTATATTTACTTCATGTACTGCCGTCGCTTTTATGACGGTTCATATACATCTAGTATATCCATTTAGAATTAACACAGAAGAGACGTATAAATTAAATAAATATCGAATAAAAAAAATATTAAAAGATGTGCAACCATGATCTAAAATGGTACTCCAGTGTAAAGGTTAGATAGCTTCAACAACCAGACAGAACGGGTCATAAAGATAGAAGAAAATATATTTGTTCTAGTATGTACCAGGCTATGGTAGGTATTCGTTGGCATTCTTTCCAACAGTTACCATACTATTTTAGGGATACAAGTATTGCTATTCCTTAAATCTAGAAATGTAGCAATTTTTTTCCAATGTAAAAAAGGTCAGTATTTTTTGAAAAATTAATATAATTCTGGAGGTGGTTTAAAATTGTTCACATGTACTATTCAATTCTAGTATGATGAAATCTCAAATTCGGAGGAAATATTGATACCGAAACATTTCCTATATAGTTATTTTTAATGCCCTTATTGTTGCGAAAAGAGGAAATAACCTGCTCGATATCAAGGTGTTTGTTTAACCCAGATGGCATTGCATTTGCGTTCTTCAAACATGCAAACACAGTTATTTACTCGCTCTCACGGACGGCTCATGTTGAGTCAAGTCCTTATGGGCGTCACAACCCTCTACCCACGCATCGACAAAATAATCTTTATTGTAATATTTAATGTATTTTTTTTTTTCAGTTTTGTGCCTTCAGTGTTTTGGCTTATTTTCCTTTTTTAATAATGTTTTTTCGATGATTAAATTTTTATACACGCTTTTTTATCTAGGCGAACATTTGGAGAGGCCTATGCTGGACATATCCAGCAGTGGACTGCAACAGGCTGATGATGACGATGACACGCTTTGAATATAGAAACAAAATAGCAAATTATCTTTTTTATTTGACATTTATGTACCTGTCATTTATCAGATTGTTCTGGTGCTAATAGACGTTTAGATCGCCGCCAAATGATGTTTATCGTAAGCATTTAAATATTTGATGATTTCATCTACTTATTAGTTTAAGACCAACTTTATAACGTGTCATTCACCTGTCATTTCTCCCATTACTCTCGCTATAAAACCGATGCTTTTTTAATTCTAGCAAGCATATGCTTAATTAATATTCCTTACTCATTCACCTGTTATATCTGCAATTAACCTGTCACTAAAAACTAACATTAGCATAGAAGCGTACCGCTTCCCCTTTTTTAGACTTCACCTGTTTAATGTTAGCCTGAGTAACGAGCCAGATTGCAACCGTGACAATAATCCATATGGGTAATTGCAGCACGCTCCGCGCTTCGTCCGCGGCGCATTGTGCCTGTGAATAGCGGATGCACAGACAGACAGTACTGGGTCGCAACACGCTTTATGATGCCTGATCGATACCGCAACAGAATAAATTATAGTGAGGATCGTGTCATTTAATGTTATGAAGTATGGCAGAAAGGTTAAAGTGGCTGAAGTGACGTGAAACATTCGTTGCAATAGTTTCTAATACCGTGAAACTTTACGGCATCTTTTTCACTGTGTAGAATATAACTATGAAGAGTTATTTTTTTACGACAATATCATATATCATTTAATGCCTTAGATACCTAAGGTTGGCGTTTCTCAAAGTGTATATCATATGATCGTATGTGCTACGTGATTTGACTTTAAACAGCTTAAAACCAGCGCGTCCTTTTTAAAACTTCCCTAGAGTAATTCATCCGGCCAATGCGAATGTCAAGTCCCTGTCTTTATCTTAGAAAGTTGTGGAGTTCCCGATATGGTCAATGTGGTTCCCTGTGGTAACCAAGTAAATTGACAAACAATTTGATATGATTTGAAACTGCTTGAGATCTACGCTACCTGCTGATACTGGACATTGATCGATAATGCATGTTACTTACCGTTCTGGTACCACATGTGTTTAATAAAATATTCCCTCACGTATCTATTTATAATTGCAAAGCAACAACCATTTGTCGTTGGTTCCCCCGACGGTGGCCAGTCATGTTGAGGTTCTTTAATAGTGCTAATGGTACCGTGAACAAAGGGTATGAAAACAACCAACTAGCCGTGACGTGTTTCAAAGATGTGGTCTAGCTATTGACAAACATACCTATATACCTACTATTGTTGCAGGGTACAAGTTTGCTGTCATCTATTCTTCATTGGCCATCATTACTCCAATATGACGATTGTTAAAGACAAATTTTAAACATAACGTAATAAACAATATCGAAAAAAAGTATTGCAATTTGGTCAAGCGCAAGTAGAATGTGATGTCCATTAAATCGAAAATCGCTGTCCCAAGCAAATTTTATTTTTAAAAACTTATATCTGGATGGTGACAGTCCCTTGTCATGAATTTGCATACAATCGTCTATAATTAAAATACCAACAGGAAAATGTGTAGGCTTTTTAAAGATATATATTTATTTCATTTATAATTGTCCTGCACGGACCATTGAATAAAATTTGCTTGGGACTGTCCTTGTATATGAGCGAGTTTCCAAATAGCAGAGACACCGTTTATTACAGTATGAATAATTCTTGTATTATTTAATATATATACCATCTAAAACCTAAAGTTAACACAGTGTCAACAAAATTAGGTCGTATCGTCGGTTGCCACAATATAAAAAATATTAAAAAATTGCTGCCCCGAAAATTGCTCTACTAGACGCCACTATCCTCGGCAACAGTTGCTAAGTGATGAAATGCCGAGAACGTCGTCCATATACACGTTATTACGATTTTACGTATTTTTACGAAGAAATTCGGATAATTTATTGAGGGTCTTCCGGTTCGAATTACTCACGTCCTTATTTTTTCTATAAAATTATATTATCTAAAAGGAATTTTCCTTAAGACTTCGGTAACAAACTAATTTCATTATGAAAACAAGTACCTATTGAAACTTCCGAAGAAAACTAATAAAGACTCATTGGATCTCTTTGGGGTCATTAGGGATGGTGTCAAACTGTTCTTGGTAGTTCATAATGAATGGTTGACCCTTTGCCGAACACGCGTTAACGTAATGTGTGCATTACTGTACACATTAGTATATTGAACTGCCGACGTATTTCAGAAAGTGGATCACCCATTCCCTGCGAAACTGTTTTTCATAAAAATAATATTGTATTGGACTTATTGGCCCACTCGTAGTATGAAATTATTTAATGTGTGTGTAAGTACTTGTAATCTGTAGGCCAGACAAAAACCAAAACCAGTGAAGTTTACATTTTCAGTCTTCTATAATTTATAAAACTAACGAACTAACTAACTAAACTTCACGCCACTTCCCTAGCGGGGTAGGCAGAGAGAACCGAAGAATCTATAATTTATAGGTAGGTATTCAAAAATCGAATTTATTTATAAAAAATATATGTAATATTTTCCTTACTGGCCTAAAAGCACAAAATGTGATTTGGGGTCTTTTACGGGCACGTAAATCCTATCTACATTTTTTCTAGTGTATTTTACGGGCACGTAAAATACACTAGAAAAAATGTAGATAGGATTTTAGCACAATAGTTAATGATTGCCAATTTTCCAAAGAATTATTTCTAATTACATATGTTATTGTTATTTCTCAAAATAGCATTTGGTCCTAGGTCTAGCAGATTATGAGATTTAAATTCGTGTATAATTTAATTAGCAAAATTAAAGGATTTTATGCTAAAATAGATAACTTTTATTAAAAAATATAAATGATACCCTAAAGTAGTATAGCGTTTTATGTAACCAAAATAAAAAAAACAGTCAAATGAGTATTATTGTTTTTAGAATTACGTAATTCTGTACATAATTACTAAAACAAAACAACATAAAAAAGTATTCTCAATTTTATTGTTTGGAAATACGTACCTAGTTATTTATCAAAGTTGTTGTAATTCATTTTATCGTCGTAAAATCTTTATCTTTTGTAATGTCGCGGCAAGATTTGGACAACGAAATAAAAGCCAGAAGACTTGTACTAAATGTGCGCTGTGACTAAAGGCAGGGGCATTGATTTTCTTGGAAGCATTTGCGAAATCAGTTAGGCAGTTAGGCTCGGATGTCTTGGTGGAAATGTCTGGCAAGGATCCATGGGCGTTGAACCGACGCTAAGCGTCAGCCTGTGCGAACCTGGCATGCCAAGATTGTGTTGTGTGTACCCAACCTAATGTACGGTGAGAACGCACGAGCGTCAATCGGAAATTAGGGAATATGCTTGGCTTTGTTTATTTATTAACCACTTCAAAAAAAGGAGGAGGTTCTCAATTCGACTGATTGTTTTTTTGTTTTAGGTCTGATTTTTTAATAGTCGGATGTTAGTCAACCGTTGAATTACATACAATGAGGATGATTTTAGAATGTCATCGTCTGTTTCCTAAACTACCGAATGACATCCACAAATTATATCAGTGGCTTATTATTTTGACTAAAAATTTGCCCTAAGTAATCCTAAGTAAAACCCATCTTGATTATTGATCGAGTTAAAAAGGTCTAAAGTTATTAGTTTGACAGTGACATCCGATGCGTACGATGACGCACAGTATCATGGAACGTCCTTATAAAAGTCTGTTTTCCTGATGGAAATAGATATTTGTATAAAGTTATATATCTCAATGGTCTTTCAAAAAATTTTTGTTCTGTTTTTCCAGTCAATATTCTCTTTTAATACATTTTGTAACAGATCGTTAAAATATTTTACATTTCTGTGTACGTTTCCATCGGTTTTAAATAAAAAAAAAATAAAGACCGATGAAAATATGCGCGTATCAACAGTAGTTTAAAATAAGGAAAAACGTCTGTTATTTTACAGTCATTTCGCTTTTTTACGGAGTTCCCCTAGTGAGATGCGAGTACGGAGACTGAAGGGTGCAATTTCATTGCTTCCTTAGCACTGTTTAAAGGGGTTGGGGGTAGAACATGGGACTTCATTGGCGGTATATCATAGGTAATGTGGTATGTGATGATATCACATTGTTGTTTGTCATCATTAAGCCTCTAAGAGCAAAAATTCACATGGTACTTGGAAAAAACCGAGAACTTTGCACCTTCTAACGATTTGTTTTTTATGAAACAATACTTACAAGTTTTCACAATATTACTTTACTTGTATGTTTATACTTGCTTGTTCCTTTCTTAATTATTACGCTTGCTGAATAGAACTAGGAGGGCAGGGATACGCATGAATCTTAAGATAATGTTACTTATCATTGAAGATAACTGAAAAAAAAAATGCACTCATGAGTCCTCTTTGTCCTTAGTCTCAAGACGAAGCTAGTTCTTAATTACTATTATCATATGATCTCTCGAACTTAAAACATAAAGCTAGCTGAATCTAGACCATAAATATTGAAACTGTTATATTCAGGCCTATTTCAAAATCTCTATCCTCCTATAGCTTATAGTTTCCTAAGAAAACACTATTACCAAAACTTCTTAACGCGGAAACATGACCTTAAACTGTTAAAGTCGAAGATACTGATTGATGATTCGATAAAACTCCCGATAACCAATATCGTGTTTATGTAAACAGCTGACAGTTTTATTGATGGGACCGTCCCCAATGCTGGCCATGGCAATAATATCGGGTAATCGTATGCAGACAGTTTACATCTGTTGAACAGCTAATGGACTTACTCACGTTGTAATAGACGATTTGATGAGGTGATTATTTTTATTATAGGTACCGTTTTTTCTAGAGATAAGTTCGATTGTCAAATTTATGTAATTTGATCGAAGTCATGCAAATAGAGTTCCATCTATGAATTGATTATTATATATTATAAACTAGGGGACCAAATAATTCGCCGAACCGTCTAATTATCGATCGAATCTAGGTCCTTTCGGACGTTACATAAGTAATCCATACGGCCGCTCTATTAAACTCCTGATTAGGGTTCACATCACTACTTACTATAATGATATACTACAGTTTTGGGTCTTTTCTTCAGGAGGTGTGTTAGGATCGTGCCATAGGATCGTGCGTTTGGTTCTCTCTGCCTACCCCGTTAGGGAAGTGGCGTGAAGTTTAGTTAGTTAGTTAGTTTTCTTTAGGAGGTGAAGGGTACGACGAGTAGGTGAAACTTACGATAATTCATTAAACAAGGTCACTAAAAAATGGCATCCCTACTCCTGGCGTACTTTTATTTTAATTTTTAAAAGGTTACCTCAAGTTTGCAAGCACCATTTCCCTTTCCAAAATTAAAAATGCCCTTCTGTTTATTAACGCTAAATTATTTCGCCATAATAACAACTCGGGCATAAATAAAAACCGTACCCAGTGCTTAATTACCATGGGTCCAAGAAAATCTGCTATTAGTCTCTCACTCCAAATTGCCTGGGTTCATTATATTTTAATGGCATACAGAAGCGATAACAATGATTGGATTCAGGGGAGCAGAAACCATAAAATTGAAATCAATTTTGCTGTAATGGTTACGATTTGTACATAAAATAGGAATTGGTCACCAAATACATGGGTTTCGCGCAGATGTTCGTTTGTCGAGTTGGAAAATATGGTAAGTAATGGTTGGTAAATATGGTACTTTATGTTTGTCTGTGAAATCGTGAAATTTGAAGATGAAATAAAAGAACAAATGAAGATTGATTTATTTACTTTATTGGTTTACCAGCAATTGTTACAAACATAAATGAATAAACTTTTACAATATTGTTTTATGCTAATTGTACAATCTAAATAAACTAAGTAACCGCATGTTGTTATAACCTACTTCTAAATAATTTAATATTTAACCACTTTACTACTACTACCTACTTAAATACTAAACTTTAGTATTTAATTAAATAAATAAACATTTTATTTTTAATTATCAATAGTAACTTCTTGCAGATGCCTTTGAAAAGAATTGAACAACTGCTGTTACAATTTTTAATTAATAATGTAGTATGCCTAGTTAGTCAGTCGCCTTTTATGAGCTGCTAGACAAGGAACACAGTTGGTCAATGTACCTACTTAATAAAAGATCATTTTCTTCGTAAATTTGCTAAGTTGTCAGTCACTTTTTATGCAAATCGTATAAAAGTGAATGACAAGTATTCTAAATATTATGAACTTACAATTAAATCAACACTATACGTAAGTGAATACAGAATACATAAATACAAGCAATGTCATGGATCATGTAAGTTCCATCAATTTCATTAATAAAGCCGGACGCCATTCACGATCGTCATGTGATAAAAGTTTAACAAATAAAGTTACTTAAGGTCTTTAGGATCAATTTACGACTTCTTATGACAGTGTAAGATTTCAATACACCGAACATATTTATCGTTCGCCTTGCCATATGATCACGATTTGGGATTTGTAAAAATACGACCGACCTTCAACCGGATCCGAACTTCACCTTGATACGAATAGAAGCTATATTCGTTTGTAGCCTCATAGGAAATTCACGCTTATTTCTACGACTTCGCACAGCCTTTGATATTAGACTTTATTGAACCTCAGATAAGGCGCTTTATCATTTGCAGCGGCGTAATATATTCAGTTCACAAAATGAATTGCGAGTGTTAGTAACTCGGAGTGAGCCTGTGAACATATTCGCGGAGATCTGTTGCGTTCTTTCCCCTTATTGGTTACACGGTTCAGCGACATCGGATTCTATCGTAATTGTGTTTAGGTTCGATTTCATTTGCCAACATGTGCAGGTTATTTCTTAGATGCGTTTTCGGATCGGTTTGTTCAACATCGCTTATTTGTTGGTCGCGGTTGTCGTGTGTGTACTGGCATTAATTTGCGTTAGATGATTACTCTAATTAACATCACACGAGTCGATCGTATTGGTTAATAGGTGATTTGAATCGAAATCAAAAATGTTTTATAGCGAAACATAAATCGCTGATCTTAAATGAGGCGAATTCCATTTACCGCATTTCCAACGAACTATGAGCGAAAATAATCAATGAACTGGAACAATAAGGAGACTAAGAAAAAATGGCGCGCTGAAAACGAAACTTCGGTCACTACTTTAGGAACAAACTACAAAATAAAAGCAACTTGTTATAAAAAGTTTATTTAAAAAACAGTTTAAAGAATAGTGGAACAAATTGAGCTGTAGACAATGTAAAGCTAAATGAATAATGATGTCGTAACTATACTTATAAATTGTAGCATGATTATATAGACGGACATTGTTTTCTTATTCTTCGGTTTAGAACAACAAATTTTCAGTTTAAGTACAAGAACCTGATCGTCTTTGACATTTTATCACATGCTTACTTCGTATTGGGACGAACTGCAGAACGAATTGTAATATTTTTTTTTAATTCAGTGATACGTCCCATTGAGACGAACGTGTTGTAGGACGAAACACTGCACGACCCAAATTTAAAACGTACTTCGTTTTTTTTTTATCAAATTGGTTTCTTAGCACCATCTTTCTTATGTCTACAATCAAATATAATAGCGTCACTTTAAGTTTTATTGGGCTATTTCCAAATAAGACACAAAGGTTCAACGAAGCTTTTAATTACACAAGTTAGCGTTTTAAGTAAAATGGATTGTTTATCAAATTCAGAAATGAGTCCTAAATATTCAGTGTTCGTTCTCACTTTAGCTCCTAATATTAAAGTTTTGTTACTTCAAAGGACCTGTATATTACAAGTATCTTAATAAATACATGTTACATTTTCGCTACGAATAATTCTTCCGACCGCCTTCCTTCACGAAGTGATAAATACCAAACTCAATGGACATTTTTAAAAAATCACAAACTTCCAAAGAACGTCGGCCGTAGGTGTTAAAGTTCATTTTAGGTTAGACTTTATTAAATATCTTATCGGCGGCGACCTCATTTCAAATGATGACCTACCGCCCTAATAATAAGGTGTGTTTTTGGAAAATGCCATTTTTGCTGGAATTCTGGGTGCAATGTGAGATAGAAGGCACCCCGGTCGTGCAATTAACGTTTTTCAGGACGGGCGCTTTAGGGCATTGTGACGTCACTCCACTCCATGTGGATAAGATGGCTGAAACCTCTGCTGTTCAAAAGGCGTCTTTAAGCTTCGGATTTTTATGCGAATAGGGCTACTTTAGGGGGGTTTTTACGTATTTTTACACGACTTGGACCAAGGTTAAACTTATATTATTAATTTATATTACCATCGGAGTTATAATACTGGTAAGACACAATAAATTACTTACTTAAAAATAAATAAAAAATATAAATTTAAGCTCTTTACTAGTTCCCATGCCTAAGGTGTAAGAAGGTCCAATAATGATCTCTTTAATGTTAAAACCAACCTCGATAAATCTAGATTCAGTCGAAAACAGATCCCTACTAGGAACTAAATGATACATACATACATAACATCACGCTCATAATCCCCGAAGGGAAATCAGAGTCTAAGGGGCAGGAATGTGGTTAAAGGGGCCTCCCTTTAACCACATTCGGCCAAAAATAAATGATAATGATGACATATCCTTAAATGTCATTAATAGACTAAATTCAAACTTCTGTTGTTATGCAAAAACACCATGTTTATATTTAGATATCCAACAAAACCAAACTAGGTATTAAATTATTTTAGTTTCTTGTCTAATGTAATTCATATCATGTCAAATATACCTATTACTGACAGCAAAATCTCCTACATTAGATTGGCGAATCCAGACCTATTAAATGAATAAAAACCAAGCGGGTTTAATTTACATTCGTTAAGCTTCGTCATCATGATGTCATCAAATGAACCTCAATTTATAATGTCTGCCATAACATTCTATGGATATAACAAAGATTTAACCGGTCCAAGCTAATATATTATGCCTACAATGAGGATACAACGACGAATTGATTAGTATAGCAAACTAAATGGATAGCAAATGAAAATAAAGATCTCGAAGCTTTTATTTGTGATATTATACTTAATTACACTAGTGATGTTAAGTTTTTTCTTTGCTTTTTTCTGTACCGTCTTTTATTCAATGCTGACAATCTCTTGAGAGGGAACTTGTGATTTGAATTCTCCATTAAAATTACCTTTTTTCTTAAGAGATATCTCTGTAGAAACGTTTGAAGACTTTGATGTATTTTTTCAAATATCAGGGCAATGTTTTATTTGCGTTCATAGCATTAAAAACGAAACGTGTTTAGATTTAGTTCTACTAATGAAAAAATATATAACAAGAAATATTCGTTTCTGCTCGTTTATCGTACTAATATTATAAATGCGAAAGTTTGTATGTATGAATAGATGTTTGTTACTCTTTCACAAAGAAACTACTGAATGGATTATAATGCAACTTTAGAATAATATAGCTCATACACCCGAATTACATATAGGCTATGTTTCATCGATGTACCACGCGAGTGAAGCCGCGGGCAGCAGCAGTTTACAATAAAGGTACATAACAAAACAACTATAGACTACAGCAATTAAGCCTGTCTGAAAGATAAATGGGAAAGGTTAGCTTTGAATGTCAAAAGTTTAAAAGCATAGTATTACAAGTAAGTAAAATTAAGAAGATATAGAATATAATATTATATGAACAGCTACGCTTAATTTTAGTAGCATAACAAAATTTTAAACAACGAAATTTGTCTCTGTAATATCATACTTGAACTTGCAAATGAGAAAGTTGTGACATATGCAAATTGCTTAATATTATTAGGCGGAGATAAAGCAGCGACTCGAAGCTACTCCAGGTCTTCATTGTGCAATCAGGTACAAAAACGCAAACCATAATTACCCCTACGTCTTTCTGCAATTTAAACCGAGCTCGGTAGGTAGGTAGAGTACAATCTCGACACTTGCAAGTGTCGCCTTAGACAAATGAGCAATTTGCCGTCTCATCACAGGCGTAATGTTTCGAAATGGAGGCGGGGACCTCTTTCGACATGACTCGTGCCTTTCAAACCACACAAGAAATCTTGGATGGCTTAAAACTCTAAGAGAGGCGCTGGCAGTGAGGAAAGAATTGGCGTAATTTTCTGACGGAGCGTAGGGAAAATGATGTTAGACTGTGGTTCAGCGTAGTGAATTCCGGCGTTTTGTTATGTTTTTTTTTTGCATTTTCGCATTTTGTTCTTGCGTTTGTTGTGTTCAAGGTGATTATGGAGAAGAATTTCGTAATATAAGGCAGTCCTGTCTGGTCGTTGGCCGTATTCTTTTTTACGGCCGTCAACATTAGTTCCGCATTTGCAACTAAATGAATTATAGTCAATAGATCATCACTCATATTCGCATAGATAGATGAGCTAATCCTTAAAACTGTCTCAATAATAATAACTCATTTCGATCACTAACAGATTCATTGTTTTTTTACTTTTTTATGTTGCATGTACTTATATTTTATACTTACTATGGTGGTGTAAACATATAGATATCTGTGCATCTGATTTCGTAAATCAGGTAACCGTCGATTCAATGTCAAAAGGGGTAGAGGTGGGAGGTAGGCAGAGACTAAGGAGCATTAATCTCCTTTGTCTACAATAAGTCTAGAATCATTGACATACATAACATCACAGGCCTCACATCACTTGGCCTTAAAAAAATACTGGGCTAGCTCGTCGCCTACACAATCACATACCCAAAACTCCATATACCATTAGTCGCCTTTTACGATATACTAGGCTAGAACACAGTTGGCACATTATTTTTAAGTCCCGGACCAACATGGGACAATAACTGATCTGACTTCCTAAATGTATCCTCTTGCCCTTCTCCCAGTTCATCTGGGGTCGTCGCAGCATGTCTTCTTCTTCCATACGTCCCGGTCAGCCGTCATCAAGCTATCCACTCCCATTTCACTTATATCATCTTTGACACAATCCATCCATCTCTTATTTGGCCTTCCTCTTCCTCTCCATCCACTAATATTCATACTCATCACTCTCTTTGTCACATGTCCTTCCTCTCATCTCATCACATGCCCATACCAAGATAAACGGTTTCCTCTCATCCTATCTATCACTGGTGCCACTTTCATACTTCCTCTAATATGTTTATTTTGGACCATGATTGTACGACCATATATATATAATGCTAGGAAGAAAAGATTTTCAATGCAAATTCTTTCGTACTCTAACATTTTTAGCGTCCCCAAGGACTCTTCGTGCTAATACACGTACCTCGGTAAAAATGATAATTCAGTTCCGTTGTGTCGAGTTTCTTGGGGCTATTATAAGTTACTACCTAGCCTAGAAATTAATCGGTCCCCGAGGTGTTCCCGCCAGAAACTATTATGCTTCTCGGATTCGCTACATTGCGCTGAAATTGCCGGGATTTGTAACACTAGTTCGGTCGTGTGGTTCTGCTTGCTTAGGTTTGGGTGGTTCTGAATGATCGGCTTCTTCACGAGTAAGTTTTACTGGGAATTGTGCTTACAAATCCGCTTTCAAATAATCAGTGAATAAGACAGAGTTGCTTTTTGGTTGTTTTTCTTTAATCGGTCAGTAGGCATCAATATAATCTTTGCCATAATTCTTATAAATTGGCAAAACCCAATGCTTCCGTAGATTTTGTTTGGCATTAGTATGTGATGATGCCATAATGTGCTCAGCTGACTATGTAATAATCTTAAACAATTTAAAACGGAATGTGACAAGCAATTGTAACGATCAATCACGAAGACGACGGTCGTAAATAAGTGTTAAAATTAATTATATCTTGGCATTGTTTGTGAATGATGTCAATATAAACATTACTGCTTATTATAATATCAAATGCAATTACTAATTTGCCCAATGGGTACAATTAATGACTTTTTAGATACCTTGCATCCAATATCAAGCTCTTAAAATCCTAAACCGAGACCATATTTCTTTTTTTATCAAGACACTTTCATAAATATCCTAAGATTTAGGCATTATAGACGTTTTTCATTTGCGAATTTTGCGAGTGTAATACTTGATATTATCATAAAGTAAATTGCGTACATTTGAGAAATGTTGGCATTAAAAATAAAAACTGTTTACGAACCGTTATTGCTTTATTAAATATTTATCCCGGTACAGCTTATAATGCGTAGTTGTGATTCCGACAGTAAATAGATTTAAACATTTATCTATTGATAGAAGTGGCTCCAACCTTGACAGAAGCAAGCATATTAGCTATGATTACAATGACATCAGTTTCAACAAAAACATGTGTATTGAACATACCTATTCTCCCAAAATGGCTAATTATAACGTCTAACTATGTTTTGGTAGAATTTATGATTAAAGCCTATTTTTCAATGAACAGATAAAAGATAACAACCGAATAAATTGCAAAACTAATGATTATATAATAGGAAGAAGACATAACAGATAGACAACCAGACCGAGTTACTATAATAAAGTTAATAAAGAATTAGGATTATCATATCATACACTCATACACACATACGCTGGTAATATATTAATCGTTATTTTGACTTATTATTACTCTTAGATTACTCTTAGAACTTTTAATGAAATCGGATCTTATTTAATTAAGGCTAGTTAGTATATCCAGTTTCATCGTCCGACGATATTTTGAGGTACTTATTATTAAATAAGGTTCGAGATGCTTCCAAATTCGTTTCACCAATTTGTTACCATCATTTATCTATAGATAAAATAAGATATTTATTTACGTACATTATGTGTATTATTGTTTTACTTTTTTTATTAAAATCGTAAAGACCGATCTCTGAGTATAGATGTACCTACTGTTTATTTTCTGAGTGAGATTAAGTGTGTCGCCAAGATTTTTTTAAAGTAACAGAATATCAGCTGCATATCTAGCTTATCATAATTTCGTCAAAAAATATTTCAATTATACTCAACTCCTATTGATCAACGGAACGAAGTGCGAAAGCACGTTCCAATACCTGGCCAGTTTATATGGCAAAACGGAAGTTTCGAAAGAGAAAAAGTATTTTTTATAGTTTGTCCGTGGCAACACTGGCCGGCCACGCGTGTGGAAAATGTAATTATCAATAGGTAGTGGTCCTCATGATTGTTATTCAAGAAGCGTATGTCTGGCGACTGGGTGACGTAACGACTGAATGTATTGGTATAGAGTGATGACCTCGTGGTTAGTCTAGTCTTATTCGCGGCATCATACTGTGTACCTGGTGTATTTCAAGGTTGAATGAAAAAAGTACGCTCTATTCTGATTGAGTTTCTTGGTTGATAGGCATCTGAAAACAAAGAAGCTCGGTCTGTGTTGTTTTGTTTGTTAATATGTACGCTCCTTGTTGGCGTTATTCAAATATAAATATTTGAAGAAACCTCTGATTTCATCATACTATGATCGCTGTTCGAGTTGCGTGAACATAGGTTTTAGCCGTAACTTGGTACTTATTTAGACGACTGAAATAGGCAAAGGACTGTTATTTATTACAGGACTTTGTAGAACCCTTGTATTATAAGTAAATACACTCCCTATTTTAGCGTTTTTTTCTTGTTTGATTCGAGTTTGTTATAACAAACTCGTAAAAAAAACAATAGGAGATATCTTATTGTTTTTTTTACCGACTTAAAGGTCCTTTTTGTGTCTACGTAGCGTAGTATTTATCCGATGATGATGAATGAGGGGTCCATCGACCCGTTGTTATTTTCCGGGTAACATACCCTGTCCACGAAACCGAGTGTCGCGGGTTCGAATCCAATGATATTTGTACTTTAGTCATAGATGTTTATAGGTTAATGTATTTAAGTATGTCTATCCTTTCACATAGTATCCATAAGACAAGCTTATAGCTTAGTTTAGAACTAGAGAATTGATGTGAGAAAAAAAAACATACTTAGAACACTTTATTGAGTGTAATTGTTCAGTGGTCTTGTTACACATATAACATAGATTTCATCACACCCCTCAAAGGGGTAGGTAGACTCCTAAGTCAAAAATAAAATTTAGCTAGGTGAGGTGGAAATCTGTGAAAATATCGTGACAAGACTAACTCGTAGAAAATAGAAACCCAAGACCCAATAGCCACAGTAGTCGGCTTTTACTTCCAGACCAACATGGGAGAACTAAAACTTATTGTTTATATTAATCACCAATGAAAAGTTTATAACCATTAAAACGATTAAACGTGACCTTAGGGTCTCAGTGACTTGGATTATGATAAAGTGTGTGTGTGACCTTTAGTTTCATTGAGTTGAGATGACTTCAAGTTTGTTATTGTTCTATCGCAAAGTTTCGAAACTGATTCCAAGGCTATAAGTTTATATTGCGTTACTCCTTAACTCTGTTGAGGTGATCAATAACAATAAATCACGGTTCAAGATGTTTTCTGAGATTTAAGTTGCCTTGCCTTTGGCGTTGTGGTGAATCAACCAATCAACGTGAGGCTCGAACGTGCGATTGCACTTCAAGCTGTGGAAGTTAGAAAATTATTAAGATAATTGTGACTAGTTATTAAGATAACTGATTATTAGAAGATATTTTTTTTATAAAGTAGCTTAAACTCAAATGGTTTCACTTCTTATAAAATATGGTCGTTTCAAAAAAATATAATTTAGTCAGATTATATTAAAGAAAGTGGTTGCTTTTTATAAAACGTAAATGAAACAATCAAATAGTCGACGTAGTCCACTTAGAGTACGCATTACGCTGTTTAATGATTAAGGATTACTTGTGAAATTGATGAAACAACATTTAGAAATTTCGGCACATCTATCTAAAAATGTTCGCAGTTCCAGACCTTTTAAATAATAACGTTTATCTGTAGACAACAGCAATACCGCATAGTTAACGTCAAAACAAACCACAAAATGGCTGCCTAGCTTAGAGGCTTTGCCATGGTCAGCAGCCACGGTTATCAATTTAAGGCTGGCATTGTTTCCCGAATCTGTATTTGAAGGGAGACTGCGAAATCCCCGCTAGAAACATGCAGATGTCAACCATTTGTTATTCAAATTTCAGTCGTCGCGTCGCGAACGCACCCTGACATCGCGATGAATATGTAAAAACGATTATGGAAAACTCCTGAATAATACTAAGAATTGTTTTGGTTATGAATGGTGGCGATCGCGTCTGTCTCAAGGAGACGCTTTAATATCTGGACACGGTTATTTTGGATGGTTTGTTCATGTAGATTCGGACGGTAGAAGTCATGACTAATGGTGTGTGTCATTTGTTTTCCGATGTATTTAAGCTTTTATACAGGTTGATTGGAACTAAACCAGCCATAGCAAATTCGCATATAGACGAGGAGGTCAGTTGCTAATGATTGGACCTTACTTTCCCTAACTAAAGTTTTTTTTCTTAAAGCGTATAGTATATCTTATTTTTAACCCTAGTTTGAAGGTTGTTTCGACGTATTTTAATCACAAATGTTTATGACTACCAATAAATAATAAAAAATACTAAAATGATTAAAAAAAAAAAAAACTTGAAGGTAATTTTTGAAAAATCACAATAAATTTAAAAAAATTATATATGTTTTGCGTTGGTGACGGAGAAGTAAATAAATTAAATTAAATTGATTTGTTTATGCTACCAGTGTATGTATTTAAAAGAGATGCAATAATATCGTATTTAAGTCATTGATGCAAATTAGGCGGCGGAAAAATATAGCATCGTCAACAAGATATATGTATTTTTTTTTAAATTAAGGGTAAATATTACAAAACTGATCATTTTCATGTTAGTTGCTAAACTGAATATTTAAGGCAAATACTTACGTATTTGGGAAGTTTTTATTATGTTTTCACAATACCTAAATACATTAATGTACATATATTGAAACTGAGAGCTGAATTCTATGGAAATTGATTTATTTTGTGTGATATTACCATATAGCTGCTGATATTACACCGAACTTGCTACATGCCGTAAATTGAAATTCCATACCTACCTCGATTGCTAGCGATCTACATATGTGCTGTTTACTAAACGTTTCTTAACACATACAAGGATAGCGAAATCAGCTTTCTATAACGGTCTTTTAAAACTATTACGGCATTGGAGCAAGACAATTCTAGAACTTATTCCAAAAACGTGTAATCCTCTGGTGACATTTTACCACTATGTGTTCTGTGAACTTTCTGATTTTAGTTTTACCAAAATAAATGCCAAGTTAAAATGTTAACTTAGATATCTGAGTTATCTTTTAATGACATAATATACGAGTAGTGGGACTCTTTGAAATATGAACCTCAAACTACTTTTTCATAATATTCTATCTTATCCAGCTCGCTTTTATTTTTGGCTATACGTGGTTGAAAAAGCTTACTGTTCTTTGGGTCTTCGACGAATTTGTGGGTCTTGATACCTATGTATGAAACTCGAACATAAACTGATCATAACATATTATTTGACAAGCTCGATGGCGCATTCGGTAGTGACCCTGCCCTATCCGCCAAGAGTTGTGGGTTTGATCCCCACCCAGGACAAAAACTCGTATGATGAATACTTGTGTTTGTTCTGTGTCAGGGTGTAATATCCAATATTTAAGTATATATTTGTAATACCACTGTTGTTTCTGATATCCGTAATACAAGTCCTTAAGCCACTTACTTCGGAAGTCAGATCAATGTATGTGATGTAGTCTGATATATATTTGTTTATTTATTTCCATTAATTTTTATTCTTTTTACATATATTATTAACTCTCTTTGGTTTGATTTTAAAGTCGAGCAGCCGATCAGTATCTTGTAAGTATGACTGTATAATAAAGTTAAGCACCTATTCGAGCAAGCATTAACGTTGACGATGTAAGGCTATGTACACGTCAATCGATTTGATTACAATGTGTACAGTCGCAATAATTCAATCAGTGCACACACCGGCCATGAGAACCGCCCGGTGTCGTACAATAATCACCTGTTCACCCTTTTGTTTAGCGTTAAAGGGAATAATTGATTACTGGCTATGCGTTCAATGGGTCAGTTTGTTGTGGGAATTCTATTGTCTTTTTAAACGGTTTGCGAATTGGAGACTTGTGTTTCTCATGGTTAGGAGGTAGCTGGTATTATGTCTTTTTGGTAATTGCTGAGAACAAATTATTGAATGTCATTAATGTAGTTACGAAAGGACGGGTCGAGTAGAATTATAGCATTTCATAGCTTTGGTCGTTCCATATGACCTACAAACTAAGATAATGTCGTGGAAGAGGCATGTCATATCTTTATGTACGTTACCTCTGTACAATATCTTCAAACCAGTAAAGATAGGGTTCAGAAATGAAATATAAAAACTTACAAACTACAATTCACCGTCTTAGGAGATGAATTACCAAAAACCTTTTCTTAGCACACTAATGTGACTGACCTCTGGTCCAAGATTCTAGGTGCTTGATCCAGTAGTTTGTGCTATGCGTTGATTGGCAGCCAGCTTTAATTTTTATTATCTCGAGAATTTCAGTAAGTAGTTTCCCTTTAGTCATCCCAGAATTTCCAACACTTTGAAAGACTGTCGAGTCCACAATAGCTCGCGAACAGGCCAAAGTAGCCAGCGTAATCTCGAAACGCTGGGGCACTGCGCCGAACGTCCTTATACGAACAATTTACTTTTAATTAAAGCAAAGCAGAGCCTTTCGCCATTGTTGCCGTTCGTGTCGCGATCCCATTTTATTTGCCCACTCGACCCGAGGGGAGTGACGGACCCGCGCTTTTTAAATGTTAATAAAATTTATTTTGTCCACTGAAGGCCTGCCTGCCCGAATGACGTTTGGGAGACTGTGAAATTGGCGTGTTGCTCCTTTGTTTGGGCCAGACTGTGCTAGTGTTGGAAAACTATCGATAGTGGGCTTTGGGAATGTGGAATGTCGACAACGCGGGTGTCGATACCGTGTTAGGATAGCTATGCTATGAATAATATTGGTCTACTATTTTAGTCAAAACTTTTGAGGTTGCATGGTAACAATGAAAGTGCTATAGAAAGGATTGGGACATAGTAATAATTGAAAAAATCAATATGAAAAGTATACTAGTACTGGAACAAGTGTTACTAAATATTTATTAAATGTTTTATCGATGACTCGACAAAAACATCGACATAGTATCGCTTGTTACACATCGGCTAAACAACACTAGACGTAACTTTTTTACAGCTCCTACCACGACAGGGAACGATACAGTCTTATATATTTAAAAACGATCCAAAACAGCGTGAATAATATACTACATTTACAAGCTAGACACGCCTGTCTCGTATTCTTGACATTCCATTCATGCGTTGCATTAAATAGTAGCCGACTTTATAGATTGGAAGGTTTATACGTCTCAATCATTATATTAAAATGCCTATAGAATCTTTGATCGTGGAACAATCTATCCGTCTAATAATTTTATAGAAAAGATACTATTGTGTATTAGGGTAACTATTTCTCTGGTTTATGTTTAAGGATTAAGATGGCTACGTAGTAGTCGCTCCTACGAAATGCAAAACAAAATCGCAAATTTTAGATGAATCCCTCCGTTTTGAACATATTCCAAAGTCAAAATAAAAGTCAATTTACTTTTTTTTTAAATCAAAGTAAAATAATGAAAATATCACAAACACAACAAAAAATCACAGGATCCCAGACATGAATACATTGTGACCGAGGCAAATACTGAACCTTTGGTTTTCAAGGCAAACAGGGCTAAAACTAGGCTGGTTTATCCCGAAAAAGTGCGATTCCTACAGGCATCTTCACAAAGTATAACAACGAGCGTAATAAGTATTATTTTTTTAATTTCATTATAAAAAATAAACAATAGCAATAAAATTCACTTATCCATTTAATATACAAAAATAACATTGGGCGACCTCAGTCAAAATAATTTCAAATTAACCAAACTACAATTTAACGTTTTTGATTTGCATTAAATCAATTCATAATATGTGCATTGATTAAGGTGACATGCAAATTTCATAGGGCATAGAGAATTTGTCTATGTTAAACAATAAATTACGAATGCACATAAAATACAATGAAATTAAATAAAAGATTGTAAAAATGTTATTCAATGGTCTGTGGACTTAATTTTATTGGGTGTATTTCCAATTGAGAAGCTTAATTCATATAGAAAAGTTTATAAAATCAGTATATTATTGTTATACTGACGTAATGTACACTAATACAATTTTTATTACATACATGCTTGCCAGAAATCCTACTAAACATCATGTGCTGTTCCTAATCCGATTCTGATTATTTATTCAAACGCCTGCCTGATGTGATCTTCATAATCTTTAGAGAAGAACCAGATAAATAGAATCATGGTTACGCCCCCATAGTTACTTGGCTGTGCAGGTTGTCTCAAGATGAAATGATCAAATTCAAAATTAAATTGTTCATTTGCCATTAAAGATCTCCCACATCTCCGATGTCTGGTGTAAATTCTGGTACTAAGATTTAAACTATCTAGTCATAAGTATTTAGGTTTGAACCAACATTTATCGCTCAATGTCAGATAGTTCTACTATTCCAAGAAACCTACCGAAAGACCTCCATTAAGCACACATGTGCACCCAAAATGTATTTAGCGAATAAATTGATTCGTTAAATTTTTTCCACATCGACCTGGGTTGAGGACGTCCATGTTAATGGAAAACAATCGTGTTTTATTGTAGTCGTAAGGTTTGATGGGGATATAAAAGTGCTCACCTTAAGGGAAGGGTCTATGCCTTGACGATAATGTCTGCGGGATTCAGTACTTAAGATACCCTTTTAGGTTAGTCGCAAAAAATCAAGTCTACTTTATTCATTCGATATTACTGGTAATCTTCCCCACGGTCGGTATTCTGTAGATTTAGTGGCACTTTCAGAAATATTGCTCCTATATCTGTCTTTATGGTTGCTCCATGATTTAGGGGTCTTGTTTCTTCCGTAAATATGTCAGTTTAGTATCTCATAAAATGATATTGGAGATATGTTGCGCCATTCTAATCGAGTTGCTCTCGTGCAGGTATGGTAACTGTAACTGTACGATATGAAGCGGGAATTATGAAAACTATTTATATTATATACATACATATTTATACTATTTATATAGTAGCATATCAGATATTATTAGTCTGGTAAGAGAAATTAAAAAGGCCCTATATAAATAACTATATACCCATATAGTAGGTGCATATAGGTGAGACGAAACAAAGTATAATTTTTTATTATGCTGATTTCGTAAAGATAATTACCAAATATGTAATATATTTGTGCTTCATATAAATGACAGTAACATATTTTTTTTATTTACAATAATTGTCTTAAATTCTAATCAATATTTTGGATAAATTAGTGTAGTTATGAGGCAAATAAAACGGCCGCAAATTGATTACACGGAACAAAAAGACGCAGGTTAAACCTTGCATCGTTCCATAAAAAATAGTATGAGCTTAGGATAGTCCTTTTTTGTACCAGGACAGTTGTGACTTAACAGGTCCCTATAAAAATAATAATGAACAAAAAGAAAAAAACTAAACATCAATATAATATCATCATATGATCATAACATCACGCCCGTAATCCCAGAAGGGGTAGGCAGAGCCAAAGAGGGGCAGCATTCCCCTTTAACCACATTCAACCAAAAATAATACTGGGCTGAGTTAGATGGAAAATTGTGAAAAAGTAGTGACAAGTGGCTAGCTTGTCGCCTACACAATCACATACCCAAAACCCCATATACCATTACCATTATGTCCCGTGTTGGTCTGGGACTATAAAAGAATTTGCCAAGTTACCCCATAGAAGAAAAAGGCAGTGCAGAGCGTCGTTATCCACTTGATAGTGGATTTAAAAGGATACATCTAAGTCGAAAAAAAAACCTTAGAATGATTTAGGCAGTAACCTACTGATACCGTTAGTAGTTCCAACATTAAAGTTATATTTATCTGGTCGACATTGCAACAGTTCTGGAAATATCCTAAGCTTGTGAACTTAACTCCGTGTTGGCTAGACAGCGCCCGCCGGAACAAAGGGAGCTTTCATTGGTATAAATTCGCTGTAATCTCTTCTTCTAGCTAAAGGTTAGTTACCTAGGTAGGTTATATTCTAAGATACGATACAACATGAACATTAGTCCAAACAGCCCTTCTCTCTCATCTAGATAGCCACATCAATGTTCAATTGCTTGAAAAATAACTGTTGAGCATTTGCATCAGATAAAAAGTCGTTTATTGTTCTTTGTTTTTTTTTTACCCTCGAAAAATAGGAATTTGCGCCTCAATACGAGGGGTGTAGGTTCAAACTTGAGCACATGTCTCTAGAATAAAAAAAAATGCTTAAGAAGTAACCTAAATATTTAACTGCTTTGGTTGTAGCCATGTTTCAATTTATCTGGTAACCTTGTCTAATTTTCTTCTTAAGCTCACGGCAAAGTAACAATCTGACTTCAATTATTAGATTATAGTCCATGCGGACCCTGAATAAGACAAGACGATAGAGACGATATTTCTTTTTTTTTTTTAAATATGGCCACCCTGCAGTAGGCAAAGACAATTCCCACCGTACAGCCAAAATCAACTTAAGATGCTTTATTTAATTACAAAATGGTGGCGCTTTAGTACTAATTCACATATTTTATCTGGCACTGAAAACTGTTTCAGCGTAACTTAGCGTCTCATAGTTCGCGTATTCAATGGAAAGTTAGTTGGAAATTCATTCGTTAGAAACTCTAACTTTACGGGAATAATGAGAGTACAAACGATTCATTTTGTGCAGTTGGATAATTCTCCGTTGATTTGTTAAGTCTGGAGAGCTGTGCCTTTGTTCATATTCGAGAATTTGTTAAAATAATATTGCAGATATTAGTTTTTGTTTTTCAAGTTTATTTGTTACATTTGATGTATAACTAACATCAAATGAGAATATAGATAAATAAAAAAATAATAGCAGCTTTATGATAAGATTTTATTCAAAGATATTCAACTCTGAACTCCAATATTCATCGAACTATACTGTATTTATTTTAAAATAATGATCATATAAAACAATACGTTGTGTACATTTAATTGTGAATTTGGAATATTAAAACTGATTATTTATTACATGAACCAAGATCTCGGAACGCAGATAAATAAAAAAAGAACCTCATTTATTTTTTCTAACATCAAAAGACAAAGCTTCTTTCAATCCTAAAGATAATTTCCAAGCACTCGTACGCACCCAAAGAATCTACGACAAAAATTTATTACCTCCGCTTCAGTACCGTAGTTTGTAAAGTTAGGGAAAGTTTATGTTTACGGGTCAAGGACCCGCCGCCGGAATACTCCAAACATTCCGGAAAGTTCGCCTCCGGACGGTATCGAGTCGCCTCGTTGGCTTTTATTAACTCACTACAACACATTTAAATGAAACACGACGGTTGGGACACTATTAACTTTAATATGGGTACAGTTTGGTATAGTGCCGAAGGACCTTCTGGCGGATTAAACGGAGTGCCATCTTTTTTTTTTGGGACCTCAACAGTTGTTATATGTTAGCGCTCAGACAGACTCCTTTGTGTTGTCGCTCAAAAACCATATACGAACATGGGGAAAAGACACAAATTTAAATACAAAAATGCGACGGCAAATGCCTATTAATAAATGACAAGATACCGACTAGGTGGTAGATTCTGCAGATAAGTCCAAAATGCCATACCGCCAAACAATACTACCAGGCTATAAGGCAGTATTGTTATTTTAAAACTCAGTTAAGTTTGTTAAAGTAAGTAATAAAATATACTGAAACCGTGAAAACAATGAATATTTATGTAAAATAATATTTAATTTAATAAACAATATAACAACATTATCGCAATTGATATGGCTTGTGAAGTCAGTTAGCTTATTGCATACAAACACATCTTAAACATTTTAGGGAAATAACTTCAGGCAAAACATGCATCGAATAATATGCAACTAATACTTAATTAAACAGACTATTGGCTGATTTTTTTACAGTCAGATAAAAGATTAAAATCGAATAAATCACAGTACGGATGATTGTCAAATGTCATTGCCTGTTTCCTAAGTAAAATACCGTATGACATCCGCAAATTTGTGACTTTATACTTTATCAGTCGGTTAATTCTTATGTGACCATTTAAAATCGGCCCTTAGTTAATAAAAATACATGTACAACAGACTTTAATTTACAATGAAATGTTAAGGCGGGAACTTCACTGCAGTCACTGTTAATCGATAATGCATATGAATAATTTATTATTGTTAAGAATGCGTCGCATCGCTTTAAATTAGAATTATTTGTCAGTCGTCGTTCGGTTAAGTTGGTTTCAATTGTTCATTCTGAATCAGCTGGAATTTGGCCTTATGTTGACATTATTGTCAACATAAGACCTTACTGTCTCATGTTCTGTTTTAGAATGTAGGTATGCACTATTTTTTTAAATTGAGAACAGTAATGTTTATACAAATAAAATTGTAAAAATGTGTAAGCGCCATGCTAATTCAAACACTTGCGAAAACGAAAACTTTACTACACCTCATTAGAAATGTATAATGATTTGGATACCGAGAATGGACCGTTCGCGGGTTCTGCTAAAAAGAGCCGTCATATGCTGATAAAGTGAACTGACAGACAGACGGACGCCGAAGTCTCACAACCAGGTTTCCTTTTATTTTTTAGTACGACTCTTCTGAAACATCAGTGTTTGTGCATATGACACGGTTGTGACACTATGCGCGACAATTTGACAGCCCTGTTCAGATGGCATAAACTGGCACATTTTTGTTTTTGACAAAAGCTGTAATTCGACCAAAATAATCAATTTTAAAGTTTTCAAGATTGAAATAAACGACAGCATTATCAAAAAGCAGTGTTTAAAAAAATATTGTAAGCTTTCATTAGTATCAGACCTGAATCGATAAATTCAATTTGTAAAACGCTTCGAAATAAATCTTATTCAATACTAACGTTTATTTAACGTATAATGCTAAAATATTTTTTCTTACAACAGTCTTTAAGAAATAAACTCGGCTCTATAATTTTTTTTTCTAAGGTCTTGTTATATAAAAGCTAAATACCGATTCGCGCAATGAGGTGAATAAAAATTTAGCGAATTTATTATTCAAGGTCAGTCTTCAAGCATATGCGTCATCTCTTTGAGTAAGTTTTGTTTAGATTGGAATAACAATTATTCATTTGTTCTTATAATTTACTAATAGTAATAACTAATAATCAATTTATATAGTTTCTTTATAATCAAAAAAATATAAAATCTTTTGTTAATATATTTGCAATATTATAAAATTATAAAGCAATAAAATAAAGTTTGTTAACCAAAGCTTTTGCCTTCGTAATAGGTATAATAATGTATCTTTTTCATCGTGTTTTAATATATTACTGACTTAATAAAGTTATTACTGCTGCATTGTATTAATCTGTGCTTTTTTGTTCCACAGGTATGACTAAAGGCAACCTATTGATTAATGGTGGAAAAATGTAAGTAGTAAAAATAATTATAAGACAGAATCTTGACTGTCAAGAGAAACCAGAATATCTTGTTCATCTGTAATAACAGCTACAATGTTTCACAGATATAACATGATTATAAACTACATGAAACATAAACACGACATTCGATAAAATCCATCTATAAAATTTACTAGTGCACTGTTGAACCCATATAAATAAATGATTAATGTATTTGTCACGCATGTATTGTTTAGTCAAAATTATATACGGACAATACCGCTGCAGTCGAATTTCGATGCATCGAATAGTCGATCGTAAAACTTTCTATCGATCTCGATTCGTCCCGATCGGTTTTGTCTCGTTAAACATTTGAGCGTAGTCCAGGAAATAGGGTTGGTGCGTTTTTGTACCAAGCTCTCACGATGCTGGGTGGAATATTTAAAAGGAAATTATTCTGGAAGCTTGACAGCTCACGTCATGTCTCACGAATAAAGAAATCTAGGTAAAATATTCAAAACATGGATTGTAACTTATTTTTGTTTTCCTTTATTCTTTGTTACATGTAAATGTGATATATTGAAACAGATCTAAATATTTGCGCATTGAATATTGTAAGTATATATTTATTGGCATAATGTCTCACATCACATATCTACGGAATTGCAAGATGCAATGCTTGCAAGGCGGGTCCCTTGGTCATCCGATTATTGGGCGGGAAGTTTGTTCACTATTTGTCATACAATTTATCCATATCGATTAGCCACACTTGTGATGGTTATTCAGGATATAGGCGAACAAACCTGCATATATTATGTTTAATAAAATAATATTAATATTAATATTAGGTAACATCGTGTACATTTATCTGATTCCAAACAAGTACATAACTTAAGGATTTGTCTACACGCAACAGTATTAACAAAGGTACCACATACACCAAGATCCGAAACCAAAACCTTCTTTGTCCAACAACTATTTGCCCCGACGAACAAATAGAATCCACATTCCTTGCGTCTAACCAGAAGTCTGAACTATTGCAACGGGTCTGTAGATATGAATATACTCGTCGGAGGCAGCCCTACAGTAAAAAACGAACTTTTTAAATAAATCTCGTGACAGGACAGGGGTCGCCCGATCCACCGCCCTCAACTGTTTATTTCCACTGTCCGATTTAATTATTGTTGTGTTTTGAGCCAATTAAAACTTCGTCCATGTATAAAATTAACTGGATAATACTTTACGTCTGTTCTGTTTGATGGAACTTTGGGCGGATTTGTCGGTGCTCGTTTTTTAATGCGACACATTAAATTATTCGCTTCACATTTAGTTTTAGGGATATACCCAAAAATTTCTGATATTCCTGTTGCTATGGTTACACGATGTCATTTAATTGTCTCTATGGTCCTGTCTTCTGAAGGTATGCCTTCAACATGATGTATCCGTTAAACGTTGAAAGTAAATCAACTGGCGCAATGGTCCTGTAAATATCAATATTAAAAGTGTTAAGCTAATAAACTCAGGTTACTCTTACACGTCTCGGCTATTCTACGTATCGCCCTGAAATCATTTCCAGGGTGATTCGTAGTATCTTTTTAAAGGTCTTCCCTTGGTTCAAAATGTACTTTAAAGAAGGAAAGAAACCTACCTATAATCGTCAAATCTTCGATGTTTCTCACACAAGGGGAACATATTACTTCAAACACAACTTCAAATTATACATTCATCATCTTCCTAGCGTTATGTCCCGTGGTTATACGGGGTCCGCTTAGACGATGATCCAGGATTTAGCGAGTCTGGTAATTGCATTGTCAAATTATACGTTCATGTGAGTTTTATATGAGCCAAATGACGTTTCATTGCTTTGTATAACATTTGAGATTCCTTTTTATCTCTAAGTGATGATGGTTGATATATATTTTTGTTTGATAGAGATGATAACACCTGTATATTGGAGATAAATGTTTACGTAAATCGCCAAAAAATCTTACCATTTACTTTACAGATGGTATCTATTTACGTTGCACTTTTTATGATATAGATGTGATCACGATTATTCACGATCTCATATGGTGTTTAGTGATAGTATGAAGATTCGTCTTACCTAGTTAGTGACTCACTCTATCCTTGAAGAGGCCCAATTTTTAATACTATTCGGCTAGTTACGAGTTTTACTCCTTAGTCATTCGCGGAATATGGAGTTAGGATTATTTTTCTGCTTAGGCGAATAAATTAATAATTATCTATACTTCTATACTAATATTATAAAGCTAGCAAACAAAGAAACAAACAGTTTCTTTGTTTTCTTGAGCCCGCTAATCTAAAAACTACTGGTCCGATTTGAAAAATTCTTTCAGTGTTAGATAGCCCATTTAGCGAGGAAGGCTATCAGCTTTATAACTTTACCCATAAACGCGGATGAAACCGCAGGCACAGCTAGTAATAGAGATGGCTTGTAGTCAGCGTATTTTACAGAAAAAATCGTAAACAATGTATATAGAATGTTAAGTTTTGTACTGGAATTACTATTTGGTTGACATTGAACAGCTGGTTGTTGATGGCATTTTTAACGAACTGGGCAACTAATTGTAAATGGTTTACAACGGGTACATTTACAAACATTTATAAATAATTTATTTTATTATTTGGATATTACAGATACCTAAATTTTATTTATCTGTTTAAGTATATATAATAGACATAAACCGGCCAGATCACAGGGCGTCAGAATATTATCTAGACTCCTAGACGCGTTGGAGAGCGCGCGGTCATTACGGCTCGGAAATAGGCACTTTTGCGCTCGTTAGCGACCCGCCGGCTGCGCCGCTCAAACTGCGAGGCTACTTGTCCCGTCTTCCTAATAATGATGCGTTAGTTACGCATCAGCCAAAGAGTGAGAGATAAGTGAGAGCCAGTAGATCCAACGTCCATATAATGATGGTGATAAGAATAAATATATATATATATATCATCTAAAGCAAGAAAAAAATAAAAAAAAGCGCATCGCGTGCATGTGTGAAAGTGTTACACTCCCACAGATGATTAGACACTGAGACACAAAAAATGATCAGCGAAGTTGCATACATTAGCTAATTATTACATACAAGGCTACTTGTCTCCCACTTTCCCTATTAATGATGCGTTTGTTAAGCATTTGCAAAGAGGTGAAAACCCCGGTGATGATGATGAGACTAACCAATCATCGAAATACCTCCCCAAAAATAAAGAAAACAAAGCATATGCAAGTTTGATTTAATTATACGTTTGTTACGCATCTATGCATGTCTCCCTCGCTTGATGATGATGACGAGATAATCCAAGCAATCATCGCTAACCTAAAAAGCATCGGTGCAAGTGTGAAAGCGCCACCTACAGATTTAACATAACTCAAGGACTTACCAAATAAAAAATATAATATAAAACAATGACTTCTGTTTCTTAAAAACAACGTTTGTTTTTTATGTTTCCCTAATGAACTAATATGTTGATTGCACGATCCCGAAGGATGTCCAAAAAATAATAAAGCGAATAAAGTCGCAAGCGGCCATATTCATACAAAAATATCCATTGTTTTTATTAGGTTTTTAGACTTGTGTAATTTTAGGCACAGAAAGCGCTTCTTCAAATTTGTTATTACTTTTACTACAGACACGAGATACAGGCCTAAGTAAATCCACCCACTGCTGGGAAAAGGTCAAATGATTCATCTATTTGTGAACTTATGGCATTTTCAGTGGAACAAGATTAAGGGGATATAAACACTAACTTCTTGTATCTATATCAGATTAACGCATTCATTACCACTTCGATTTTTACGACGGCTTTTCGGATGCCGCCTAGTTTTAGCGGAAGAAATTGAACTTACCAGGTGAGTCGGCGGCACTGGAATAAGATTTACCTGATCTCTCCGGGCGAGTCGGTGGCAGCACTCAACTTTTAAACAATTTCATCAGCTAGAACCCGTTTAGGTTAAAACAGGCTATATAAAGAAGGATCTTACATTGCAGCAGTAATGTACCAAATTTAATCGATACTGATTAGGGATATTGGAGAAATCTTTTTCGTTTCAATGGGATTTAGTATAAGCCCAAAGCATAAATTAAAAAAAAAAGTTGGATATACGATATTAGATATTATTATTTATTATCAACGACATAAGCAAGTGTTATACATATATCCTCTGATTTTGAGATATCTGATACGCATGGTCATTATAGTGTTAATCGATTATAAAATAGTGTATTTAGAACATCATTCAAAAATCTCAAGCTCTGTTACAAAAAGCACTGGTAAATCGAATAAAGAAGCTTTCTTTTTTGCTTAAAAATAATAACGTATTTTCTTTAGGTGAAGGAGGAGGTTAAATAAATTAACATTGCCGTAAAAAGCCAAAAAAATCTTTTCGTAAGAAGATAAGCAAATATCTGGCTAAGTAAACATTTAAACAAAAGAAAGTCGTACGCTGTCGCCAAAATGATTGCGATCTCGACATTAACCGACATGTCACGTCACTCACTGAAGACGTTCCTCATTCGAACTTAACTCTCGTTTCTCGGCTAATGACACGTTTTTACGCCACCAATGTGTTCGAGACACTTTTTTAATTCCAGATTATTTGGCGCCAATGCCAACCCGTTTCAGAAGCCACAATGTGCTCCAAACAAACCATCTACTCAATACGGAACCGAGGTGGCTCGGCGATTTTAACTCGTATCTCTTTTATCTTAAAGTTCGAATTCAGATGTTTCGTAGAGACCTTTCGTTAGCAAATCTTTTTCTTCTTAATTAATGTTCGGTAGAGCACAAAGCTACGATTGTGTATTTTTTGTTTAGTGAGCCCGTACCTACTCTCATTGCGGGAGTTTTAATTTCTTTAGGTGTTTATAATAAGGGTGCTTTTCGAATAGTCATGCGAATGTGTAGTGCGGTTAAAAGACAATTTTAAAAATAATATCGGAACGTTGTGTTAATAGTTGATTTATTATGTGGAAACGGTACAAAAAATTTACTAAAATGTAAAACTTGTCACTATTTTATGACACTTTTCTATATAACCTAACTCTAATATTATTTTGGCTAAACGTGGTTTATTCAGGCGTTTATTGCTCCTTGAAATATGTCTATCCCTTCGGCGAGTAACATAATTTATGATGCGAATACACACTTTGAATGTTACATATTATATTTTCAATCAGACAGTCTGGCATTTAGAAATTAATATACGCAACAAACATACCTAAACAATTTTCAAATTATGTCGTATAAAGAATATCTAATTATGTTGTCCCTGACTAACCTTTAAATACTAATACGGCTAATTACAGCAAGCCACGATATGAAGTCGTCCAAACACAAATAAAAGCGTAAACTTGGCAATGTTTAACATCATTATTCTAAAATACCAGCCATTACAATCACAACGAACATTCCAGAACTGCAATTCTGTGCACACCGTACAAATAAATTGAAGTCGCAATCGAAAGCAGCGAGTCAGCATCAATTTCGTTCGCGAAAGTATTTCAAGTTCAAGCCGTATTATGTCAAAAAAAACTCGTTAACAGGGAACTTGCGTCGATTCACAATTTACGGCAGGAGAGATCCAGTATCCAGTATTGTCGGCATTCCGGGGCTTTAACTCGTCCGTCCTAAAACCGGTCGGCCGAATTTCAAGATGGCTGGATGGCGTGGCGGGAATGCCTATAATATTTACATTGACATTTGCGCTCGAGTGGAACACGCCGCGCGACCTTCACCCGCGCAGGTGACCGTGCTTCGGAACGCACCCGGAATTTCACTTCCAGCGAGCACTTAGATTGAGTGCATTTTGAGCACACGTTAAAAACAACGACTTGCTATTTTGACAACAGTTCAATCGCTTCTGAATCGAGGAAATTATTGTACGCATACAATCCTAGTTTTAATGAAAATATCTTACTCACTTTAATACCCTTTTTATTCGTCATTATTAGTTATAAAAATGCAATCAGTATTTATTTCTATTATAAAATCTCTTCGATCAATTATAGTCCGCTAGAGAGAATCCTTTCAAAGCGTAAATTACGTTAATAAATTATTTTCAACAACTTTTATTAGATACTATACTATTCTACGACCTACAAAGGCATAAGATACTAGAAAATTATCTACATATATATGTAGAATAGAAAATGGCCGATAATATTTTTTTATAAATACTTCACCTCTTAGAGAAAAATAATAAATAATTAAAAAACTTGGTTAATAATACTATGAAAAAAAAAAAATAGAACATAATATTAAGTATGATTGCCTGTCGCACTGTAGAAACCTAGTATCGTTGAATATGAACAAGTGTGTCTAATATTTTCCATTGAGTTTTTGCGTTCTAGTGGCCGTGATCGGAACGAGCCGTAACCTTCACCTCTCACAGGTGAATGAGCTTTGGAACGCACCCCGCCAATATGCAGCTTGCACCAAACAATGTGGGTGTGGCGATAACATTGCCATTGCAAAAAAGATCTGCTAAAAACTATGTTGACTGTACATATTATATATTTATACATTTGCACATTATAAAATTATGAATTGCCAATATTTACTGTCCTGACAACCTTGAGGATTTATTGTCTTCTTATATCTAATAATAAATAATAAAATAAATATTGACAACTTAACCTAACCAACAAAGTATGCATTAATGTGTTTAAGCTGTTAAGCAAATAAAATCTTGCCTTTAAATAATATACGCACCGAGTATATTAAAATACAAATATATATTAAGCGCCATGTTTGGCGCCATCAATCACCAACCATCGCCACTCGCAGATGAGCTTTTGAACGCGCCTCGCCTATTCAGAGTACCGCCTAATTAAATTATTTGTAGCCGACTTTATAAAAGTAAAAGAATCTCATTTCTACGCGTACTTTTTTCTTTCATATCCATATTATTCTAGTGATGTGGATCGCATTTTTAATACAATTATTTAGTTTGCACCTGTCTACGCGCTATTCTTGGAACTGGGCAATTTGATAAAAGAGGCCGTTCAAAGACTTCTCTATTTGGCAAAGCAATTATCTATATTTGGTATTGGCATTTAACTACACAGCGTTATCAGGGCCTCAATATTTGTACAGATAATTTGATGCTAAGTAAAAATCATAAAAAAACTATAATAAACATTTATTCTTAAGTTAAATAATTACTTCTCGAAGTTTTTTCTTAGATGTTTCTTCAGCGCTGGTCATAAAATAGTTACTAAATATTTACTATTCCATTTGTATATCTAAAGAGCATTCTTTTAGTATTATCTTAGTTTTTGAGCTTAAAAAATATGACACGGCTTTGTTTAAGTATAACATTGACATTTGCGTTCAATTGACCGCGTCTGAAACACGCCGTAACCTTTAGTGCTCAGGTGACCAAACACGAGGCCTTAACCCGCCTTATAGAATGCACATATTAATATTTAGGCTGAATACTCCGAAATTAGGTATATAAACATTGCAGTATTATCGATTTGTATTGATATATTGAATTAAAATTAATTTGTTATTATACTAAGAAATATATATATGTAGGTACGTATAAAGAGTTATTATTTTATGATCTGACTCAGCTTATTAGCATAGTTGGGCATTCATAAAAAATTTCTAATGTTTAAACTAGTTTTCATTACTATTCAAAAAAGTCGTTGCTTAGGAAGCCGAAATAATTAGCCAATAGATGCCGTGAAGCTTTGATTCTGTGATAAATTAATTACCAAGCAACTATACACTTACAAACTTTGAGTACAAAAGTACAAAGTACAAAGCTTGTAATAACACGGAGGTTTTCCATTAAATAGGCATAACTATAGAAGAAACTGCTTAAGTTAAGTCAATAGAAGAACGGCAATCGACGAAGGATGGCACGTACCGCGCATTTATTAGTACGTACAATATTTACGTTGGCATTTGCGTTCAAGTGGCCGCGTTTCGAACAAGCCTCGACCTTCACCTCAGGTGAACGAGGTTTGGAACGCACCCGCGCTTGCGACTTGATACCGGGAATGTGGGTTTGAGATGCAAATGTTATCGGCAAAAACGACAATGGTTTGCTGCTTGAAAAAATGTTCGATGTTTCAAACAATAAGTCCTGAAAATATCGATGTATTCATACGTTACTTTTATTTTTTTTTAAATATTATAGCGCGCATGAAAAAGGTGGAAGAATAAATTTCCGTTTATTGTGCTATTTGTTTGTAAATTAGTTAAGCCTTTAAAAGGTTTTCATAAACAATATTAGACCTAAATTTTGAATGCAATTTCGCTCACCTGGTATGTAATTACGTTAACGCTTATTTTCACACACGAGTTTAGCATTTAAATATATTTAAAGCAGGCAATTGACAGATTAAAATACGGTAGAATAATACGGTTAGCTGTCATACAAGAAAATGGCTGCTATACATTGGATTATTATATATAGCTTGATTGGTTATCTTTTTTGTAATTAAATCTAGACCACCTGTAGAAAAAAGGCGTTGATGGTCCAATGTTCATTTTATGCATTTGTATTTCGGAGAAGTGTTTTATTTATTTTTTAGCATAAATGCGTATATTGTGTTTTATTAGACATAACTCATTAAATATAGAGTTTATTAACTCATAATATAACTAATGCATGGTTGATGATAGTATGTCGATTTTATTACCTCATTAGTGTTTTTATATGATTTTGTAAAAATGTTATACGAAATAAAATGAGGATGAAAATGATAAAACGCTTTGGTTATCAGACAAGCTTCAAAGTTGTTAGTTAGACTGAAGATTCGATATGTCTTATCATAGTTAAAGGCAACATAAAACTTGCAAATAAATCTTATCCGTTATAGACGGAGATAATTGCTTGAAATTGTTTTTTCACATTCGTTTTGCATTATAATATCAATATCTATGTATCTATTTTTTCTAATTTTCCTTATTTGACGTAGTAGTTCAAAAAAGTACGCCATTTATTCTCCACTATATAACCACCAATACGCTCTTTCATACACCATAAACATTTTTACGCCAGGGAAAGTAATTTTGTCACTCGGCTTAATCCGCATGAAGATCCCTGGAGCAAGGAAACACTTATTGCAACAAAGATACAACACAAAAAAAATACAACGAAAAGAAGGAGCGAAAATATATAAAATCAAAAAACAAATAATAAATGTTATAAAATAATTTATTTCGGGCTGCACCGCCAGTATTTTGCAATTTTTAAGTGAGGTTTTCAGAAACGCATCAGGGATTTGTCACTGATAAACTGTCACTCGACGGTCAGTCAAAATCAAACTAAAAACCGTCGTCCAATCAGTGTCTTTCTATAAAACAGTTAAATCGAGTAAGCCAATAAGCACCGACTGCAGCATTTATGTAGTGAAATGATTCTCAAAAATATTTATTTTCAACCACTTTAATATATTTTATGTACACTCAATTGTGCGCAAAAACGGTTATTTCAAACTTACCAAACAATTAACCTCATTAAAATAAAAATATAAATAAATTTTCCGTAAAAATAGAATTCTATAAGATATCATTATAATTTCCAGACAGATACAATTTCAATAGGAAATCAACAATAAGTTAATTTTGGAAGTATTCAGTTTACCGATATATTTTGTACAGGTCGATCGTAGATTGATGATTGCATCCGTCAATGCCGGGCATTGAGGACGCGACGGGCAATGACCCCATACATACATACATTATACATGTATCGACAGTTTTTAATAAACTGGTATTTTATTTATAACGATCCCACATGCCGACTGTCATATATTTAATGATTAGGTAACTTCATATCAGACTGAGCAATTTGACAGACACTTGAGAATTCGATGAAATGTAATTGTATGTATTTTTTTAGGATTGTAATTATGGTGTTTGTAATTTTCGCCTTTTTATCGCATTCATAAATAATAACATAACATAACATCACGCCCATAATCCCCGGAGGGGAAGGCAGAATCAAAGGGGCAACAAGCGTCTTTAATCACATTCAACAAAAATTAAAACTAATAATGGTTGTGAAATTGTACGTATAGCGAATGTCACTGTTATTTTATATTGAAGAAGCATTTAGTTAACTAGGTCTTAAGTGATTTATACGATTTTTAATTCTGCATAATCGGATCCGATGGTGCAATTATACTGCCTGATCTTTTGAATTTGATACATACACAATAACACATAGATACATATCGTCACATGCATAATCCCTCTATGGGTAGGCAGAGTAAAGGGTATACCAAGCTCCTTAAACCACCCTAAGCTAAAAACAAATTAGGATTCAGTTACATAAACGGAAAATTGTGAAAATGTAGTAACAACTGTAGGTATATAGTTCGAACATAATCATAAGCCCAACACCCATATACCGTTAGTCGCCTTTTACGACACAGTAAGGAACACAGCTGGCAGTGCTGGCACATTCTTTTTTAATCGCAGACCAACATGGGATTTGATAATTTATGTTTTTTAATTACACCAAATTCGACGTCACAATCTGCTAAACCGATGAAAATCTATGATAGCTATTGAAGAGCTTTGTGACATTTGACTACCTATTTTTTTAAAAGTCTCTTTAGTCGGTTAAATTTAATTGGCTAACTGAAAAAGACCTGTCATGTCATCGTTTACGAGCTGGGCGCTTACTGATCGAGTGTGAAGTGAAACTACTGACGCATGCTGACGTCACATGTCGCTATTAGCTGTACTTCACGTTTGACACGGGTGAGATTTTTTGTTGATATTATGAAGTATTAATTACTAAAAAAAAAGTCTGCATCTCTCATGATCTGCGTTGTACGGAACGACTTTGGATTTTTTTTTGTTTTAAATGGATAACGATGTTTTGTAACTATACTAAGATTTCAAAATATAGAATATATATATATATATATATATAGACTCTTCATATTGGATTCAAGCGAGTGCCTCTGATCATCGTAACCCTTAAACCAAACAAACATGTCCGTAGAGTATTAGTCTTACTTACTCGCAATATCAATAACAAACTCTGAACAGCAAATATAATTATAATTAAAGAAACTTCAATGGATGTGAAGTCAGATCTGTTCAAACCGACTTACGCCACTTGTGTTAAGCTGACTCCTACGCTTCAGAACTTATCTATATATAAGCCACATTATACAAAGTTATTTTTTATTTATGCGAAACTTATTAGTATTTAACTTATTAGTCTAAGGAACCAACTTACTAGATTATAGAAATAGAGCAAAAATTTTTTTTACTTTCTATATAAAATTGTTCATGATTGGCTTTTTTGTATGAAAATAAAAAAAAATCCTTACATTATGAGTTAGTAATAAGTAGGTAAGTGGTTTCGCTTTAGCTAAAAACAACCTTGTATATCTTTTTCAATATATATGTTGATATCACGGCACAAATTAAACGTAAGTCAAAATAAAATTTTTAACAGATAGCACTCTGACAAAATGTTTGCCTTTCGTTAATTTCGACCATCAAATTAATTACGTAACGTGCTTAACTCATCTTTCAGTATATTCATGCTTTTCACTTGAATATGGGCTAGCGGGAAAGAATGCGAAAATTTCGGCGCTAGACAGCTGTTAATTGGTCGAGATGAGAAAAAACCTCAATGTTACTGATTGAGTGTGAAGAGAGCGACGTGGCTTGTCGACTGTGTGTTGACGGCCGCTAAATAGAAAACATGACGATGGGATGGTTTTGTTTCACAGAGCAATGAACAGTGAGACGAAGTGCTATGACCATAAGAAGCTTATTGGTCGGTTTGCCTATTGTTAATTTTTTTAAAAACTGCGACTATGGATTTATTTTAACATTTACAACGAGGGGCAAGATACGTTCGAAATATTACACAAATTATGGTCTTAAAATTGTTGAACTTATTTAAAAAAAAAATTGAAATAAATTATTCGATACCTCATTTCATTGCTCCAAAGTACGTAGACTTTTGTACTAAGGATAAGTACTATGTAATAAATAGTCTTATCACGTTTAGTGCCATCGACTCGTCCAAAGAGTTCACTTCAGTACTGAACACGCTTTCGCTAAAATGTTGGCGGCGCAAACATTTGAGGAATCATGAAAATCATAGTGGCTATAAATATGTTAAATACGTATAAATAAATAACCTTGTATCATTCGGGTAAAACTTATTCATTTTAATACACAGGCGTTTGTCACCGCAGACGGCTTTGTGGTCCAACCGCTGAATTAAGGTTTCTGTGAATAACTGTATATAGAAATGTATGATTAAATTGACCTACTTTAAATATTGATTTGACGGGTTGTTAAAATAACAAACACATAGAGATGAAGAATAGCACGTGGTAAGAGTTCCACAAAAGGGCGATTTTTTGTATAATGATACAAAATAATCTCAAAATTTATCTTTTCAAAAGAACACCTTATTTAGAACCCTTAAATTATTAATCGCCTTCAAATTTTTGCAATTTTTTTTATCTTAATTTAGAGTATAGGTTTGACGTAACCACAATTGTCGTTTGATGAAAACATAACATTTCGATATTAGTTTGCGCCTACCATGTATCGATATTTGTTGTTTAATCTCTGTCAGTCTATTATGATCAACAAAATCCCAGCATTGCGCCTCGCGTCTTAATCAAATGTGGACATCTAACTTACTGTCGTCTGTTCTATATTGTGTCGTTAGTCGGAGGTATCTATTTATAATTCTTTGGTATTTTTGGAAACCCATTTAGGAGTAAGGTCGCATGAAATAGGGACGTCTCAAGCATTAAGTAGCGCCATAGTTTACGTGTCCTTTAAAGACCATGCGGTGTAAATTAAATTCCTTTGGAAGTCCGAAGTAAAGGTTTCCTCTAAAGTCTTGAAAATAACTTTTGTTTTGGCTAACTGACTATTTTTTCTTTCTAATATCTTCTTGATAGTGTTGCGCTTGCTCTATATTATTACGTCTTTCCCATATTTGACAGACATAACTGTTCTAAACTATAGCATTTTGTTTTTAAAATGTTATAAACTGTAACCATGTACTTTGCTTTTGCGATATAAATCGAAAGTCAAGCGACATTTTGCGTGGACAATTTATCCTTATATACTTGTTTTGAATCTGTCGATGTCTTAGACCTTCCAAGAAAAAGAGTAGTGTTCATAATAAAATATATGAAAAGCAATAAAACAAGAAAGATGTTTGGATGCCTTTAACAAAAAAGAAATAGGATATGAAACTCGCTTTCAGACTATGATGCTTATTCAATTTAACCTTCACAAGACGAAATGACAAGGACACATATTCTATTCCAGACAGCCATAATGATGAATGATGAGGCGAATTGTCAATTTATCATTCTTATTGCAACAAAAAATACGATATATCGAACTTGCTCGTTGTGTTATTGTGGATTGTTAACTGTTACGACATAGTTTCCCAAAGTAGTCTGTATGGACCCCGGGGGGTAATTTTGGCTTCTAACTTGGCGAGGAAATGAATATAATACCATTTTATTGCTTGTAAGGCGGTCTACTTTGTTACAACTTGATAGATACTTATGGCAAAGCTGTTAATATTTTGTAATATACGGTTTAGCTGTTTTTATCTTATTGTATAATTTTGTACAATTTGCATTATATCATTTTGTCATCTAATCACTGTTGTAGGTCTACGATATATCTACTTGAATCTTCATTTATCTATCTACTACCATGTTCCTTTTTTGCATGGATCCATTTAGACCTTAGATTTGGCGAGTCCATAAATTTTACTTTCTTACCCTCGAAATTCTAAGACCTAAGAGAGGGCAACCTCACACTACATCATAATTACATAATGATTGTTAACTATGTTTGTCCTTTACTCGATAATGTTTTCCTTTATCAGTTTTCTTCACGACAGGCCTGTTGGTCGACAAGTCAGAGATCCTGGCCACGAAACCGAGGGTCGCGGGTTTGAATCCCGCTAGGGATAAATGTTTCGTGTGAACATGGACATTTGTACTCAAGTCATGGATGTTTATAAACGCATTTATTTGAGTATGTTTATCCGTTTACCTGGTATTCTTATGACTAGCTTAGTTTGGAACTAGTGAATAGGTGTGTCAGTTCGGAGAATTTAATTTATTTATTTATTAAGTACTGTGCCCGTGGTCTTAATCTAGAGATATCGAAAACCAATGAGAAAGTTTTTGTTTCTAACCTACATGCAAGGGGCATGTGATAATAATATTGTGCACATCTTTATGTTTTAAAATTTCTTGAAGGGCTCACAATTATCCCATGTACAAGAATCCACTTCTATTCCCAGTTAAGTTCAACAGTATTTCAGCAGTAGAACAAGAGCATTATCAGGGTGCTACAAAAAAGGCAACATATTGAAGCGTTTCTCATGCTCAATTATTCATAAGCGGCTTACTTCAAGATCGGACCGGTGTGCTTTTTGTTCATTGAGTATTTCCATCCTTTGTACGTCAGGCTTGTAGAGTATCCTTTTGGAATAAAAAATAAAAATAGACCTATCCACTGAGAGACTTGAGGGAAGCGAAGTTATTTACGAATTTATGCCAAAGTAAACCCTTATTCGGATTTTCTCGACATCTTCTACCTATATGCTTTTTTTTCATATTTAAAAGATTACCTTAATCTCTTTTTTAGTATGCGACAATTAAATCTGATTTACAAAGCTGCGGATAAGTTTTAAGCACATTTAAATATATTAATTATTAATAAAGTGAGCATTTTATTTTTTAAGACTGCTTGGTGGCTGCAAGGTGCCGGTATACTACTTGGTAAAGCCTAAAGTTTCGGAACCTCTGTTTTTCTATCTAGCTTAGATCAAAGAGTTCAACGTCGGTTGGCGGTAATACCTGGTCTTCACCAAGTGTAAACCGCAAAATCAATCAAATGGAAGATGCGATGCTATAACTAATACTGCGGAGATTGTACTAGGATTTTCAATTATACATTTATATAACTAGCTTGCCTGTGGTTACGTCGGTCTGTAAATCAGTCTGTTCAAATTGACTGTATCGAGTGTCGCGGAATCAACCTAAATGCATACTTTATTTCCGATATTTAAAGGTTTATTTTTGCAAGAAAAAGTAGCTCATAACCTTCTCTTGGGTAACATCTACCTTCACACAAAAAATCCTAAAATTTTTTTCAGTGGTATTAGCGTAGAGGCGTTACAAACAAATCCAATTTCGAATTTATAATGGCAGTGAGTCAGGATCAATCACAGTTCAAATTAAATTGAAAATGTGTTATTTCTACCTAAGAGTACATATGCTATAATTACAGCTACTTGTTTTTCATCACTCGCAATCACGTACGTTTTAATTAATTTGATTGGAAAACCTGAAGATTCTAATTTTCTGTGCGTCAATCCAAGGCTAATTAAGATTTCTTATCTGAAGTCGTTTTAGAAAAAGTATTGCTGGCTGGTTTAATTACTACACAATAGCCATTTGTACTCTATGGTATTAGAAAAAAGGTTGGGAAAAAGAAAAAAAAACATAGCTAATTGTTTTGTTTTGGTACTGTCAATCTTGTTTGCCACAATCCTGGCAATTAATTTGCACTAATAGGCCTACAAAAGCCCTTTACAATTTTGAAGAATCTTACACTTTTATTGTTGCAACAAATATTTTAGAGCGTAGTACGCTTGATATCTTGATTTATTAGCACAATTTAACAGAATAGTCATAAATTTACTTAGTTTCTTTGAAAACAGTAAGGGTTCTCTGAATAATATATTCATTAAATTGGTTTACTATTTTATGGCTTGCTGTCACCTTACTGTCACCTTACTGAAGGTTTGTTTTTCAAGAGATATTGATAACGTTGCACATTTTGAGAGGACACGTCAACAACAAATGTTAATGGTGACATAACCTCTAATTTGTGCCAGTTATTGGATAATATTTCATTTTTGGAAACGTTGAAACGCAAATGCGACGTTGCAGTCTCTGCGCTCTGATTGGTTCATTAGAATTAACGGGTTTATAGCATATTCTGATTGGTTGGGGATGGTTCAGTTTGACTTAGATTCGATACATATATATATCATCGACGTTCTATCATAGCAAACCATTTATTTCCCAGTTTACTTATTTATGTGGTCTATAATTAAAGCATGCTAAAACCGGTTTGAAACTTATAGAAAAAGGTTTGGTTAGGCGTATGATTTACATATATTGAATTAGAATGAAATAAAAAATTAATTGTCTCCGACTACAAAATAACCCATGAACTGTTCCTTCCTTGCCCATGACAAAAAAGTCGCACAGGTATGTTGGACATTGAGTTGGTGATTGTGTCGGCCAAGTATTAGTTTGCGACACCATTTCACAATTTTGTCATTTAGCACAACACAATTTTGAATTGGCCAAAAGTACAAGCTAGCCTCTTGCCCAGTTTTGTTTTGGCTGAATGTGGTTAAAGGGGCCAGCTGCCCCTTTGACTACCCTTTCGGGGATTGTGGGCGTGATGTTATGTTATGTTATGCCAAAAGTACTTAAAGGACTCTGACTATTCCTTCGATTATTGCAGACAATAGTATATACATAGTGTATAAAAGGTTATATATATAAATGTCTTAATTATCCTGCTGTTGTAAAAAGCGAATAAAAAAGAGCTTTGTCGAAGCATGTCACCACGTCATCGCCTGAAAGAGCCAGCGTTAAATTTTAATCCCAGCCCTCACAAGTTATCAAAGAACGCACGCGTCATCACCGCCAAAAGGCGTGATCACAAATGCGTATGCATTGTTGGGCCTGGTCGTGACAATCGTGACTACACTGACGCGCAGTACGAATACTGTCAGCCAACGAAACGTTTACTTGGTATAACGATGATTCATTGTTTTAAATAACATTTTTAAATTATCTAATTGACAGACCAAATTCATATAATCAATAGTTTTTATACAGGAAAAATCCCTATTGTAGAATCGTTTTTTTCCTTGCACGTAGTGATTTTACGCTATGAAATGAATAATTATCGGTTAAAATCATACCGGTTATTACCAGTTACATGGACTTTATTGGTCTTGTGTATGTATCTAATTAAATACATTGTATTTTATGTCCTGTCCTATCTCATGAATAACTTGTATTTTGATAAAGTGGCAGGCGCATCTTTATATTATAATTGAGCTAGCGGAAATAATATGTAATTTAATAGTAGTAAAACATATGTGATTATTATGGAAAGATTCCTCGTTGCACAATGCATATGATATTAATTACTTAAATGTACATGTAAAATAAATATGTATGACAGCAAATTAAAGCCTCTGTGATACATTCAGGTTTAAAATAACATTAACGACTAGGGTTATTCAACTTTATTATGCACATAACATTTGCGTTAATTATTCTTGCAAAATTACATGGGACATCCATGTAATTTTGCAAGAATAATTAACGCAATAACAATTGTTGTATACGCTATCAGTAATTATAACAATTACTGATAGCGTATACAACCTTTAATTAAAAAAGCGTTTTGTGGTGGAATTGGAGTTTATAATGATTTTATAGGCTAGTTATATTCACTTGCTTGTATTTAAATTTCCTGCTATATATATTGGGAATTATGTTAGCATGGTCGTGTTATGCTAATAATTGATCGCAGTTATTTGTTTTACGTCAGACGTTTGTTAGCAATGTAAATAAGTGATTTTGACGAGCTGATATTGTGCGCAGAAATCTTTGCTTTTTTGATTCTTGTTTGTTGAAAGATGTTGTGATTAGGACAACAAGTGCGATCCGGACGCGTGTGAAAAGGGTTCCGACCCGTTCCTACCCGTTTCTACTGTTCCGTTTCCCGCGGGAGTTGAAGACTAAGGGTTTTCGTTCAGCTTTTTGTAAATTATGGATGTATCCTTAAATCTTGGGTGTTTCTTTTAGCCTGAAATTGGACTTGTAAACATGACCTTAGTGAAGTATTCTTGTATTCAATAAAATAATTTTATCTAAAGAATTCATCAAAGTACGTTAGGTCTTGAAATAAAAGATAATAACTTTACTGAGTCCAATGGGTAAATTTTTGGTCAATGGTGCATAGTTAGTATTATACCTATCTACAGCATTCATCACCTACTCCACAGAAAATAATCTAAATAGTTGGTATCTCTATTGCAGATTTTTCTAATGAAACTGTGTATATGTATGCCAACAAAATTCCATAGTATATCTCAAATCAGAAATGTAATCTATTCTGGTATAGTATGAGTAATAGAAATAACGAATGATGTGTATGTGTAAATATTTATTACGTATTTATGAGCAAAGAGCTCATCCTTGTCATTATTTACTTCAGTATATAAAATACTGGTTTGGTTGGTCTTGACTGGAGTCATTCATATACCACCTTGCTCAGACAGGTTTCTGTTTCAAATGATGTTGTTAAAGCAAATAAATTGTTAAGGATTGGTTACCCGGACATCAGTTGACACAATAAGTATTAATATCTACGGACACGATGACGAGCATATTGAAACAGCGTTTATATAAATATCACACATTTATTGACCGCAGGTCTTTCAACAATTTTGTGAAATTTGGTTCGTTTTAAAGTTAAAGTATAGTTGCAAAAGTTTTTGATTAAACTAACTAACTAACTAAACTTTACGCCACTTTTCTAGCGGGGTAGGCAGAAAAAACCGAACGCCATATGGCACGATCCTTACACACCGCACTCGCCTCTTTAACATTCATGATCCTTTTCATATAAGCTCGGTTTTTATGACTCCCAACTTCACCTTCTGTTAATACACGACCAATCTATAGGTCGTGGTAGGTAAGTCTGGGCCTTCCGCGGCTCCTACATCCTTCCACTTCCTCATTGTATATCTGTTTAGTAAATCTTTCGTCATCCATTCTCTCCACATGTCAGAACCACCGGAGCGTGCCTCTTCTTACCTTGACTCCGACGCTGTCTTTCAGACCGACTCTTTTTCTTACATCATCATTCCGAACGCAGTCTGTAAGCGATACACCGCAGATTTTCCGCAGCGCACGCATCTCGACCGCGTTGATCTGATCATTTGCGAAATAATGCTTATAAACCTATTCCTGACTGCCCAGCCTTTTTTAGTCACGTTAATATTTCTTAAAGAATAAATCATTGTACGAGAAATGACTGCTTAAATCATTCGGTATCAAGGATAATTGACATAGAACAGAGAATGTGTTGTATCAGTCAATACGGCTTTATGTGTTTATCTTTATGTAGAGGTCAAGCCTTGACATTTCTCATTTGCGTTTGCCACGCAATCTATGTGCGATTTTAAAGTTTAATTCTGTCCTGGTGGCAACAGTAAGTTGCCGCCGGCTCCTCCTGCTGTGTATTATTGCCTCCTGATTTAAATTATATATATTAGCAGTAGAGACAGCGGCAAGCAACAATATCGGGGACAGCGGCAAGTTGTAAGCGATAGCGATAGTAGCGCAAAAGATGGTGTTAAATGTCAACGGCAAGTGCTATCATCAGAGAACGGCAAAAGACAATAAAGGTGATAAAGTCAGGTGAATGTAGCAAGTGAAGTTTGTTGGTTACAGCACCAGGGGTTAAAAATCCCTTACTTTGAAGCGGCATTGCGGCATATATTTTTTACCCCACGGAAAGCCGTACGCTTGTTTGACGGCAAACAAGCGTATAGCTCGCTTGATGATAAGCGCTTAGCGAAGCCTATAAATGCTTCCAAAATGATGCCACTTGCATATTGACTCTTTAAAAGCGTATATACTGTTTTGTTAACGAATCTTCTTTTGTCTACAGGTAAAACCTCGAAAAGTGTATTCCACAACCAGAGCGTAATAGGAGGAAAGACCTTTGAAACGGTTTGTGACTGTTTAGTCTTCAAGGAGCGATAATGAATATCAACACTAAAGCCAACAGTAAGATGTTTAAGAGATAAAGTGTTGATAGAATACTTTAAAGTCGCATTTCTTACAGACACAGGCGTATCGTCTGCCGCCATCGCTCGTCGCTGGCGCTCATCACATAATCATTGCCTTTAGTATGTGGTGTCAGGAATTTATGTGAGAAATGATGCTGTATGCCTTTGTGAGAAATTTTATTTGTCATCTTTATTTATAGTCGATGGTGAGTTATAGGTAAGTTGAATTACCGGATTCCATTGGCAAGTATCTTATTGTCAACTTGAATAATTTTACTGAAAGGTTTTACACTCAATTGAGTTAATTATGGAGGAAGCTCTCTTGATTCAACAGTTATATTATGTCTCTTCCTTCGAGTCACTTCTGGGCTACGTCCTTAAACCAATCGTCTCACAAATTCTTTTGTTTCTTTATTTCTTTAGAACTATTCCCAATGCCGGAGAAAATATTTTATGTAAAATCAGTTTTTATCCTTGTTACTTGTTTACTATAAATAATAAAACAAATATTATAATACCAAATATTGTGGTACACTTTCTCTTTTATAATATCAGTAAGATAACATCTGTATAATAGCTAGGATAGTCTCTCTTTTATAATCTACTGCGGCAATCGCACACTTAAAGTTATAATTGTTCGTTAAAAGTTTGAAAAGCGTCATTATCACCTACACTTGATTTTTGCGATAAAATAAACGCAGGAACTTAATTGCGCTGTCGCCTTAGACGCCGGCACTTTCTTGTTTACTGCAAGAATGGGAAAACATGTTTACGAGTAAACATTTAGACACTTGGAGTCTTCAAATCTACCATTCGTAAGAACGGCTCGACTGGAAAGTCGTTCGTATTCAACACTGAAATCGCATTAGCCGCACAAAATATGACATACTGGTTAACCCTCGCCTACTCCAGTTATTGAATTTTATATTCCCAGCCACACTGTCTATTTTAACAGTCCGGGGCGGCTAAAATAGTCCCGAGGCAGCGTTTTCGATGTTAGTTAAGACCCATTTTCGGAGTGTACTCGCTAGGGGGTGAATGTAAACAGGATTTAAATTTTAAAACAGGACAACGCGTGTAACGGGTCAGTCATTGGGAGAACGCGTCGCGTGTTTAAGCCATTGTGTTTTTTTCCTGAATAATGAAAGGAGTTGACGATTAATGTTGCAGGGAGCGCTGGGGCATTATCTTGGTCTATGAAAACACGGTGGTATAAAGAGCAGTGAGGTTCTATGGCTGCTGAGGTAGTTATTTTGTTAGTAGTAACTATTATTAAGGATCATAAATAAGTTATTAGCGATTCGGCTTCAAGCGGGGTTTTAACTTTAGAGCATAGGAAATCTTTAATTTTATTATAATTATAATGTTTCTCATATTTTTCTTATTACTGTATAAATATAGACAGAATTGTATAACCATAACCCCAAAAAAACAAATGCATTTGCAAGCCAAAATAATCTTCTTACAGAATTTACTTTCACATTTTGAATTTTGAATTTCTGGCTCTCAAACCGAAACAGTTGATCTTTGGCAGTGCATCCGAAACTTACCTCACTCTCAAGTGTTCCTCTGTGACAGGTGCATAACTTTTAGTGCCGCACTTTTAATGTCTGCGACTTGCATTAAGCCTTTGTTTACGTAATAAGGCAGCTAATGTGCCGGCGCACGCTACCTTTTGTCCATGTGTACAGACCTGGCTTTATCATCGCGCCGGGCTCGGGGCCCCGAGTCCTTCGGGATTCAAATGATACATGTATGTATATTAATTTATTAGTATCTGCTATTAAATTTTAAAAACTATTTGGGAGCATTTAGAGGTTTAGATGGAGACTCAAAAAAAAAAAAAATATCAAAATGAGGTGTAAATTCAATCAATAAATAAATATCAGACGAAATTACATACATTGATCTGACTCCGAGGTAAGTAGCTTTAGCAATTGTATTACGGATATCGGTACAACAAGTATATACTTTAATATTGGGTATTAACACCCAGACACAGAACAAACACAACTATTCATCACACGAATGTTTGTCCTGGTTGGGGACCGAACACAACTCGTGGCGCATGGGGCAGGGTCACTACCGAATGCGCCGTCGATCTAGTTTAAATATTAAGTTAGTATATTTTTATTTTCAACATTTTCTATCAGAGCTTGCTTGTGACTTCATCCGCGTAGACTTCAGGATAAAGTCAATGGGAAATGTAAATCGGCCTATGGATTGGGAACTCAAAAACGAAAAAAATATAAAATAATGGTAGTTAAGGTGCCTTCTAAATCACAAATTATCACACAAGATTTTTTTTTATATAAGCATGTTTCAGCTAATTGTATTCCGTTGTATATAAACTGTCACATTTTAATATCGGGATAGGGGCCCCTTAAAATTATAAAACAGCCCTGCTTACACAATAGGTAACTTGCGCGATTGTAAATGCAAAACCGTGGAATGTAGAATTAGTATGCTCAAATTGGCGGTCGCTATTTTAAGTTTTATTGCTGTAGACATAATTCGTTTCTTTTTAGACAGCATCTGTTTCTTTATGGCATGATATCATCAGCTGTTTTCTGTAGTGATTTACCTGTCAAATATGTTAAGACCAATGTTTGGTTATAGCGTTTGCTTATTTCTTTAGCCGTTGTGAACTTCATGTTGCTTTAAAATAGCTTCACAGACTTAGTAAAAAATGCCATAAATTATTTTGCCGATTTATTTTACCTCTAAGCTGTGGGCTGTTTAGTGTAGGACTTATTGGTTACATAACGTATTTTAGCATGGCTATTCGATTCTGGTTATCTATAGTACTAGCGTATATGCAGTACAGGGAGGAAGTAGGAAATTATTAGGTCATCAATTCTCTAGTTTTGCGTCCATAGCATTGCAATAAATTTATTGCAATTATTTTACTTTGACTTAAGGATTTCGCATCAATTAACGTATTTTATGACACTTTTATTTAAATAAAACGAATAAAATATATTTATATTATACCTGTCCCCTGGGATGTACCTCTACGCCTTTATGTAAAGTGCCCATAGGACTACGCAACGCTAAACCACTGTGAACACCCCAGCGGAATCAATGAAATTACTATATTTTGGTTCTATAAATAATATTAGATATTAAAACCGAATTCTTTTGTGTTCATCATTCCATTTTGGAACAAGGGGAAAAATACCTACGCAAGTGGGTGAACCGGGGTTCGGCTCAGGGCTATAATTGAATATACCTCGACGTAACGATATTGATTATTGAACAATACTAAGGACAATTGAATAATTGACAGTGAAGAATCTGTTGTCGTCTATCGACCAACTAAGACTAGCATTACATTAGGGCAAACACGTATTATTATGTATGTATGCTTTGGTGGCTTTACTGAAGTTAATGTTTAGAGAAAGTAAGCTATGCATATTTTTAGGAATGTGAAAAATATGGATCTTTCTTACATTTATGCCCCATGTTTGTCTGGGACTCAGCAAAAAAGGTTTTGACGCAGAACGTCATATTCGCAAAATATCATCACGAAAAAATTTGGTCACTTTCGCGAAAAGCCACTTTCGTAAAAACTCACTTTGGCAGAATGTCACTTTCGCAAAATGTCACTTTCGCAAAACTTACTTTCGCAGAATGTCATTTTCGCAAAGTCACTTTCGCAAAATGTCACTTTCGCAGAATGTCATTCACAATTTTGTTCCTGTAAGGTATTCTCTTTATATAAAGGAAAGGAAATACCACCAAATATGATTTTAACAAAACACACCAATATTATGTACACAAAAAATATAATGTATCAACTGTGTTCCCTACCTAGCATGTCATAAAAGGCCACTAATGTATTGAGTGTTGAGTGATCGTGTTGGCGACTAGCTAGCCACTTGTTACAACTTTTCCACAATCTTCCATTTAACCCGAATCAATTTATTTATGGCTGCATGTGGTCTAAATTGTTTATGGCTTCTTGAACTCTGCCCCCTTCGGGGATTGCGGTCGTGATGGTATGTATGAATGTATGTATCTATGACTACTATGGGACGTTGTCCATTTCACATTACGGTACCCACATCCCACATATCTGAGAGGAGAGTTCCCGACATTCTTTGCACATACAACCTTGTCCAACGCTCACATCACACGGCACACATGCGTCTCATTACCGTTACTCTCTCCACTGTTCAGCCTCAGTAAATCCTCAAACAATATACACCCATAGTTTCCCCAAATCACATCAAATCTTATGTAGATGGAGGCAGGTGAGATTAGGGATATATTGAATCAAGGGAACGAACCCGCTTCGGAACGGGCCAAATTACATTATATACTATTTAGTGCGATTGTGACCCAAGTCAGGGTTATGTATTTTGCTTAACAGCAATATTAGTAGGAGTTTGACCCAATTGTTATGCTGGTAATGTTTATGTTGGGGTTGAGCAAGAGCAAGTTATTCGATTTGTGCAGGCTGGTTTCGAGAAACGGTTAAGACTTATAGTCAGTCCCATTCAGATTAGTGATTTACTTATTGGGTATTAATTCTTATGTGACTTTAGTCAATATGATTAAAATTTTATAATGGGTCACTGACACTTTCCACTAAAAATCCATGTCATAATTTATTTCATTTAAAATTACACGTTGTTCTTAAGACACTATAATGTTTTTTCACCGTCAATCCTTTAAATGCATGGAATTACTAAGTGAATGACCGTTTTTGTATACATAATTCAGAATAAATATAATGGTTTCAGAGTTGAAAACATATATCTATTCCAGACGTCTGTTATGAAAAAAATCTTTGTATTACTGCTATCCTAGTCTTATATTAATATTATACCCGGAGATATGAAGCCCTGTCTCCCGTTTTAAGGAGCATTTCATAGCAATTACTAATGTTATTTCACCTGCAATCCTTACATCCGTATTCGCAAAGACTAATTTTATCTAAGTATCAGCTGCAGTATGCAATGATAAAAAAAAATCAGTGCATTCCTTTTATAAGCCTTTCTTTTCATGAAACAAGTTAAGACCGTTATTGGACAACCTACAGATGACATGAAACCACTGTTTAGCCACGTTACCAGAAATCCTATGTGCTTGTGGTCGCTACAAAACTGCATAGGATAATAATGTTAATTAATACACTGGTTTCCAAAAGTCGATCTCTTAATCTCTGCAAATGCCAAATCAATAATACCATCGTGTTTTATTTTTAAACGGTTTTTTATAACTGTCGTCAGGAAAATACGTTTATTTATTTTTTATTAAGATATTAGCCCACTTTGTTCTTCTTAGTTGGATATTTTGTTGCTTGCTTATTATGTGAATATAATTAACTACAAGAATATATTCACTGCATTCATCCTTTAGCAGAACTTGTGGTAATATTTCTTCACATGATGACATAGCAACAAAAGTATGACAGTTATTATTTTACTATCACTTATTTATTTTTTATTTTTTAGCATACTTCTTAAGTCATCATTTTAAAAAGAGAATCAGAGGCAAATTCGTATACATATTTTTTAAAAAGCCTATTGGCTATCACGTTTACATTTGTCATCGACGATAAAAAAATTAGTAGGATTAATATTGTAATAAATAAAAAAGTTTGGTTTTACTTCTTGAATTTGCAATGGAGCTAGAGAAGGATGTTCTTCCTGCAGTCATAGATGAATATCCACAAGAGATAAAGACGACTTTAACATACCGAATAACTCGTTATTACTGGGCGTCAAATAATTTTAATTGAACTAATAAACCACCCTTTTGGCATCATGCTAAACTCGTTGTAGAAATCTAGGTCACATTTTGCAATTAACAATAGGATAGTTTCCGTCTTGACGGTGACCCCTTCGATCAGCCTATTAAATCCGTCATACAATAGGACAATGACGTCTTTCAATATGCCTATCCTATATATTCTTTGTCCATCCGGGTGGTCACACTAGGGGGTATGCCGGTATTACAAAAGGGGTCCCAAGTGGAACTAGTTTGTAGTTGAAATACGGAAGTCAGTTTGTATCGTATATTTGAAAAACTTGTACATATTAACCTTTTAAACATCTTAAACTACAAATAGTTCATATTGGAATATTACTTAATGTTTATAGGTACTGTAAGAGAGTTTATTTACAATTTGGATATTATGTTAACATCGTTTTGCATAGATTGTGGTCCAATCTATGAATTAAGACAGGAAGTCAAAATAGTTTATTTGCTATCTCAGTATACAAGCGCATTGCCTGAAATACAGTTTTACCAGACCGGTATGAACAAATACCGTATGGTCTGACACATTCAGATATCTATGAGCGATGTAGCTGGTCCCTCTTACAAGTTGTAACGATAAATTAATGAATTAATAGACGTATCAAATCGTTGTCCGTGGCGTTGTCTCATTTGTAATAACGTCATCAACGATAATGAGTTTTGATACGCTTAGGGCGACGCGGTAACATGCATCGCTGATTGCAATCATACTGATTAATCTTTGGAAGATATCTAATTAGCTCATAATGCTTACCGACCAGCTTTTGTATTTAGAAATGAACAAGTATACTTTTTGATATTCTTTTTGATATTACTCATAGTACAATATGGTAGTAATATACAAAAAAACATGTCTAAAGTCACGGACTTGTAAAAAAAGAAGGACTCCGCGCCACTAACTAGACGTTTAGGCATCTGCGGAGCTCCAACTTGACACGCTACTTATATCGCACATTGACATAAGCGCTCCAAATGCGCTCATAAAATCTCACTCACACATACATAAGGGTGGCTACTTTTTTTACTCGTCTTTTTTACACACGTGTAACGTTTAAACAATTTTGGGCTGACAATTTAAGAGTGACTAAGAATGACAAAAATATAAATGCGGAATTTTATACCACTGAATATTTTTAAGTTCTCCACCCACAAATATCCAGGAGGAAGGAATTGGTTTTAATTACATAAACAAAATGTTAACTAAAATTTCAGTGGCCTTATTTATCCTTTCATTAAATTTGTTATTAATAACCAAAATAATATGAGGCCGTACTTGCCATTTTTGTTAGGAACCTAAAAAATGATAAAAATCCCGTTTATACCCAGTCTTACACAAGTTCATGCACTCCCAGTTGAGCCGTTCCTGTGCATTCAGTATTCCAGCCGCTGCCTCTTACCTGCCCGTTTCCCGTTTTCGCCCTTTTACACCGTATTTTGCCGTTCACATGATGAACGTGGTAACGCGTCTCCAGTGTGCCATCGGGGCAGGGTGAATGTAACGATTAAAATTTCAAAGACTGCTTGTGTATGCTTGATGCTTGTGCAGACCGAAATAGCGTAGCGTTCCCTCTCGCTAGATTGACGCCCAGTGTTGTACAACTCTATTTTCCAGAACGTACTTTTAGTAACTGCTATTGAATTTGCAGCTTTATTGCTTAGAAGCTAAAGTTCAAGGGTAGATCTGCGTCTGCACATCTAACGTTGTCCACCTATGTGACGTCTGTTACTTACAATGCAGGAAACGAGGGGTGTACCCTGTGTTTGCGGCGTCAGTCGCAAGATTTGTATCATGCATTGTGCATTTGTCTGTTAGATACAGAGTGATGTCATATTTTATGACGAATTTGATTAAATGTGCCCTTCAAATGAACCGTGGGGTGTGTCTATTCAGGATAATAGTGTTGCTATGGCGTTAGTGATGTAGTTTTGGTCGCATGATATGTCAATCGTGATTATTATTTTAATGTTATTGTTATGATTGTTAAGTTCGCATGGCGTATTCCAAGGTCGTGTTATGCTTACGTGTTGTACTTAAATTAATATTATCTGGATTGCGCTAATAAAGTTGACTGAATAATTTTTGTTACCGTACACATTCCAGCGATGATGACATCATACTCTATTACCGTTCAAAAATCAGTTACTTAAAATAGGATTCAGTGATGAATATCTAAGCTAACTACGTCTTCTCTAAAACATATATATCGCTTTTATATTTTTATTACATACATAACATCACGCTCATAGTCCCCAAGGGGTAGACCAAAAATAAAACTGGGCTGGGCTAAATGGAAAATTGTGAAAATCTGGTGACAAGTGCTTATCTTGTCGCCTACACATTTACATACCCAAAGACCCATATACCATTAGTCGCCTTTTACGACATGCTAGGTAAGAAACACAGTTGGCACATTATTTTTGAGTCCCAGAACAACATGAGACTATTAATTTCATTTATATTTCAAAATATACAAATACTGCCTCGAGTAGCACTAAATATGCGTAATGTTTATTTTTTGTTTAACTGTTCCCTCATGTAGGTATTCCCGCGCAATTTTCGGCAATATCACAACGTCTAAAAACAAAAGCGCGGGAAACTTTACGGCCGATGTACGTGTCCCATCGTCTTTAAGGTTTAATTTTTCACTTTCCACCGTGAGATTTTATAGGTCATACGGGGTCGGGATAACGGGCTGTTATCGGAGGCCATTGGTGCTGTGTGGCGACGCGTTACGCCGGATTGGATGCGGGGATTATGCCAAGTGCCTTCATTGCGCTGATAAACTGTTGGAGGGACATCGGACGGAATAGTTAATGAGCCATTTTGAATTGTAACACGTCGGCGACGTACCACTAAAAACTATCGGGCTATTCGAATTGCGTATCTTTCGCTGAGGAATTCTCAAACTGATATACTGTATGAAAAAATACTTAAGCATAGTTTGAGACGCTGTTTTTTTCAGCTTTAGTTCAGCTATTGACAGTAAACTTACTATATGTATGTATGTTTGCTACTAGAAGCTTAAGATTTATTTTAACAAAATATTAAAGTAAATATCGTTAAACCCGATTCTGTTTCAAAATAATTCATATGGGATGCTAACTTATGGACTTGAAAAATCCGCAATGATTGGATTCCGTGTTCATATTTTCCCAAAAAAAAACTTCTTTAATTAAAGTGTATGTCAATGAAATAATAAACTTTAAACAGCCTGTACACAGTTTCTTTGAGAAATTCATCTCCTGATAACTTACTAAGCGAACTGCATTGACCGTCGTACAGTCGTACTACACATTATGTAGAGTAGAAATGCCCACAAATCGTCTTCCGGACAAAGCTGTTGACTTTCCAAATTGAATTGATAATTCGTCGGCTGTAACCACAGATAATGGCGACAATTAACCGTTCAGCTGAGCAGTGAGCGATCGCTGATTGCGTTCGGAGCGGTGAGATGCGATCTAATTCCGCGCGAGCCATCCTGACGTTACGGCGTGTGATATCACTCCGCGTAATCTGTGGCGCGTTCCATTGTAGGCTGGGTGCTTTGTACGGATCTTTGCAGGCATTTGCGGCCAGAAATGTAGTCAGTGAAAATATTGTCATCATAATAGGTTATTACCTATATGACAAAAATTATCAGCTTGTTTAATATTAAAATATTACGACGTGCGTATATAGCAATTGCTCCGCTGTGACAGAAAATATCGAGAAAAAACCTCCAAATTCAAATAACTATGAATGTGTAACGCTTATCAAATTTGGCTGTTTCAAAAAATCCTTAAATCATGATTATGGGCAAACCCGTTGGGCAAGTGGTCAGAAAACATGGCCACGAAACCAGATGTCGCCGGTTCGAATCTCGCTAGAGGCAAATATTTGTTTGATGAACGTGAACATTTACTCGAGTTATGAATATTTATTTACGTATTTAAGTAAGTAAAGCACATGGAAGCAAAATGTGTAATGACACATTTTGCTTTACTAGCATTCTAGAAAGGCATGAGATGTAATGCTAAGAACATGATAATGATCATGTATTTATGAGGTAAGCAAGTACCTATTTAAAAGCGAGCACAATTTTTGCATCGGGTGCCCAGACTGCGCAGGCTCCCGCTAGCGCCGGACGTCCGCCCGCCGCTCCAACTGACGCGCATACAATGCTCTCCAAGGCGTTTTGTTTTATTTAATTGAAAATTTTCGTCATACCGCCTATTGTGCGTTGGGTAAACACTGGCGATTAATGAGACGATTCGTCAGCTGACAATTGTTGTAAGCACTGTGGAGTTATCGGTGGTGAGATGGGCGTCACAATATAATGGTCTATAGATTTATCATCTCGTGCCTTTAAAAAAATAGGACTTAGCAAATATGTAGTCCTTGATGGTATTAACTAGATTTAACCTATTGTACTTACCCTTCATTCCGTATTTTCTCGTATGTTTGCTGAAATAAAGTAAATTTTGAAGCAGATTTTTTTGTATAAAAAGTAACCTATATTTCATGATAGTATTAGTAGTTAAGACATGAAAGTTAAATCAAAGGTAAACCATTTGTGCTAATTATTTACTAAAACTGCTATAAGTCCTTTCTTGGTCCAGTGGCACTGAAATTTTCCTTTAGATTGATGAAACAGATTTCTTTTTTTTTAGTTTTTATTGCTAATGCTGATTGCCATTATTTGAAGGATATAAAACAATATTTTGCATTGCAAAGCAGTGTAATTAGTTATATATTTATCGTCTCTGATGATAAAAGCAAATCTTTCAATGCAGCATCTGCCATCCTAAAGGTAGGCTGCACCGCGTCGTGAAAACCGGGATTGTATTTTTTATTCCATGTAGACTTCTCAAATATGTTTCTCCGAACCCGGAGAAGTATGATTATGCCCGGCTAGTTCCGAGTAAAGCCCTGGGGTGCTCAGACATGTCGCTGTCCGTCCATGAGACAGATGCACGCTTTCTCAGTCTTCTCAGCACTTTCCATGGTCCAAAGGCAGAAAAATATTTTAAAACCTAAGAAGAAAATAAGGTATTGTATGGTCCAGAAATAACTGGATAAATAACCAGACTCAACATTTAGGATCCGACTAGAAACGCAACATAAGAAAGAAAACTACATCATTATCCACAAGGACTCAATGATACTTATGCGGACGATATACGTCCACTGCTGGACATATGCTTCCTCCAAAAGTCTCCACCACATTCGGTCTAATGATGAAAGTAGATTTATATAGACACTAGTAGCGTTGGTTTCACGGGGATAAAATATAGCCTATGTTACGCGCTGATAAAGTAGCTTTCCATTGGCGAAATAATTTTTAAAATCGGTCCTGTAGTTTTGGAGACTATTCAATGCAAACAAACAATCACATCTTTCCTTTTTATAATAATATAATATATAATAGTAAAGAATTCAACTTTTTCTTACAAAAATCAATAACAAGGATTACGTTAAGCGTACTGTCTGGTCAGAGCACAGAGCGACGCTATCGTCGTGTGGTATTTTAATGCCCACCAGTCCATGTGAGAAGCTTTCTGATGCGCTGTTCATGATATCCCGTGATATTTTGTAAGGAAGTTGGAAGCACACCGATAGGAACCTTCGATTGATGAATCAAGTAGTCACCGCCACAATTTGGGGACCAGAGTAAAAACATCGCTGGTGGGATGATAACAGTGGTTTCATAATCTTCTGTCGTATGTAATCTCATCGATAGCTCAATACTAGATTTATTCTTTTGTCTTACGCACGCCAATGCATTTAGAATATCGCTGCGTTTAAACGCATCTGTTGTAAATAAAAAAGTTTAAGTGTCTCTAAATTATAGCTCCCCATGTGTGTGTCGTTCCCCTTTTTTAATATTCTAAGAACTCATAACCCGTTCCTACGGTTTGGTAAACTTCCAGGATTGTTGGTCTTTGTCCAGAATTCTGATGTCCCTTGTTTTAACGGGCCGACTTGAGAATAGATTATTAGATTTTAAGGTAAGTCTTGTCAGACATTTTGTGACTATGCCTCTATTTCGACGTGTGTATCTACGTCTATTGTAAGAAATCTAGTTGACAGATATGTTAAAAAGAAGTATTGACAAAATTGGAATGATATAGAGTGGTCGTGGCGTAGATTTGTCGCAGGAGTAATAATTAAGATTTAAGACATATTCTAACAAGGCCAGACAAGCAGAATTAAGAATAAATGAACGTATTAACTTGTTATACATGAATAAAAATAATTATTATGTGTGATTCGGGCCATTTTAAAATATGGATTTGAGCGCTTTCAAATACTTTAATGTTTATGTGAAAAACAAAAATGCACTATAAAGTTTCCACTCAATATTGGAATAAAATCATTGAAAACCATATAGAAATATTGGACCGGCCAAAACTTCAGGCCGTTCCGTTTTACGGGCCCATTCATCCCTTTAGCGGTACGTGACAGGCATATTAGCTGGCTGCAAAAATATTAATTTACGTGTGTAAAAGTTAGTTTTGGTGATGACAAGCCTTTATTGTGGGTAAATAGGAGAAATTTTAACATTGGCAAAAGCATGAAAAGGAATGGAATTAGTGAAGTTAAAGTGTGGGACTTAAAAGTAAGCTACTTTATTTTAGAGGTAAGAGTAAAAGCTTTGTTTATCTAATTGTTAATGTGTCTTTGTTGTTACGCTCTATAAATAAACACAGATAAGCAAAAACAATTTTTGATCTTACTAAACATATAGGATGCTGTATCGCCTTTTTGTGTTTCTGTAGGATAATATACATTTATTTTGTTGACTACGCGGAAGACGCTAGTACCAATAAAAATAATTAAGTAGGAGTACCGATAAACGATAATACTCATTCTATCTCCATTAAAACCACGTCAAAGATTATAATGAATCCTTAAACAAAAAACTCATGCAGCTTGGTCAGAAAGTAGCTTCTTATTTAGTGACTGAGCGAATGGTTAGTGAGAACAATAACAGATCTTTTAAAACTCTTTCTTCATTTATATAGGCTTCAAAAAAAGCACTTATAAATAGTCAATTTAAACAGAAAATAAATCATTACCACCGGTTCGAAAGGCAGACTCTATCGAGAAGAAACCGGCAAGAAACTCGATAGTTACTGTTTTAAACTCCAAAAATTTACAATTTCGTAATTAATAAATCTACACTTACTAGGTAACAACACTGCAGTTGAACAACACTTCATTATGAAGTTAAACATATATGCTTATCATATAGGTAGTCTTCAAACTTATAGTAGCCCTTACTCATTAAAAAACGCTTTAATGCACAATTGAAAGTTATGCTAGTAGACTTTTTGGATATTTATAAAATATTTTAATAATAAGACCAATAAATGAATTCATCCATCTCGAAAATCATTAATACCCATCACATATTTAAAAATATGCCACAATGTACAAAATGACATTTCACAGTCAGTCGCGTCCGTTGCAACGATGCATCGAATGTGCGCTCGCAGTGGGCGCCCTGCCAGACTTGGCGACGAGTTATCTTGTCATAACGATTGCATTCTGTGAAATCGTTACGAGATAAATATATTACTATTTGCTTGTTGTACGCCGTTTAGTAGGCACTATCTTAACTGAATTTAGAATTTTATCGTTGTGCTACATCTACTATGAGCGCTCTTTCGAAAATATACATACATATCATCATACTCGTAGTCACCGAAGGGGTAGGCAGAGTCAAGGAGGCTGCTAGCCCCATTAACCACATTCAGCCAAAAAATTAAACTGGGTTAGATGGAAGGCTGTGAAAAAGTGGTGACAAGTGACTAACTCGTCATCTCTTACGACATGCTAGACAAGGAACATAGTTGGCAAATTATTTTTAAGTCCCAGACCATCATGGGACCAGACAACATCTGTGATCTGTGAGACTTTATTTGTAAATGAGATGTGTCATCCAGTAAATAACACAATGACAATAAAAACGCATGCAATTTTCCTGGTTTATTACAAATGCTAATGTATTAAAGTACTGTAATTGCCTGGAAACGATTAAAGTAGTTTTATTATCGTCATGTATTTACTTAGATTTGTTTAAATTACCAACTGATTTTAATTTAATGGAGGATCTTATTCGCCTTTCTGTTGACGTTAGAATCAAGCTAAATTTAGTTTTTCATTCTTTCGTTTCTTCGTTATATCTGTTAACCAGGGCCTCACTTTGGTATGGAAAACTATATAATTATTACAAGCTTTCGTGGGATTCCCGTTCCCGTTCCTTAACAGGGTGACTCGCTATGGTCAAGGAGCCATAGTCAAGCAAAGGAAACGTTGCGTTGAAGAAGCGCAACGTTTCTTTTATCAGAGCTCAAATAAGTTTTGAGCTGCGTTAAAAAAGGCCTCACTGTGGCTACTTGGCCACAGCGAGGCCCCTTTTTAACGAAGCGGTTCCTGTATCAAACCTGACTACACGTCTCCGCCTGTGACTTGCGGCTCATTCAAGCCATCGGTTGCTTATCAACCGGCGACACGCGGCCGCTGGAGGATTGACGCGAGATGCATGCCATTATGCTGCCCGTAGGCTACTGTACAGTCCATATTCTAACGACACTTAATAATATTACTTATCTAAATTGTAGTTTTATTTAAGTGTAGTCAGCTTCGTATAATCGAAAGAACTCCTGCGTTAGAAAAGGGCTTACTCTTAAATGCACTTTTGTAACGCAGTAGTTCCTTCATCAGAAGGTGTCTACACGCTTCCGCCTATGACTTACGGGACATTCAAGCCATCGGTTGCTTATCAACCGGCGACACGCGGCCGCTGGAGGATTGACGCGAGATGCACGCCATTATGCTGCCCGTAGGCTAGTGTACAATCGATATTCTGGCGACACTTAATAACTTGAGGAATGGAGCTGCAGCTAGTTTTGAGTGTGTTTTTGGTATTTTCTACTGGACACCAAATGGACCCTGAATTTCAGCCAATAAGTCTTAAATTAAGCCTTACCGCTATCTACATATACTCGAAACACAATGAATGCTCATTTAAAACAAAATTAATTCAAAATAAAAAAAAAAACAATTAAAATATTATCTATTGACTGCCAATATTTCTTAAGATTTCTGAGTAATGTTGTAAAGATATTTGAAACATTTTTGCTGGCCGTAATATTTTGAATTGTTTAGAGAAATGCTTATTAATTTGGTAAATTTTTATTTAACCTAAATACCTTAAGTCCTTTTACTTGACAAAGCTTCATTAATAAAAGTCAAATGGAACATAATTCGCGTGTAGACCGTATCAGTTAACAATAATACCACTGGGAATAGAATTGGACGACCATTATTAAATAAGTCAAACAGTCGTTATATCGTCCACCCTAATTTCCACAAGAGGTCGTTGAACTATCTAAATAAAGTTATCTATACGTCAGCAAACAGTATGACTGTAAAAGCCATAACGAAAGCTCACTGGTGGTGTTTTAAAAATCATACAGGCTTACATAGACAAGTTGCTTTGACGATTCAACGGTTCCCAAGGGAGTAGCGTGCTCAAAGTACAAGTCCATACCGCTGGAATAGCCAGACGTTTGTTCAAACTTAATATTTCCATAAGAATAGGCAAGTACGTGCCAGGCAAATATCATGTTGTAGACTAAGCTTTAAAATTCAAAGGGAATGCGCTAGACAATACGCGCTTCAAATTACCCCTTATAAGTCAGCCCCTCGGTAATTTTAGTTGTTATAACGGTATAATAGTAGTATCACGAAATTTTATGGAGTTTCTACTTAATAGTTTTGTTGTTCACTTATTAATTCTCAAGTAAGCTTCGTAAAAAAATTGGATTGCCATTAAAAATCTTCCTAAACTACAAAATATTACTTAGACAGTAGAACTTATATAGATTCTGATCTGGGCTACTTAATTTTACATTTAGTCCACTTGAGTTAATAAACCTAAAATAATTAAAATATAATCTTAAAGTCCTAGGACTTTAAAATATTGTGTCAACTGTGGTTCTTGCATAGCATGTCGTATAAGGCGACTAATGGTATATCGAGTTTTGGGTGTATGATTGTGTAAGCTACTAACCCACTTGTAACAAACTACTTTTACACAAATTTCGATCCAACCATAACAATTTTTTTTGCCTGTATGAATCTGCCTAACCTTTCGGGGATTACGGGCGTGTTGATATGTATGTACAGTTTAATTAAATTACTCTATACGAACTACTAAAGTGAATATAAAGTTCATTTATAAATAACACAAAGTAAATTCGGGTCAGGTGGGCCCTCCCAAATGGCCAAAGTTAGCGGAACACCAGTCCCTCGACACAAAATTACGAAACAACTACAAGATTGAAAACTACTATTTTCAACAATAGCCACCAACTTTCGACTGTAGCCGGCGTCTCAAGGAATGTACCATTTTTCTCTACCGCCCATGGGAAATGATGTTAACACAAACATTTGTTGTTTGTGATGGACAGATTGTCCGTTTCGTTACCAAGATATTATTTCCAATTATGGTTCTCGTTTGAGTATCTCGGGGGACCGCGTCAACCGCTGTCGAAGTAACGTTTGACGCTGATTTAATTAACGTTACGAAAAATTATGTTCTCAATTTCCATTAATATTTGGGTTGGTTCGGAGACGACGTTAGACTATTTTTAGTTGTGTTTTTAATGTTCTCGTCATTATTTCAATCAATTGACGTTCAGTCGAGTCGGGTTTCAATCAAATGATTTTTCACGAATTTTCATTGAAATTATCAACATTTTCGGTTTCATCTATTGCGGATCTAAATCTTAAAAAAAAAAAAAATCAATACTTACCATCCAAACATCAGTCGAACTCATTTTTTTACAACACAAGTTCTAAGCCTTATCTAAGGTATAAGTCAGGTAATCTTTCTAAATATGCGCTAACTGTGATCTGCCTACCCCGCTAGGGAAGTGGCGTGAAGTTTAGTTAGTTAGTTCGATCCTTGATTTAGAGAGTTGCACATAGAAGCAACTGCCATTTAACTTTGTTATATTTCTATGGTAACTTGATGTGTAGGTTTCCTCTCGATGATTTCTCTCAAGGCTAAGCTACATAGTTGTGTATCGACTTATAAATTTAACTTTCAAAATTTACATTTTTGACTGGCTCGATGGCGCATTCGGTAGTGACCCTGCCCCATGTGCCAAGAGTTGTGGTATCCGCCTAGGACAAACATTCGTGTGATGAATACTTGTGTTTGTTGTGTGTCTGGGTGTTAATATTGAATATACCTATATTAGTAATACCACTGTTGATTCTGATATCCGTAACACAAGTGCTTTAAGATACTTACCCCGAAGTCAGATCAATGTATGTGATGTAGTCTAATATTTAATATTTAAATTTAAAATATCTTCGGACCCATCGAATCCCTAAATTTGATAAAATTCAGGAACTCATTTTAACTATACCAGATTTGGAAATGTTTTCAAAACAAACAACGATCTTATCTATCAGTATTATTTTCCATTCGCAACTTAAACAAGAATGCCAAATCTCTTGTTCTAAGTCAGACATTGATGAACGAGTTTTTAGTCCAAAAGGAAATTGGGTTAAGATGATGCCCATTCGTTTAATTAATGACATTCGTTTGTTTCAGGTAAAAATCCACAAAACCCGAGTGCTGTGACCGCGGTTGTAAGTAATTGCTCTTGCCATCACTTAATCATTTTAAATGGAATTGACGAGACAAACCACCGCATTCCCGCATATAAAACGAAGATCCATAATTCATCGTGATCCTAATATGAACCCCAATCTATTATCTCTTAAACGATTTCGCACTGAATGAATATTCATTTAGGAGTAATACCAGCCCAAAATGGCATTACGAGAAAAAAACGCTTCTCGCGGGTGGAGGAAAGTGAGGAAACTCATTTAAATTTTTGATTGTGAAGGAAAGCTGGCAAGGGCGGGCCAAATAGCGCCCTAATCGGAAGGTCAATAATTTGTTTTGGAGGCATTCCTTTTGTTTAATTCGTCGAAACTTCTTTGAGAAGTGTCAGAGTCCGAAGAAATTAAATCCGCCAACTTTTATGTGATATGAAAACTCGTTACAAATGTTGAAAGTTTTGTTGATGAATTAATGAAAAGGATAAATGTTATACGCTTCTGTTAATTGAGTTGGGGGGTGGAGTAATGGGTGCTCGTTTATAATATTCCTTGCAGCGAGCCGGGGTGGTCTTAAAACGGTGTGCACACGTCGCCTGTCGGAAGACGAATGAGCGAGTGTGGCGCAAAAAGGTCGGTGTCATTAGTGGGGATAGGTAACGAGCGAAACTTTGTATGGGTACATTCTTCATATCGCGGACCATTGCTCTGTTTAGGGTTCCGTTACGACTCGCCCTTTTCATTATCTCGCTTTGTGCCCCATTCGCAACTATCTTTGATGTTTAAACCGCAATAAGCTTGCGCGAATTGAATTTTATGCCCGTTTATAAAATGGTTATGGAGACGCCTTTTGATACGCGATTTGGGTCGGGTCGGGCTTAGTTTGGTTTTGTAATTCTGTGTGTTGCGAATAGCGGTGTTTTGTACCTTTTTGTTTTTGTTTTTTTTTTTGGTTCACAAATGGCGTTTTAATATTGAAAATAACAAAAATTAAAAATTAAATTTAATCTTTTAGTATTTAACACATATATTTAAAAAAAAAACAATTAAAAAAGTAACTTCTGTTCATTTGTCATTATTTACTAGAATCGACACGTATCAAAGGAAATGTAAATATTTATTAATAATTTCCTCCGGTTTTCTGTGCATAGCGCGGACATACATAAAATAATAAAAATTGCTTATCTTTATACCCATAAGTGAAATTGCTCTCCCATCACAAAATAACCACACGGCTTATTCAATGGTCAGTCACTGTACCGCATGAACATCTACGACACTAATAGTATCACACAGAAGTACATTACCATATTTTTGTGAGTTAGACATTCGGAACTCACACTAAACGAAACTTAACAGTATCATTTAATACTAATACCATTCTATAATGATCTTCTGTAAGAGATACTTTTTAGTACATGGTGAATCCTTTTAATGTTAGCAAAGAATAAAAAAATCTATGTAAGTCGTACCAATGCGACGTTGCCAACCCGCCATGATCTGTAAGTTAATTCGAAGTCATGCCCAACAATCGTTCAAAAGCGACTCCCCTCAAAATCAAAACTGCTATCACGCTCATCAAACCCGCATAGAAACTAGACCAGCCAACCAGAAATAATATCAATTGAAGTTAAACATCTCATAAAGAGACGCGACAAGTGTGCGGGGCCGGAGGGAGGTGGGGAACCAATTGTTCAATTGATCACGTATCATTGAGCCGACGTGGCCCTCCACCATGTTTGAGTATTTCGATTATGACACTGACTGTGCCCCTAGAACAATGGAAGAAATTGACAATTGTTTCGAACGGTCGGCACGTTTTGAATTTGGAATGTAAGTTGAAATTGGAGAAATATAAAACAATCTCAAGACGCTTAATAAAAAAAGTGTCGTTGATTGATATATGTATAGATTGCCTGAAAAAAGTATCGTTATAATCAGTAAATATAGTAATGCGAAAGTTTGTTGTTATGATATATAATTCTGCGTATATACCACAAACATAAAACATAACATCACGCCCATAAACCCCAAAGGGGTAGGCAGAGTCAACGACATTCAGCCCAAAATAAAACTGGGCTGGGTTAGATTAAAAAATTATAAAAAAGTAGTGAGAAGTGGCTAGCCTGTCGCCTACACAATCGCATACCCAAAACCCGATATACCATTAATCGCCTTTCACGACATGCTAGACAAGAAACACAGTTGGCACATTATTTTTAATTCCCAGACCAACACGGGCAATGGGCTGGGTTAGATGGACAATTGTGAAAAAGTAGTGACAAGTGGCTAGCTCGTCGCCTACACAATCACATACCCAAAACGTATATATATACACACACCAACACCGTTGTGTTATGTAGTCATATAAAATCTACACATAAACCAATCGTGACCTGACCCCTTTTAAAACTGCTGACTCGCTGACCCAACAGTCAAAAGTATTAGTAGTAAAAATCTTAATTAAAAAAAGCTTATACAGTTTCATTATACTGTACTTTTTCATAATGCGGTCAACCACAAATTAAACTATCAGCCCATATTTTAAGTGAATACAATGCATGCGTTCAAAATTAATTATTTATTTGGAGATCGTATGTTGTCGGTTACCTTACCCGTCTAAAGTCTGAGTGAGTCTTTAAGCATCATAACCCTTTTCTTCTTTATGTGAATAGAATATACTGTACATGAATTACTTGTATGTATTTGCATTAATTATGTATATATTAATGATAAATTAATATGGAAAATTTTATGTGAAAATATTATGGAAAAGACACAAGCTATTTTAGTGACATTACATAAAGTAGGTTATATAAAAAAAAATGAGACAAAATCACCCATAAAACGGACTTTGTCATAACTGTTGATCAAATACAATCTTAACTATATTCGCATACTAGCTCTTATCCGTGGCTCCGCGTAGATAACTGTCACTCCAAACAACACAACATTCGACCCTCGACGTCACTCGGGTAGCATTCAAACGTCATTTACGCCCGAATCTCGCCATCGGCAAGCCACTCGTATTCTGCAACTTTTCAATAAATCGCCTCCCAAACCCTGAATGGAAGGAAAAGGGACTGACCACTTAAAGAAAATCACATAATTGAAGAACAGTAAACGGCGCGTGAAGTGGGGTGAGGCGGTAAGGTTGCGTAAGGGGTGAATTGTCGCCAGTTATATTTGCTTGTCATATCCCTTGAAAAAATATACTATACCAACCGACTATAACATACTATAACATACCATCCAATGCGATCGTAATCGCATAGGTACGCAGATCCATGCGTTACTCAAAATGCATTTATCGAAAATAAAGATTTTATTTCGCTTTTGGGGCCATGACATAGCTACTATTGCATTGCCATATCGTTTAAATATCGATTTTGATAATATAGCTGCTAATGTTTGACTAATGTTTCAGTGTCGGAATGACATGTACGACTCACATTCCACTTATTAAATAGTTTGCATCTTGATTCTTGCTGTAAAGACATAAGAAATAATTTTAGAGCAAAGCTATTTTAGAGTTAGACATATGTACGCCTATCGACAAGTACCATAAAAAAAAAATCAGTCGAAGTGAGAACCTCCTCCTTAAAAACGGTCACTAGCACCTGTGTTTCGATTTTTATGACATTATCACTATGTTTTTTCTTATCTTTGATGTGTCTATGTGTGTTTATTTTGTCAAACATTCAGCTTCTCTTAATGCAGATCTAGCCTATCACAGTTTGATATGGCCAGCGGATACTTCTAATTCCTCAAACGCCGTTACTTTAAATATAAAATGCTTTAAATACTCCAACCATTTTTATTCAAACTCAGCTAACCATCCTCAACAATGATTTATGAAATGAAAAATATGCTCACTATAAAAATTCCGGGGAATTCACTTTTTAATCCGGCAACCCTGAATGGCGAACCCTCGGAAACAATTCTAGAGGTCCCGAAGACGTGCCTTTTCGCGAAGGTCAGGGAGCGGACCAAGGGCTATACATCATGGGCGGTTTAGGGCGAGTTAGGAAACGTGCATGACAAATGATTTCGCCCGTAACGATGGAATTAAAAATATTTTTCCTCTACCTCCTTCCCTTTCGGCCGATGTGGGTTGCGTCGTTTTGTTTTGTGTCACTGTTGTTTGTTCACTTCTGAGGTTGTCACTTACGGTATAGATATTTTTTACGGCAAACGCGAAATGCACATTTTTTGTAGTGTACGTCTCGCGAAGTGCACATTCTACGACAAACCCCACAGTTCGTTGAGAATGTAAAAAAAAAAACATAACAATTTGGTAAATTTCAATTTAAATTGCGTTTTGGTCTTTGCAATTTGTGAAACAACTAGTAACCATTCAAAGGATAAAGATATTTTTAAAAATTCTCATTTTTTAATTTTTTTTATTGCAATAATATAGCCTCTGCCTGCTGCTAAACATGAAGTTTAGCCACAATTATAATTTATTTATAATTTTTTTATTTACTACAACTAAATTAAAAGTGTTTGCGTTGTGTAAGACGACCCGAATTTTCTTTAAGTGACCAGTCTTTCCAGTAAAACATTTCAAAAGCTCATTGTTTACATTATCAAGTACTTCCAAAGAAGTAAAAAATAAATATTCGCAAGTAAACAATTTAAGAAAACATCCTTAGGACATTTTTTCTCGAAACTCATTATACATTGTAATGGTAATTTTGACAAGCTTGACGATTTCCATGTTAATAAACTTGTAAATAGCGTGTGCCATCATGGCCTTTCCTTTAAAACGTCTTTGTGCTGGGAGTGGTACTTTAGATGCAAAATATAAGGTCGTAAACACAATAGGGTGGTGTAAGAGTCGGCTTACGCACGCTCGTGTTATCCGTGTCGCACAGCTGAAATGGCGTAAGTACAAGTTATTTATAAAACAACAACAAAAAAAAACCCTTTTCAGTTCGGAAATTGAAGAAAATGTACGGACTATGTTCCTTGATTTGTGTGGGCGACGAGCTAGCCACACTTCTTTTTCACAGTTTTCCAATCCAACTATTTTTTTGGCCGAACGTGGTTAGAGAAGCTTACTGCTTTTAGGACTCTGCTTTCCCCGTCGGAAGCACGAGTGACAGTATTCATATGTGTAACTAGAGAACTACTATAAATCACTTGCATTAAAGCTGGTTTCTTAATTCTTTTTTTAGTATATTTTCTTGAAAACGTTTCAATTTAGCACTTACTTAGTGTTAAAAAAACACTGTTTGTGAGACAATCAGTGTACGAAAGATTAATCAGTTCATCTGGATGTCTTTGTCATAAAAATTATATGCGTCTTAATAATTTAGTTTTTCGACGCCTTATAAAAGAAGGCCGTTTATAGCTTACCTATTAAAGTGTATCAATGAAATTAAACATAATGCTGAATGAAAAAGATGTTGTTTTTGTTTAAATATATAATAAACATAGGATTATGTATATCAAATATATAATTAGTACTTAAGATTCGTTATTATATTGAACTAAGTAATAAAATTTATATATTAATGTTATAACCAAAATGTATCTTGCGGTATTCATTTGATGCTTATGTTTAAGGGTTTTTATATAAGTATGACGTAATCAAAATCTCAAAATCTCATGTATTTTAAAAATGCGAATGTTTAACGCTTTTCGCTACAACTGATGCGTTCGTTTAGCGCGAAACACTTCTGTTTTTATTTAACTCAATATTTTAAAATGTTTACTTACTCGGTGTTGCTACTTAAGCACGTATGACAGATTCGCCGAGGACAGGCATTTGAGTAGGAAGCGTTTTTCCCATCGCACATTCCAACCGCGTTATTCCCTTAATTGTGATTAATTATTTGTGTGTCGGCAAATATTTTGAACCGGGTTGAACGCGAACACTTTGTGTTGAGTATACAAATGTAATCCCTTGAGATTTGTTTATCGTATTGTTATCTTAAAAGGGGTGTAGCTGTCGGTAAGCTGTCTTTTAATATATGATGGGGAAAGTTGGTGTTAAGTTAAAAGTATACAGGAATAAAGAAATAAAAGTGAGAAAAATAATTTACAGTTACATACATAACATTACGCCCATAATCCCCGTAGGGGTAGGCAGAGTCAAAGGGGCAGCATGCCCCTTCAACCAAATTTAGCCAAAAATAAAGCCGGATTGGGTTAGATAGAAAATTGTGAAAAGCAGTAACAAGCGGCTAAGCTGTCGCCTACGCAATCACACACCCAAAACCCGATATACCATTACTCGCCTTTAACTATATGCTAGGCATGAACCACAGTTGGCATATTCTTTTTTTTAAAGTCCCAGACCAACATGGGACAGTAGGCTGGGTTGGATGGAAAGCTGTATGAAAGGAGTGACAAGTGGCTAGCTCGTCGCCTACTGAGTCACATACCCAAATGCTCGTAAACCATTAGTCGCCTCATTACAGTTTCACCTTAAAAGATCTCAATATCTCACAATTGACTCACACGATTCCATTTAGTTCCCATGATATATTCATATCACCAGAGCATTGAGACACCCAGAAACATCAACATAAAATGCTCAAGTTTGATATAATTTATTAACTCATTTATGTTGTGGTAAGCTTAATTTAACACTAACATCGCCCGCATAAAATTCAACTTTTTAATCATCCCAAAACCCGAATGTGAATCGCATCGAATGCCGAATTCCATCCAATATACTCAGTGATTTATGCGCGATTGACCCAAAAACATACAAGCGTCATCGTAACTGTCACTTTGCGTAACATTATAATAGTTAGTTTAGCAAGATTACGTCAATACTGAAATAGAGTCAATATATCTGGAGCATGTTTGCATAACGTTCAACGGAATCTAGACATCACCTTGGTACTAAATCGTGATCGTCAGTCAAGAGTACGTGACAACGCCCGGTCTTAGGCTCCAATTGAGAGCAATGAATTCGACCTCGCTACTCGCTAGGGGCTTGCAGTCTATTGAGAATAACGCACGTTACCTATTTATTCATTCACAGAGAAGCTTAGTTTTACACTTGTGAAAACTGGTACTGAAGTTCGTTGAATCGACTTCTAATTTGGTCGTGCAATTTGTATTTGAGTAAACCGCTTTGATTTTATTACAAGGTGTCAAGTAATTTATATTGCTCAAAATGTGTAAAGTACAGCCGAACACCCTTAATTTTTTGTATTTACTATTGCAAGTTGTGTACTTCTCTGCTATCAAAAAAATAATCAAAACTCTTACCAACTGAATCCGATTCACAGTTTCACAATATCTCCGCTCTTTCTGCCCTTTCGTAAATTCTTTACCCCACGGCATTCTCCATCCAAATTGTCCGAAGGCATCAGTAACTCAATAAATTTCGACATCTTACCACACGTACTGTAATTAAGAATCTCGGACAAATATTGCTCATTATAACAACAGTCATAATCATGCGCGCGGTTACAATAATGTTAATTTCTCATTATCATAATATCATACGAGACAAAAGCCAAAACCGCCGAATGATTGGAACACAATGTTCAGCCACTGCCCTGTGTTAATACTTAATTAAATCCGACCGGCGAGTCCCAGTATGAGCCCCTTAATTATTCGAAAGCGCATATGAATTTAATGAGCTTACTGGCTTTAGGACATGCCGTGAATGTGCTACTTGGGTTATCTGAATAAGGCTTTCATTGAGATTTAGGTAAGTGTTTCTTATCAAGTAAAGCAGGATTTGTTTCTATCCATAATAAGATTAGGTACATTCCTAGGTACGTCAATATCACTTTAGCTACTAGTTCCTTGATTTTTAAATAAAACAGTTTGTTTATTCAATATTACTGGTATTTGTTGTCTTTAATATCTAATCTAAAAGATTTTTTAAGTTGTACAATATATGCAGATTCTATTTAATTTAGTGACATTATAAATTTAAAATACAAATTTCACTGTGCATGCAAGCAGACTATCTTGTCCAAATATTTTTTTTATCATTAAAATAATCTTCTAGTTTGTAGTAACCCTTTATCATTAAACATGATTTAATAAAAATCTTAAAACTTATTTATGGGTAATTTAATTACATACATACATAACATCACGCTCATAATCCCCGAAGGGGTAGGCAGAGTCAAAGAGACAGGCCCCTTTAATCACATTCAGCCAAAAATAAAACTGAGCTGGGTAACATGGAAATTGTGAAAAAGTAGTGACAAGTGGCTTGCGCGTCGCCTACACAATCACATACCCAAAAGCCGATATACCATTAATCATTTTACGAAATGCTTGGCAATAAACACAGTTGGCACATTCTTTTTAAGTCCTAGACCAACACGGGACAATTACATTTTGTGGCAATTTGTTAAATATTTTTATGCTTAGGCCTACAAATGCTACTTATCTTACCAATTTAGAGTTTTGGGACGGCAGTACATGTCATTGAACGGACGATAGCACTCAAATATAATATGTTGACCTTGAGACTATGATCGTGTGTAATTATTCAAGCACGAATATCTGGTGACGAGACATTTAGCGTGTGACTATATATAGTATAAATCTATAAATTAAACACCGTTCTGGTAAAGTCTCGTCTGTTGTCTAAATAAAGGAATAAATCAAAGTATTCAAACTTTATTTTTGGATGTATAACGTGAATGCAAGAATAGTATGTTAAAAATTAAAATAAAATAAAAAATATTTTATTAGAGTTAATATTAAGAAAAATTTAAAATAGAGAAAACTTCTTTTATAAATATATAGGTTTAAAATTTTTTTTATTATAAATTTTATTTTTTTAGTATAAATTAATAGAATATTTTATTATTTCTTCTAGTCAATTAAGTAATTATAGGTGCAGTTACGGCCAAGTTCGTTGGAACCTACCGACTAATAAGTTTAATCAGATATTATGACGTTAATTGAGAAAGACCGAATCTCAACAATGCACAAAGAGAAATTGTATCTTATATCTAAGCTGTGAACAAAGTAAAATAATTAAATCCAACAATAATTAAAGAGACTTACAAATTATTATTACACTATAATTAGTAGTAATAGACTAAATGAGATATTCAGTATAAAGCACGTAAGTATTTTTAGCTTGTAAACCGACCGCCTTAGTCCGCAGACCTGTGGATCATGTTTGAAACGCTCCGCTGGTAGGTAGTAGGTAAATAGCTAAAGTATAATAACGTTTTGTCCCGGTACAATCATTCCTAAATATTCACATTCCCAGATTACCAGTTATCTCACCACGTCACACCTACATATAGAAATGCTTACAATAGTTTAACGGCTCTGATCTCGACTCATTTATTTTTAGTGCGTTCATTTGTCATTTCTAAAACTGTATGATTTGCTTCAACATGCCGTGCAAATGTCACATCATTATCAGATGAGTTCACACCTTTAAAATTGTGATTTATGATCTCGTAAGTGTATGAAATAGATTTTTAACTTTCTTAATTTCTCGTGTCTGTTTGGCGTGAGAATGCGCTCAAGAATTTGAAAACATTTTTTTAAATAAGTTTAATATCTCGTTTACCATCATCATCTTCCTAGCGTTATGTCCCGTGCTCAGACGGGGTCCGCTTACACCATGATCCAGGATTTAGCGAGTCTGGTAATTACATTGAAGCGACTGCCGATCTGACCTTCGTAACCCTAAGATAGGGGAACCAGACAATTTTTGGATCATGGTTACAAATCCAAAGTTCTTTGAATTTGCTGGTTTCATCACGATGTTTTCCCTCACCGTCGAGCTAGTGGTATAAATACGTACATAGATTTTAAAAAATCCAGAGGTACGTGCCCGGGTTTAAACCCGCACTCCTCGGTTAAGAGGCGCGTGTCCTTACCATTGAGCTACCACCGCTCCCGAAAGACGATCGTGGAATAGTATTTATTAAATACTACCTATATACAAACATTGATTTAAAATACTACAGTGTAAATCAGTCTAATATCCGAAATACTGTAGTGTATGGCTATTACTGTACGCTCTTAATACCAGAAAAATAATGACTCCCACAAAATGCGAACCCAAACAAACGAATTCTACAAAAGCAGGAACTAGTAATAACAACGAGACATTTACAAAGCATTTTAAAAAAAAGAGCTTTGCAAATTCAGCGCTCATGGATAAATATTTGTAGGCATATTATGTTATTTTTGGAGTCAACGTTGCTTTCGTAATAGAAATATTAAAATTCATCAGCTATTCGCAAGCAGAGCAATGTAGGACTCCTGATCGTCTGAACTGAATAGACGGAAGCGATCGCAATCAAACTTGGCGAAACTTTACCGGGTCGTGTTCGATATTGTTTGCACATAAACTCATATTAAAGTGCTCCAGGCTTGCTATGAGGCAGATAAAGAATTCAATATTGCCGTATTACCTGGATCTAACCGCAAGGTGTCAAGTCTTTACTAAATAAAACTTGACGTTGATAGACAGACAATGGAGGCTAAGCGGGGGAATTTTGCATTTTGATTAACTTAACGCTTTTACCCATCACTTTTTATATTAGGATATTTCAGAAGATAATAAATGTATACTGCAACTATCCAACCTTTGACACCACCAACTTACTGTTTTTGTTTTTTATGCTTTTTTTAATAGTCTCCTATTTTAATATGGTAACATTGAAAAGGAAACTTTATGGGTCCAAACTTTTGATGTTAGCAAGGTGGAAGAAAATTGGTTATTACGAGCTTGAAAAGAACTTTGAAAGTAAGCAAGTGACTAATTAAAATATGGAACCAAACGTTCCTAATAGTCGCTTTATATGTCAGGATTTATTCTTCATGGTTAAAAATAGCAAAAAAAAATACAAGCACATACGCTTTTAGAAATTTTGTTGATTTCAATGACGAGGAAAGCCCATTTTGGCTACCATTCTATATAACAGATGTAAAAGCCATATTATCTGTGATATACTTATATAATATAACAAACTTTTATGAGTTGGAATAAGCATAGTATATCTGCTTAAAATTGACCTCAAGGAAGGTAAAAGGGTAATGAGGTCCATGTTATTACGAGTATAATGAGCTGTCAATTTAGCGTTATTAAATATCAAAGTATCTACCTATATGAAATGTTGTTATTATTAAAATGTTATATAAAATCGCCCACCGCGTCGTTGATCGTATTAATAGATTACCTCCAATATTCAACATTTTGAATACATTCAGAATTTTTGATTCCTAACTTGCAGACTTGATACCACCATACCTGCAATCCTCAAACACAACAAAGGGTCACATTTGGAGAGAATTTTAACGAAAAATGTCTACATTATAAAATCATTCTATCACCTGGCCATATCAAATGTCATAAATGTAATAAATAACCTTAACACATTATCTGCTACTAAGATTTATATGATTTCTTTTTGAATGCCCCCATATTTTAGCGAAAGACATTGAACTCGCCGGGCGAGTCGGTGGTACTGAACGTTAAAGCTAATTTTCAGATCAGTCAGTCTGTATTGCAACTGCAACCCCACTTCACGTAAACATTGTCAGTTTTCAACCTTGTATCTTTTAAATATATTTTAATTACATAATACTCATTCGACATAAACGCTCCAAGAAGACTAGATATTATTTGTACAAAAGAATGAAAACGTCCACAGAGTTACGAACAATCGATGACATTTAAAAAGGTTCAATCCAATTTCATATTTAATATCGCTCCGGGAATATTAGAGGCGCAACCGCCAAGGAATCAATTGAAACATGTGGACCAATGAGTGTTAACCGGGGAACGATTCCTCTAAACCATTGTAGCCGACCACCCACTCCGGAGCCACGCGACCTGAATTATAAGCAGGCGGTGCTATTACTAAGGTTTCTCTATGACAAAAATAAGGATTCGGCCTCGGGATTTTTTCGGCATTGTAGTTTGAATGGGCTGTTTGCTTTCAACGTTGATGTTGGATTATGACTGTAGACGGTAACGATAAATTGTAGTTTTTATTAGATAATAATACGATGATATCCAATTTGATTACAGCACTGATAAAGCGATATTTGTTTGCTGTAATCATCAAATATCAGAGGGCAAAATTGATATTTCGCTAAATGTGGTTTAAGAAGCTTATTGGACTCATAGCTCCTTCGGGGATTGCAGATATTTATGTATGCATAAAAAAACAAGTGTTGAACATAGCCTTTCCTTACTATGAATAAAGGTGTCTAGTTGAAATTCTCAATATCTTTGACTAATTGAAAGACGGTATGTTAAGCGATAATAAGTTCACGCCTAAACGCTCTGAACATAAAGCAGAAAACGGAGATGTATTCTCATTTGAAGATACAATCCTTGCAGTGCCCTCCTAGTGGATCTTAACTCTATTTTTATTGTCCTCAAGGCTCAAGCTTGAAAAATACTAGATTTTTTTTAGACTCCCAGAAACATGGACATTTTTTAATGTTTTTCCGAAAACATTCATTCTCAAGTGTGTTTCACGTGCAAGCTTAGTATTAACTCAGGGAACTTCCTCCTTTCAAACAGCAAGTCCGTCGAGCCAAAAGTGCTTTACTAAGAGAGAGACCTCATTGCTTTTATGGCGGCTTAAATGTTGAAGAAGCAAGTGTGATAAAAAGCGAGAATCTTGCTCAAACAGTAGGAGGATCGCGCCTACAGTTGCCTTCATTTACACATGAAGTGTAATATGTATGTACATAAATGTATGTGTATATATAGCGAATGAAGATGACCACTTAAAGTTAAAATATTATAAAAATATATTGCTTACGTATTTTTTTTTCACAGCAAATCTAAAATGGCTAAGATACACGTTAAAATTGCGCGTAACGTCACTAAACCCTTGTGATGTCAAAGTATCATACGTCAGAACTTTAAAGCGTGTTTTGTAATTTTTCGAGTATTAGATAAAGCAAAACATATACATATTTGATCTTTTTCGATAATCTACCTTACGGACTAAAAATTTTTGGAAGTCAAGTAGCCAATTCGACAATTTATCGCAACCGAAATTTCCTTCGCACCGCCCGCCAAATATTTGAGCGACAAATTTAGTTTCAGTTAAGGAGCAACATGCTCGAATCCATCCACGTAGTTTTAAAACTCGAATGCGATTCTATTACGTTAGACCCGTAGTAAAAGATATTGCATTTCTTTGAAACCTAACTGAAATGGAACTAACCAATTTGGAGCAAACTCTCGGATAGCTTTTAGTAAAACTAAATTTTATTCCACATTGGTGCTGTTGTATAAATGTATCGGCAGACAAAGTAGAATACCTAAGTATTCCATGTTTGCTTCCAATAAGTTTCAGACTACGAATGTTTACTTATCGAATAATTCCAACCACTACCGATATGATTTATCGAATACTGCTTATATGTAGGATTCCGGCAAACTAAATCGCTAATTAATTTTCATTGAGCACTGTCATTTTAGTATGATTATTATGTTGGACTTAATTGGAAACATTAAGCACCTACAGTTTGACGATTGATTAGTGGTAAATTGCATATTGTTACATGAAACAGTTTTCAATTTGTACTGATAATAGGGACAGATGTTCATCTGTACGTGTTGTACTATTATAGTGCAAACATTAGTCGGTACAGAAATTTATAGCTACGAAAAAAATTTTGATTATTACATCTTCTTTAATTAATTGATATATAGTATGAATTACTGACCTGAAAGTTAACTTTTTATGTTTTTCTATTAATTATATCATCATTCTGGTAATATAAAAAATACAAATAAGAAATTATGACTATACCCTTTATTTTTATTGTAATTACAATGTATTCCTCTATAATAAATAAATCAAACAGTAAATTGACAATGCATGGTGAAAAAACAATTTATTTGTAAGTATATACATATTATAGCAGTACAGTAATTTAAACCGCTAGTTTGACTGACTTTGGGAAAAGTTTGCGACAACTTTACGATAAATTTTTTTTGGAAAACTGAACAATTCTGACACGTTAACCGTTCTAACATGGAGCATGGAGTATGTTGACTAATACTTAGGTGCACCGGCCGTGCTATTTTGTAACGTGCACATCGAACGGAGTAATACTGTCGATTTAAAATGCGAGTACGGCGCGGCCCAACCGAAGCTGACGCGGACTAATGGGGGAGGTTAGACTTACAGTTCAGGCATTTGGCTCGAAATAAAGAGGTTTCTTTAAATTTCTTTTCGGGAGTTTTGACAATTGGTGATTTAATAGATTTTGACGTAGTCTTTCCGGAAGTTAATTATGTCTCCGACTGCCGCTCGCACCGCCATATTAAAAAATGGCGCAGTTTTTTTTGACAATATCACACTTTTTTTATTATTTTACGATAAAAACAATGTGCACCGGCCGTGCTGTTTCGTAAAGCGTAATACACAACAAAGCCGCCAACCCGGCGGCCTATACGGAAATGCTCATGTTCGACAACATGAACCCGCGCAAAGTGTCGGCGGCTTACTTGCAAGCGCTCAGTTGCCCGTCGACACTCAAGCTGCTATGAGTGAAGCCGCCGACAACAAGCTACCGACATAGGCCGGCGGGCCGGCGGCTTTGGTGTGTGTTGCACATTACGTTAACATCGAAGGGAGTAATGCTCTCGATTTAAAATGCGAGTACGAAGCGCGCCCCACCGAGGCTGAGGTGAGTGATGAGGCAGGTAAGACTTGGAAGCGTTGCGATTGATGCTTGTATGAAATGCGCTTCATATCTTACTGTTTGCGGACGCTGTTTTGATTGTGCTGGGTTTGTTTGTCGAGAGTGTAATCGTTTTGTTGATTTTTGACGTCTTTGTTTTGTTTTTTAAGTCAATCAAACAAATCTTAACAAATCATATTATTTATATTGTAGATTTGAAAGTAATTATTTTGAACACTAGTTGAAATTAAACTCTTGTAGTGAGACTTCAGAGTTTTTACATCTGTCTGTATATCACAACAACTGATATTCAAAACATACGTCGTCGATTTTAATATTTCAAACGGTGTGGTACGGTGAGCAAAAGTTGTTAAACATTACATTACCTTTCTTCCTAAGGATACGATTAAAAATCAAAATAGCTACCTACTTCTCATAAATATATTATGATTATTTTGTTCCTGCCTACCTACTCTTACTGATCGCACAATAAGTATGAAAGTAATGTTAAAAATATGGTACCACTATCCATATTTGAAAGTTCATTAAAATATTTTGTAATATTCGAACGCAAATTTGTGATTTTTTTTAATTTGTTTAACTTTAGTTTTGACCCATCGCTATTTATTTATAATATGTAATGCTTGTGATGAGTATTTTTTTTTAAGTTTAATAGAAAAAGATTAATAGCATATAAAATTTAAAACAAGGCGTGCAGATGGGTTTTAATTGTGCAATACATTTTCATGTCCCATCCAAACTTATCCGATATTCCTCCTTACTCCAATCATCTATGTATCTACATCTCCCATCACCAAAGTTCACCAGAGGTCGTTACGCTATTTATACCAAATAAACACCAGCAATAACTTACATTACGTCGGTGGGTGCGCCTGCGTCGTAGATATTAACCAATTGAGCCTCATATCCTGGGGTCGGTCGTAACTTCGTATGTGGTCCTCTGAACGTGTAACGGCTATTGTGTTGTTTTGTTGAGAAGGCGGCTTTTAAACCTGTGGATGAATTCTTTATATCTGATGCAGATTTTTAAGATTATTTATAGAAGTATCTATTTTTAATAGCTTCTCGCTTAAGACTGGAGTAGTGCCTATTATTGACAAAATGAAATCTGTTAAAATCCGAGAATAGACAGTTTAATCTTGATTTTCTAATATATTTATGAATATTACTGCTCAAATATTGACTTAATAACCATCCACAATTAAAACCCTACGCTAAACTTCAAAGTGTTCCGTGTCAGATGATTAAAATAAGCCTTTTTCCATTCCACGTTCCCCTAAACACCTTTAAAATATTCCGAACAAATTACTAAAGCAAGCACTAAAACATTTCCAGCGTACGTTCAAAACTCGTAAATGAGGCAGAAAAAACGTTATCGATGAACATTTTTAATCCACGCGAGCAGAAGCTCAGCACCGCCATTTCCTTAAAACGACGATAAAAATCTTAACAATTTTTCACAACGTCTTTTACACGATAAATAAATAACTAAGCAACGTTTTAGGCTGGCTTTATCAGACTCTTTAAGTCGGCGGTTTGAATTTGGAAACGAGAGGTCCTTTTTAACAGACTTCAAAAAAAAGGAGGAGGTTCTTAATTCGTCTTTTTTTTAAGACATTCGATTTTTTCCTTTTAATTTTAATACTATAATAATGGCGTTAGTTAATTAGCATACGGCCAGTGCGACGGTAAGCGGTGACCGTAGCCTAGTGGCCGATACTGTCAAGACTGATTAAAATAGAAAATCTTTAGTGTGTCAATTTATTTTTATAAATATTATAATATATTTATTTTCATCTTACCCTTTCCTTTTCCTCATCTCCTGGACAGTCTAATTGTAATGAAAAATTAATAATATTTTTTTATTGTTGACAGGTAAATCGCAACCATCAATTAACAGTCACCAAAGAGGTCCCATATTATGAATGTAGGTACGTAACCTCGTAAATGCATCAATCAAAATAGGACAAAAAGTCATTGCCTGCATCGGAATGACTAGGATGCAGGAAGAACATGTTTAGGCGTTTGAAGAACTTGGCACCGGGTGATATATCATCTTGAGGACTGATTGATTGATTAATTGGCGGTAAACGCTGATACACGCTGTTAACACATTGTCACGAGACCGGGCCTGGTAAACCGACATTAATAACTTTGCTTGACACGGTCATAATTATTTCAAACACTTAAGTGGCTAAGAGCTTTGTGACGCCATTTATGGGCTGTAATTATAATCCATATGGGATGTTAAAACATACGAAACATGGAAAAACAATAAATATCAATATAGAGAAACGTAGTATCTACCTACATAATATTAATACTAGTTGACCCGGCGCACTTCGTAACGCCCCGTTCTCGAATTTTACTAAAAAAGAAATAACGAAATCGGTAAAGCCGTTCTCAAGCTATTTGGGGTGAAGGGGTCCACCCTTAACATTTAGGGGTATGAAAAATAGATGTTGGCCGATTCTCAGACCTACCCGATAAGCACACAACATTTTACCAAAATCGGTTCAGCCGTTTTGGAGGAGTACGATAACTAACGTTGTGACATGGACATTTAGATTAGGTATCTTTGTTTTCATGTCTCAATTATATTGTCTTTTTTTATTCATAATTACCTACAAACCTACAAAGAAATAAATAAAGTTAAAAATAAAAGCCGAGAATTGGACTAGTCTATAAATTATTATACCCATAGTAGATTCTATTGAATGATTGATGACGAAAATTGAATCATTCAACTTAATGACAAATGTGCGTCGTTCAAAATCATAACATGAAATATCAAGTTTCAATCGTCAAGTCCCCATTCATTAAGAGGTTCTAATTGATGTGTCCGTCTCGAGAGATCGTAAATATATCCATCTACTTGTCAACAGGTCTATCACACGTGTTGGTTCTAATGCTTTTATTGCAGCCAATAAATTTAGTCTTGTAGCCATATAAATCGGCGATTCTCAACCTTTTTTGTAACAAGGACACTAGCTGAAAAATATAGTATCTAAAGACGTCAGTCTTAAACAACGCAGTAACAATAACCTCGTCACGTCTGTGACCAAATCGATTGTTCCGAGTCATTGATTTAACTAGTGTCTGCTGTCTAGTATACATAATATTTTATTGATATGCCTAAACTGAACATGATTTATTATTGCTTGTTTATTTTACTGTTCACGTGAATAGCAATATAAAGTTAGTCCCATGTTGATCTGGGACTTAAAAATTATGTGTCAACTGTGGTTCTTGCCTAGCATGTCGTAAAAGGCGACTAATGGTATATAGGGTTTTGAGTATGTGATTGTGTAGGCTACAAGCTAGCGCCACTACCTTTTCACATATTTCCATCTTGCTGTCCCTTTGACTCTGCCTACCCCTTCGGAGATTATGGTCGTGACGTGATGTTAAGTATGTATGTATAGTTCCGTTTGTATTAGTACCGAGACTCACTAAATCTATTAATACTATAGGACGTAAAGACGACAATAAATTACAAAAATGAATTACCACTATTGATGTATACACTATATATTAAATAGGATTGATAATTCAGTAAAAATTAATACTTAGATAATACTATTCCAGTAATATCAAAGAGGATTCCACATGTAGAAAAAAGAGCAAAATAAATTCATTATAATAAATTACGTCCATTATATCGAACTACAAATATTCAATATCTATTTCCCCACCGTTTGAGAACCCCTGATCTAAATGGACGACTCTCACTATCAATTATGAGTCCAATATAAACGTCCCTAAACAATTGATAGCTTGCCGATAAATTATTTATGCGTACATCGGCAGCACACGGTCTTGATCGAAACTAATGCCTTCTCGCACACATGCGTACGCTGCTTATTGCTGCTCCATATTAGTATTCATCTTGGAATTTTCGCAATTAACTTGAACGGAATTCTTAGGATGATTTTTTTTACGCGTCGCATATTTTTCATATTTATTTTTCCTTTACTGTGCTTATTATATAAATAGAGACTGTAGCAAGAAGGTATGATGCTATGTACAATAACGTTCGAGGATAAATGATAAATATATAAGTTAACGCAAATGTGATTTCGATATCTTCATAGCGCGAACGTTTTCATGATATTTTAATTAACTTTTGGCTAGTTATAAAGAAAGGTAAAAGCTATAATTTTCACCAGACTTTGAATAAACTACTAAACTAGCTACCTAAAGTATCCACTTTTCCCGGCACAATAGATCATCGTAACCCGGCTAATAAACCTCGCTCGTCATCGGTAATCAAGCGACGCGTCCCGGCTGTCGCTTATCAGATGATGAATTAATTACGAGTGCTATCAATCACCGCTCGCAAACTGAGGAAATGTATTCATCGTCGCTACTACACTTCGGGCGTAAGGGAACAGAATGAGTAGTGAATGGCGGAAAAATGTAGGGTGTAATAATGATAGGGAGTACAAGACGTTAGTTATGCTTCTAATTGAATGGCGCTTATATCTAAACGTTTAGTATAATACGTATTAGTAGTGTCAGTCCGCTCGTAACCAAGGCCGTTGCAATACGACCAAAACGTCAAGCTGCAGTGATAATGTGACGCAAAAGTTTAAAAGCGACGAAGATGATGTTGACTATAATTTTATCATCAAATTCTTTGACAGCCGATATAACCATTCCATGTTTATAATTGGATGAATCTCAGTTTAAGTAAAGTAATGTATGTTTTAAGTCGAACGATTTTCGTGTATCTTTATCAATTCTCGAAGTCCTGTGATAAGCAAACTATACATATATTTTATCGTTTGATTATTAGACAAGAATTACTTTCGATTTTCATAGATGTATATTTCACATAGTATAATACACATACGCGGCAGTCCATGATAACTATTTTACGAGGACTCTAACCGACTTTTATCGTAGTTGTCTTTCGAAGCTAGTAAACAATATCCACTTTACGTCCTTATTTTACGATCGGTATTAGTGGTAATAAAAAAATGAGTATGGCGCACTTTAAATGATTAGACAAGCTACTTAACAAAGAACGGTATGAAAATGGGTGCTTTGTCACATTAATTAACATATCTGAGAAAATAGATGGGTGATATTACATTAATGAGTTGTCAGTTAATAAGTTTTTAAAACCAATATTATAGTCTATTTTAATTGAAAGTTTGTATGCTAACTAAAATTATTGTCCTACTAGCTTTGCATGCGGTTTCACCCGCGTTTATGGTTAATTGTATATAGCAATAGCCTTACTTGATAAATGGGCTATCCACCACTGAATTATATTTTTTAATCGGGCCAGTAGTTCCTGGAGATTAGCGCGTTCAAGCAAACAAACTCGTCAGCTTTATAATATGACTAGCAGTGCCCCGCAGTTTCACCCGCGTTGTGCCCGTTCCAGGAAAGAAGGTTTCCTTTGGTGAAAGAATTATTCTAATCAGTCCAGTAGTTTCGGAGCCTATTCAATGCAAACAAACTAACAAACAAAAAAACAATCAAATCTTTGCTTTTTATAAATGTCATCATCTTCATCTTCCTAGCGGTATGTCCCGTGCTTAGACGGGGTCCGCTTAGACTATGATCCAGGATGTAGCGAGTCTGGTAATTACATTGAACCGACTGCCGATCTGACCTTTGTAACCAGACAATTTTTGGATCATGGTTACAAATCCAAAGATATTTGAATTTGCAGGTTTCATCACGATGTTTTCCCTCACCGTCGAGCTAGTGGTATAAATATGTACATAGATTTGAAAAATCCAGAGGTACCTGCCCGGGTTTGAACCCGTACTCCTCGGTTAAAAGGCGCGTGTCCTAACAATTGAGCTACCACCGCTCTATCATACTTAATTACTTACATCGATTAAAACTTTCCTGAAACCTAGATTTTTGGGCCCATATGGATATTGGGAAAGTTTACTTCTAATTCCATTTCAGTATTACGCTGTATTGAAACTTTCAACATAGGCATTGATGCTAAAACTTTATAATAAGGTTTTCTTTACAAGTTCGGTAATCAAATTCTGATTGATGAGTAAAGAAAATGACGTCTCACTTTGTGTTCAGATAGGTATATTGAATAAGTTATTCTAGTACGTTCGGCTTAGAACTAGCTACCCTCACATGTAACAGCCACTACCACGGTATTGAATTGTTATTAATAAGTTTAATACAAAAATAAAATCTGTTAGAGTATTACATCTTCTCACATAAACTTCTTAAACTATTGAGACAAAATTCGGCACGCCTAAAGCCTGCTTTTTATCCCGGACAATTTCAAACACCTCACAGTATCCTAAATTTAGTTTATCACAGAGACTCTTTACACGATAGTGTAAATCCTTTCCAATAAACTAAATTTAACGCAGGCGGAGCCGCGGGTAAGAGCTAGTTTCAAATAAATACGAGAGCAAAAATTACCGACCAAAATGGTTTTCGAATTGAAAACCGAATCGTCACACCATGACCGCGTAGTAGCAGGCATAATAGAGCCATCTGCCCCTAACATACTCACAATACCTTTGGACACAGATCCCTTAATTGAATGCCTGTCCGTGAACAGTTAAATTTACTACCGACCTCAACGTAATTTGAACTCTAACACCTACAACATAAGACCAGCGCAGGATTCGTCTCATTTGTATGCACAGGTAGTATTGATTGTATTTACTGAGGAAGATGCCGAGCTCATGAATGGGGGACGTTCGTCAGATGTCATTGACTTCCACTGGCTTGGATATATTTATTTTCCTGTTGAGTCAGATATTTCGCCGTCATTTTGTATATTTCCGACAAAGGCAATTAGGAACATTAAGTGAATTACATCCGCTTTGTTTTCGTCCTACCAGAAATAGGTGAAGCCAGAAAAGTGGTCAAGGGCGAGTTGGTTTCGGTTATCGAGTATCGAACTCACTCTTGCCTTTTTGGCTTTGATGTTATAATATAGACGTTTGCAATTAAACAAATCTCATATTTGTAGTTAGATGCGTCGGCAACTTATACAATACTATTAGCAGATGATGATAGTATTGATAAGTTGTCTTATGGAAGATTCCTAACGTTATGTCCCGTGCTTAGACGGCGTCCGCTTAGACCATAATCCAGAATTTAGCGAGTCTGGTAATTGCATTGAAGCGACTCCGGTCTGACCTTCGTGACCCTAAGATAATTTATTGAAATGGGAACCAGACAATTTTTGATGGTTACTTTAAACTTGCAGGTAGGTTTAACCACGATGTTTTCCCTCACCGCCGAGCTAGTGGTATAAATACGTACATAGATTTGAAACTCCTGAGTTACGTGCTCGGGTTTGAACCCGCGCCCCACTGTAATGAGGCGCGTGTCCTTACCATTGAGCTACCACCGCTGTATAACATATCAACACTAACACTATAAAAAATAAGTAAAACACAAACATTTTACCAAAGGATAATTAAAGTATTGTCGTTTACCATAAATTAAATTAGTGAGAAAAGTCGAAATACTTAATGATTTCAGTAAAATACTTTCCCAAATACGATTCAGACCGCCTATGATCCCGCTAACCTTTATTCGTAACGGTCTAGATTACTAATTAATCATCGATTTGCTCTTAAGCATTTAGAAATATAAGGGACTAAAAAGCTTTATTAGGATGTATTAGGCTTTTAATACTAAAATTATTATAGTTCTAATAATGTGCTATTTACAAATGCCTGGCTAGCCTAAGGCATATTTCACGAGAATAAGGAACCTTATCGCATTTATACGGCTATGATCAAGCTCCATTGCCACTTGTCCCAATTTTCGGAAACACAATTCATGTTTACGATTATTATTCGATATATAAACGAATCGGTTACGACTCTCATGACGTCTCGAATACAAACACACATGTATAATGCAAAGATGAGTCACCCCATTACATCACTAATTCGAATCACGCGCACTCCACATTGCAGTAATAATACAACAGTTTCCAGATTCTGGATTCAGTGTAAATAGAACAAAAGCATTGCCAAGGAATTGCGTTGCCCAACCCAACAAATGCATGTGAATCACGGCCACACGTCCGACGCTTGGCAGTTTGAACTTTCAACTTTATTGTGATCGCAGTAAGAGCGTCAAGTTTGTGAGAGCAACAAGTCCTCTGCTATTCAAAAATAAAGACGCGCCGCTCTGGAATCTCTGTAGTGCACAATTAAGATTCCCCACGACCCTTGGGCGCTTCCTTGCATATAGAACGCATCTCGGCGGCCGCTGCAATCGCATTCGCCATAAATCTCAACTCGCACCGCATTGAACGCCCGTATTTTGAATAAAAATAAACAACCGAGCACACGCGATTTCAAGCTCAATCCTGAAAGTGGAATGACCTATATTTCAATAAACAATAAGCTATCCGTTTAACGCTTCTCACGTCAGCAAGTTATCTTCGACGCGTGAAAATCTTTTAGACGTTGCTCCACTAATTTTCACTTTATTCCCTGTGGTAAAAGAATCAATATGGTGTGGCTGATGTGCCCTTGAACGTTTTCAGCGAGTTTCATTGTCACGTTTTCACTATTCAGTCAAACGAGACCTGTTTATTATTTATGCTAAGAATCTTTTTTGAATTTTATTAAATAACCGGTCGAAATTGTTCTTAAACGTGAAATCGTGTTTTCAAACGGCACGATTGACAGAAAGATCGTTCACACGTTTCGTTCAGTCCCGTCTGTCAACACCTTTCGTTTTATAGCTTATGTTTATGTGTGAAGATATAATACGAAGATTTTTTTGTAATTTCCGGAGATTGTGACGACGGCCACACATGTTGGAAGTGAACTCATTGTTTGAGTCTAGAATGTATGAATGAGTCACACACAATATCTGAGTTCGTCTTTTTATATGAATTCTAATGTGATGGTGATAAACTCAATTTTTTTATTTGCATTTAGTAGAATTATTTTATATTAAATGATGAGGTAAAAAATAATTAAGTTTACAAATGTTAATTACACGAATATTTGCTCAGGAGCAACTTGCACGGGCGGTTTGTCAAATTAGAAGTTCACTAAGCGGATAGTGAAAATAAAAAAAAGAAACATCTGTTAAATGCAATGAGACTACCTTCTGGTCTGCAAAATGCATTTGAATTGCTTTCCCTTTCTTCGCTTACAAACTTTCATCCGCAACTCATATTTTTCATATTAGCATATATTTGGAAACGAATTTCCAAAACGCTAAAATCCCAGCGAAGCGCGGCCAACTCCGCCGTCCTAAGTTTCGGAGAGTCTCACCACGAACAGTCGTTGCATCTGACACCAAACTATTCTTACTGCTTTTTTCTTTGCACTTACGTATTCTCCGAAGTTTCATTTCGCGCTGAAATCCCCCACTCCCAGTCCATTGTTCGCCGCTGTTTATCCGCTGACATTGATACATTCCAGGCCAGTTTCCCGGTCGCGTGTTCAATCTGGGAACAATTCGAGCAATGTACGACTGCCAACGGTAAATAGAGGCTCTTTGATCTGCTGGAATGAACAATAGGTTGACGCAAGTGGTCACCGAACAAAAGACGATTAAAGTTGTTGATGAAATGTGCTTCGATATAATGTAATCGGAGTGAAAACAATATGCGTAAAGCGAGTCGGCAGAGTTTACTCTCAATTGTTTTCGGTGAGCGTTCAACGGTTAAGTTTGATATGTAGATACGTGAATTTGGTTTGATACGTGAAGAATGGTTTTAATTGTCGAAATATTTGGGATAACAGATTCTCAATATATAGCGGCATTATTGGTTAGCTATTCAGTTGAGAAGTTATCCTAGCCAAAATCAGTTTGTTATGCTATGATGTTTGAATTATTTTTAGAGAACATCATGAAAATTAGCATACTCGTTGTCAGGGATAGAAAACAAAATATAGCTAGTATACCTTCCATCAAGGAAGAAGAATTCTTCCCATGAAATATAATAAAATCAACACACAACAAGTAAAAGTTAGTTGTAGATAAATTAATTAGCTATCTAATAAATATAACGTGGTCATTAAATAATAATTATAAACATTCTCCAGACTGACACACCAATTCCCTAGTCCCAAACTAAGCTTGTGCTTGTGCTATGGATACTAGGTGAACGGATAGCGTTCACCTAGTATCAACCTAGTAACAAGCTCAGTATTGATTATACCAGAACCAGTATTGATTATAAGTTATCAAAATAAATGTTGACATCTCAGCCGCATCTTGTATAATTATAATAATAAATAAATAAATTCTTCAGACTGGCACACCAATTCCCTAGTCCCAAACTAAGCTTATAAGCTTGTGCTATGGATACTAGGTGAACGGATAGACATACTTAAATACGTTTATAAACATCCATGACTCGAGTACAAATGAAAAAAGCCAATGTTCATCACACGAAATATTTGGTCATAGCGGGATTCGAACCCGCGACCCTTGGTTTCGTGGCCAGGGTCTCTGAACACCCGACTAACGGGCCAGTAATTTTTCACATTATCAAAGAGTTTTTTGTTCACCTAGATCTTACAACTACAAAGTACTTTCAATGTTTCTAAGCGAGTACATCAAGTTATTTAGTTCTTGACTCTTGAACCGAGAATACAATAGCAAGTGACACAATGGAATTAAAGCATGAAGTTACAAAAGAACCTCTAGTAGTTAAGTTTTTTCCTTATTGTGTTTACAAACGCAACCACTCGGCCTAAGCTAATGTATTGCTTAGGTAGTTGGGTTCCATTATTAACGGTTAAGAATGTTATGACATGACAACCTCGCGTTTCTCATTTCATACAATTTATGTCAGTATAAGTCGTATAGATATACAAATGGTATATATGTTTATAGCTTCTTTGGAATGTTTTCTCCTTTTAATATTGAGTCAGTTTTTTTGTGTCTAGTCGAGCTACCATTTGATTATGATTCTAAAGAAGTTAGCCTTTTTACAGAAAATATATTATGTACACCATATATTTTCTTCAAATACAACCTTAAAAAACCGCACAAATTGAAATGTTGTCAATGTAAATAAAATAAAACATACATAGGTTGTAACAGCAAAGTCTATTTCTATAACTAAACAAATGAAAGAGTTGACCATCAATTAACTCTTGCTGTGATTACGCGAGGATCCCGTTACACTTGCGTTGCCTTAATTTCCTTCCTAGTTTACAAAGACACTTATTAAACTACCGCAACACAAGAAATACGCCATCTACAAAGGAAATGGCGCTGTGAAAATTCTCCTCTATATTATTTGGGCGTATTCTAGACACTTAACATGAAGTTTATGGGTCGTTACATCTCAAACAGACTTACCATTGTCACTTGGTTGCGCATAGAATACTCGGAAATATAGTGAAGAAAGACGTTTTCGAACACAGCTAAAATTGTCTTTTCTTAGAAATCGGACCGGGTTTTTGATGTAATATCTTTTGTTCGCGACTTTGCTCTTTCGGTCTGTAACATACTTTAACGTGTATTCCACAGAATATATTAAGTTGGTCGAAAAAAAAAAGAATCCATCGAATAAGGAAAGGATAATTTTTTTATCCTATTTAAAATTTTACTAAAAAATTTAACCTTAAAATATAACGAGCAGATAGAATTTTGCAAAATGTAATATTAGTAGGCATATATTAATTGTAGTTAGGTAGACCAAACTATATACGTATGTGTAAAAAAAAATGTAATCTCATCATACTATCCTATTTCTACAGAAATATAAGGAAATTTCGTCTATTGACAGCTCATGAAACGTATATATCTATCAAATAAGACTTTCGTATTTTGTTTTATCCTTTATAGTGGAGCGCCTAGAGCGTCAAAATCATACAAACCTCGGACTTCCGTTATAGTGGTTAAAAAAAAATTAAAAAGAATGGAATGAATAGCTAATAACATAAATAAAAAAGTTTACCTATTGAAAAATATTAATAGGAATAAAACCTCAACAATCGAATAATCATATATTGGTATTTGCTCCAAATTAATCATTTTATAGTTCCATTGGTAATATTTTGAATGAACCATAATTTAAATATAATTTTTCTTCTTAAAATCTTCTAAATGGTTATTTTATTGAGTGCTTTATTACCGAGGGCTTGGCCCTTTTCAAATATCGTGTAAGTCACCGTGATGTTCTTTCTCCCTCACTAATAAATAAGCTCATTTTAGTAGAGCTTTGTTAAATGATTCCAAAATAAAACGAACAGCTATAAGTCCGGTCAAATTAGACCAAAAAATAAAGAATACAGTTACATTAATTTAACATCCAGCTGAAATTTAGTAAACTTGTTCAAAACATAATTAAAAATAATATTTCAAAATTCCCAATGATTCCCGGTACTTGGAAAAAAAATGCTCGAGAACAAAGGTAAGAAAAAAAAAATTTTTTCGCGATTTCACCTAAACACTTATTGTTCTGAGCCTAAACAGTAAGTTTTGTCATAAAATTACCACAGACTAAAATTGTAGATCTCAAAATTATCTATAAAAAAGGTATCAATACTTTTTTCCTAAGAGCCACCGTTTCCGAGATAAAGAATTAAGATAAAGAATAAAGAATTCAACAAGTCGCTATCATTGATTGACATTAACATTGATTTCATAATGAAATCATTTAAAATCATATAAAAATAGTTGTGGAATTTACAAAAACAAAAAAATAAAATTCAACGAGATACATGATATCCCATGAGCTCTAGTGAACCCATTATCAGATTTCAACATTAAAAAAAATCCAATTATGGAAAATCAATTTTTTTTATTGAAATGTTAGCCAATAACTTCAACTATTGAAAATCAAATAAGTTCTTAAAAAAAACACCAATGTTAAGTGACATATACCACATCGAAATTCCATTAAAAGACTTCCTTTATCCCATTTGACACGGAATGCTAACAAGCGAATAGTAAATAGCGAATTCATCCATTTTCTTTCGAGGGCGTAAACAACATGCTACTTTGCATGCGAATGTGGGAGGGAGGTTGTTAGCATATTAGCTTAATGAGCAGGTCTATTCACCACTAGCCGGACCGCACAAGGCTGATTATATTTTGAAACAGCCGTGCTATGCGTAGTAGCCATTGTTTAGTGGCAGCCTGAGGATAGGTTATATTAGCGAATTCTTTATCACTTAAATCAAATGTCAAAAGTTAAAGCGAAATCCTCACTATTACACTATTATCCGACAAGCTCGATGGCGCATTCGGTAGTGCCCTGCCCCATGCGCCAAGAGTTGTGGGTTCCTATCCCAACCTAGGACAAATTGTGTTTGTTCTGTGTCTAGGTATAAATATCCAATTTTATTTTAGTATATATTTGTATTTGTATTATAGTGACATTATGTATGTATGTATATATTTGTAAAATCACTACTTAAGCTACTTAACTCGGAGTCAGATCGATGTTTGTGATATAGTTTGATATTTATTATCCTGTATCTATCTCTTGCTAAAAGAGATCGAAATAACTAATAACATATTTTAAACAACATTGGCAAACTTGCATGTGTGCTATATTATTAAATAAAAGTAAATTGTTTGGTTTCCCTACTGAAATATATTATCTTTGGAAGCTCTTCTGACCTACAGCTGAACATATAGTTATGGTAAGTACAGAATAATATTTAATTTTGGTATGCTATCCGATTTTTGATTTGATGATGATGATTTTTTACAACAACAAAAGTCAATGCAAATGTTACAAAGGCTATTAGGCTAAACTGGAAACTTTAGCAACAATCTACATTTATGGCTTTATTAAACAACTAGCTGACCCGACGCACTTCGTAACGCCCCATTCTCGGATATTACCCATCCAATCCAATCAATACCCATTTCTTTTCCGTGCAACTTTTTTTTTCTTTCATAAGAACCTTCACCTGATAATAACAAACAGAACTAAAAAAGAATTAGCGAAATCGGTTTAGCTGTTCTCGAGATTTGCGCTTAGCAACACATGCAGAATCATTTTATCATCATCTTCCTAGCGTTATGTCATGTGCTTAGACGGGGTTCGCTTAAACTATGATCCAGGATTTAGCGAGTCTGGTAATAACATTGAAGCGACTGCAGATCTGACCTTTGTAACCCTAAGATAAGGGAACCAGACAATTTTTGAATCATGGTTACAAATCCAAAGTTGATTGAATTTGCAGGTTTTATCACGCTGTTTTTCCTCACCGTCGAGCTAGTAGTATAAATACGTACAAAGATTTGAAGAATCCAGAGGTACGTGCCCGGGATTAAACCCGCCCTCCTCGGTTAAGAGGCGCGTGTCCTTACCATTGAGCTACCACCGCTCTATATATTTTTTTATATTATATATATTTTATTGGTACAGTCAGGACAGTACGCAAGGGGAGGCAGGGGAAGCAGCTGCCTTGGAACTCTCGTGTCGAGGTATATTTACTATAAGAACGTATCAATAATATTGTTTTGGGGGGCCTGGACCAAAAAATATTATTTGGTCACCTCTGGACAAAAAGTTGCGTATGCCGCTACGTAAAAATTCAGACATCCATTCCGACATGCCTTTACAGTGACGAATGTATCTAGAAATGTATAAATGAAATATTTCCACCTACCATCACCCATCCATCACTTCATTAGTAAGACAGATATATGTTGATACGTAAACAAAAATACATAAGTATGATAGAACGAATTTTGCATTTTTCAACACACGGAAGACTTGCCTTTTTATTTATTTGAGCAAAAGAAATTTTAGAGATATTAATATTAGTATTTATACGCGCATATTGTTTCATTAAACTAAAAATCAGTAAAGCTTCTTCAACGGGTTATGCCCAAAAGTAAAATTATACTTATATTAAACATTTATAGCTGCTGAGAACCCATATAAATAAATTTTTATTGATTTTAGTTAGTGTTTTTAGATTATTTTTCGTTCAATATTTTATAAATCATTTTCTGCCCCTGTTGACATACATTATTTTGCAAAGCCCAGAATTAAGTAAAGAAAAAAATAGGCGACCTTTGCAATATATTGCAGGAAGGTCACACATAGGGTGTTCTGACAATAGCTGACGCATTAAAACCTAGTGCGCACTTCTGACATCCATTACTGCAGACCAGACGTAGCTTGATAGTACAATGGAAGTTAGCAAAAGTTTATTGACAAATTGGTCGGATCTTCCTTCTGAGAGCCGCAGAAAAAAATATTAGTTGTGATTTGACTGCCTCGACGGCGCATTACTGCCCCATCCGCCAAGAGTTGTAGATTCGATCCCCACCCAGGACAAACATACATGTGATCAATACTTGTGTTTGTTCTGTGTCTGGGTGTTAATATCCCATATTTAAGTATATATTTGTAATACCACTGTTGATTCTGATATCCGTAACACAAGTGCTTAAGCTACTTACTTCGGTGTCAGATCAATGTATGTGATGTAGTCTGATATTTATTCGATAGCCTTTTTTAATGATGTAGAAATTGAGGGCAATTGGCGGCTTTAACATTTATGTATCATTAAGTATATAGCCATGTATGATTCGCATAACGATTTACGAAGTAATATTTGACTGCCATTTGCAGCCGATAATAGGCTAGTTGACTAAAATAATTTTTTTAGTCCGCTAGTCAGATTATCAAAAAATATTGAGTTCGTATTTTTTGCTTTATCAAATGCTCGGAAAATAACAAAGATACAGCGCTTAAAAGATCTGGAGTGGGGCGCTTTTACATCACTTGTTACTAAAATTCAACAGAACAAGTGACGTCACGCGCACCTTTAACGCGCTGTATCTTCGTCATTTTTGGTTTGCTAAACAAAAGAAAAAATACGTGAGCAATATTTTTTTGTAATCTATATAATGGACTAATTATTTTTTTTTGAGTCAACTTGCCTATTATTTACGTAATAATGTATTTATCATTTGTTTCGTGCAAAATTAATTCAAAATAATTCATAGACGTTGACACAGACACTTTTAGGTAAAAAATAAATTGACGTCAGTTATATAGAGAATTGTGAAAAAGTAGTGACAAGTTAGTTAGCACGTCGCTTACACAATCAGAAACCCAATAGCCGATACACAATTAGTCACCTTTCACGACATGCTTTGCAGATACAGTTGCCACATTATTTTCAAGTTGGGTGTCAAACTAACACGGGACTAGAACAAATCGACACTTATTAAAATCTATATGAAAGGCCGCCACCCCATTCTATCGACGGTAGTGCAAGTTGTAAAGTCAAACTCGACCAGACTGTACCAGAAAACAATGACGTCATCTAACACGACTGGCCACAAAGAGCGTCGATGAAATTTTGTTATTGTCACAGAGTACACAAGCTCGGAATATTAAAGTTGGACGCTGCAAAACTTCCTCCGGGGCCGACCTGTGTTTGCGCAAAGCCACCTGCGCTGGATACACTGACTGCAGATATATCTGTGCACTCCACCGCACTATTAATTATTACAATTGCAGGCGGTTTTCGCTAAAACACCGCGTGGTAGGAAGTGATAAGTGCGAATTAATGGCCTTAGCTAATGTTTATTGGCAGATAAAATTGTAAATACAAATTTTCCTTTTAGCGGGCTAAGTAGGTTAGTGAGAGATACTGGCCCCTATCTCGCCATTGTTGGGCTCGGTACTATTATAAAGGGAACAGGGAATGCCCTAGTTTGAAAACGGACAATCTTTGTCTTTGACCCATATATTTTATCAGACGGCATACAAAAGGAATTATCGCTATTGGTCAAGCAAAGCTCTATTTTAAATTCTATAGTTTTGATACTTTTAATAACCATCAAAAGCTATATTTAATTAAACCTACTTCGTCTCAAAGTAATTCGATCATATTATGGTATCAGCAAAAATTGGTATATTTATTCAAATGGACAACAGTATTAAATAATTTGGAAAAAAGGAAACAAAGTTTAAATCCAGTGCGATTAAGTTTGATAAGGACGAAATTATAATTTACAATGGACTCACTCAATTATTCTTAATTGAAACATAGACAGGAAAGAAGAATTTTAAATTTTATTTTATTAACGTTAACCAACAATACAAGTTTAGAGTGAAATTAAGACATATGTGACTATGTTACACATGTAAGCACAAAATGATTTAAATTAAATGTTCTGTCACGCAAACGTAAATGCCAAATGTTTGTGGGAGTTGTTATATTAAAAGGAAAGGGTTAGATAAATATACAAAACCGAATCCAGTTAATTGGATTACAAATGATATGTATAGTTATTCTAGAAAAACAAAACTTAGTTTAATGTAGCAAAAACATTTTGCGGACTAATTAAGGAAGCCGAAGGAGAATAATCACAAAAGATCATCTAACTAACGAATGGTCACCTCCAGCAGAACTCAATCCCGTATTTGACTTCATCCAGGGTCTCTCTCTAACCATAAACAAGGGCCCGTTAGTATAGGTGTCTAAATTTCTTAAATCCTAATTGAATAATTAACACTGCGTGTATCGCTCACAATAGCGCTTTATAATAATAACAAGTGTTTGTAAAACCCCCAACACAAGTGAGGAGCCGAGTCGATATCGATTAGCGAAAAACAGCCTCCGTCCCGGCCTGACGATCATTAATCAAATCTCGACTGTGCGGTTTAATGGCAGACTAATTACAGTTCGCATGCGAATCACCTACGCCGGTACACTGCGTTAACTGGACGGATCGCTTAATACGAGATAATTCTGATTACTTATCGCTGTTCATGCGGGTAGGAGTTAGACCATGGACGCGTCAATTGGACTCGTCATTCTGATTATGACGTTCGTTTGACAACGCTACTGGCGATTCGAACTGTAATTTGAACGTCCCTGTGTTTGGCTTTTCATTCGCTAAAATATTTGTACATAAGTGAACTTCTAAGTCGGAAATAATTAAAACCAGTCTTTGTTTTAAAGGATAACTATGAGCTGGTGGAAATTGGATGTCTAATTTATAAATTATTGCTGATACTTGAATAAATAAAATAAAATTGATTTCAATCCCTCAGTGAATATTTTATTTATTAAGCGGAGATCTTCAGTACCCGAATTCAAGGGAAATTTTGGATAATATTTTAGGAGAAATTTATCTAACTACCTCCCGTTATCTACCTACCTATAGTTAAGTTTCTATGTACCTACCTCTCGATTAATATGATTTGATTTTTTAAACAACTTATGATAGTTTAGTGAAGCTAGAGCGGTGGTAGCTCAATGGTAAGGACACGCGCCTCTTAACCGAGGAGTGCGGGTTCAAACCCGGGCATGTACCTCTAGATTTTTCAAATCTATGTACATATTTATACCACTAGCTCGACGGTGAGGGAAAACATCGTGATGAAACCTGCAAATTCAAACAACTTTGAATTTGTAACCACGATCCAAAAATTGTCTGGTTCCCCTATCTTAGGGTTACGAAGGTCAGATCGGCAGTCGCTTCAATGTAATTACCAGACTCGCTAAATCCTGGATCATGGTCTAAGCGGACCCCGTCTAAGCACGGGACATAACGCTAGGAAGATGATGATGATAGTTTAGTGAAGCTACCTATAACTTTTTTTGTTAAACATAGATCATACCCATAATGCATTAAAACTGTTATTTTTGGTATTTTAAAACACAAGTGCATTAAAGATGTTATTCTCAGACATCACACTAGTGTATTTCTGAATTGATATCGATGTCATTAATCAAATATCGACGGTGCGGTTTAATGGCAGACTGATTGCAGTTTCGCCGATGCCATAGCTTTGATCGGACTCTGAATCGATTAATGCGAGATAATGCTAATTACTTACCGCTGCTTATGCGGGCTACACTTATCTCAATTGATAAATCAGTCTTGTGTATGTAGCTATAAAGAATATACGGTTGGCGAAAGTGGTATAATACTTGGATAAATAAACAATTAAAAAATTAAGTATGCGTACAAATAAATCAGATATACCAAACGATTTGTCTAATTACTTATGATGGTTCAATGTTATATTATTTCATTATATTTACTATCATTAAGGCTAGCAGTTAATGGTCTAAGTCTTCTTTTCGTTGTAACCTGATAACGTACATATAATCCTATATGTGGAATTGAGCTTTTATGTGTATTTTTAAAGTCATACTAATGCATCAAGTGGAATTTGGCAGGTACGTTGTCTGAGACGCAGATAAAGAAAAACAGCAGGTGTCAAGGTGCCAGCCAATGCAACCAGGAAAAAGTTCTGCTTGAAAGGAATCTATTGATTTTAAACGTATGTCTTTCCTAGTGCCATTAGTACTGAAAATGGTACAGATATCTGCAATATATAATAATAATAATAAATATTTTATTTTCTCACCACAAAGTCATGGAATACATTATACTTAAACCCAACATAAAGCGTGCGTTTTGTGTTTGTGAGACGTGAGTTTAGTTTGACGTTTTAAGGCTCCAAATTAGCTAATTTATCTTTAAAACTCTATTATTCTATATATATAGCAAATTTATTTATATTACTCGCATATAGAAATTGTTTTCAAATCTCTATCATCTTTATTAGTTCAGATTACTACAAATAACACTATGCTACAAGCTAATGTTACCAGTTTAAAGGCCAAAGTCGACATTAGAAACTCACCTCCCTGTAACCTATAGTGCAAGAAACGAAATCTTATACTCAGAGTCCCCGGAGGCCCGTAAACGGGGTGATAAAATACTGGAGCCCTCAACGTTTACCTCCAATGCGAGTTTATGCGTCCTTACCCAGTACCCGAGCGCAAATAATGAAGCCGTCTCATATTTCACATCAGTATTCATGGTACAATATTGGTTTAGAATAGGAAAATATTCTGATAAAGTTTCTATTGAGAGTAAGGTGTTGCGGTTGAGCTGGAATGTGGAGATAATCGTGGAGTGGAAGCGATTTTTGTAGGCAGGAAAAGGTTTTTTAGTCACATGTTATTCGATTCAATTTTCCATCTAGCCCAGCCCATTGTCCCATGTTGGTCTGAGAAAAAGAAAGGACTAACTGTGGTTCTTGCCTAGCATGTCGTAAAAGGCGACTAATAATACTATTAGTCGCCTTTTACGACATCGGGCTTAGGGTATGTGATTGTGTAGGCGACAAGCTAACCACTTGTCACTACTTTGTCACAATTTTCCATCTAACCCAGCCCAGTTTTATTTTTGGCTGAAAGTGGTTAAATGGGCCTGCTTGTTCATTATTCAGTAATGTTGTTCGACTCAAAAGTATGTATCGACCGAGTTCCTTGCTTGTCTAGCACGTAAAATGGGACTAACCCAAATCAATTTAATTTTTTCCTTTACCTGGTTGAAGGAACTTGCTGGTCATCTGGTCATTGGACTCTGCCTACCTAATATTATAAAGCTAAAGAGTGTGATTGTTTGTTTGAACGCGCTAATCTTAGGAACTACTGGTCCGATTGGCAAACATCGTTCAGTGTTAGATAGCCCATTTATCGAGGAAGACTTTAGGCTATAAAACATTAACCATAAACGCGAGTAAAACCATAGGTACAGCTAGTGTACCTACATAAGTGTATTGAAAATTGTGAATATAGTTAAACGGACCTCAAGCATTCACATGACTAAAATAATAAAATCTCTCCACAGCCACCAGTATCTAGTCCCATAGGATCCGCTTTCGCACGTCACGGCTACGACCATCGTGTCAGAGCGGTACAGATCCCATTATCCGATGGAAAAATAAAGCCTGCTAGTAGTTAGTGGAACATGTTTATCGACGTCCCAGTTCGCAAAACGATAAGCGCAGTGCTAATTCGCCTTTAGCACAGTACTTGGAAGACAGTGAAGTCACAACTTGAAATTTCTTAAGCGTAGACCAACAGTATACCATTGGTACCAAATAAAATATACCAGGTTGTACTAATCATTATTATACATCGAATGAACAAACGCATGATGTATGTTCATTAGATGAAATTTTCACTAAACAAAACTTCAAACGTTATGTTATCCAAAGGCCTGACAGGCCCGTTGGTCTAGTGGTTAGAGACCCTGGCTACGAATCCGAGAGTCGCGGGTTCGAATCCCGCTAGGGGCAAATGTTTCGTGTGATGAACATGGACATTTGTACTCGAGTCATGGATGTTTATAAGCGTATTTAAGTATTCTATCACCTAGTATCCATATGAAAAGCTTATAGCTTAGTTTGGAACTAAAGAATTGGTGTGTCAGTCCGGAGAATTTATTATTTATTTATAAAGGTCAATAAAACGTTAGGTTATAAGAAATTTGCAAATCTGAATGACGATAAAAACTTAGAGGAAATATTATGTTGTGATTAAGAATACAAATAAGGGAGTTTAATATTTCTGTAATGCATAAAGATTGTTTTTACTTACCAATAAACGGCATATTTAACTTACTTTTAGTATTCTTACAGTACCCTGTTATGACTAATATTTATATAGCAACAAACCTTACAAACTTCTAAATTGCCCTTGCCATCAACAGTCATGTCACCAAAAGTGTCAACTTGAGATCATATGGAAGCTAAAGTATTAAAGCTTCAACGATTCTGTAGCTTTCCGTAGGCGTCGAACCAGATAATAGGATTTGGTGTTATGGGGTTGTAAATGGCGATTCGTTTGATACTAACTGGCATTCTACGAGCAATATCTGTTTTCTTAACAGCAACGACATGGAATTTAAGACTTTAGCCCGAATTTGTAATGCAAACTCACTATTAAAGAACCAGTATTGATATAAGTTATCAAAATAGATGTTGACATCTCAGCCGCGTCTTGAATAATTATAATAATAAATAAATAAATTCTTCAGACTGGCACACCAATTCCCTATTCCCAAACTAAGCTTATAAGCTTGTGCTATGGATACTAGGTGAACGGATAGACATACTTAAATACGTTTATAAACATCCATGACTCGAGTACAAATATCCATGTTCATCACACGAAATATTTGCTCCTAGCGGGATTCGAACCCGCGAACCTTGGTTTCGTGGCCAGGGTCTCTGACCACTCGACCAACGGGCCAGTCAATTTGATTATCGTTTCTCAATTTGGTTCAAGAATGTTAATAAATCATTTAATAACCTACGTAGACCAGACATAAAAAGCTATTATTGTGCTACGGTATATCGGGTTCTACAGTGGTATTACAATTATATATTAACACCCAGACAAAAAACGAACACAAGTATTCATCACAGGAAAGTTTGTCCTGAGTGGAGATCTAACCCACAACTCTTGGCGCATAGGACACGGTCACTACTAGGAATTGCGATCCAGCGAGCTTTAGAGAGAAAATTGAAATTTTAATGTGTAATTAATTGTAAAAGTGAAAATTCCAATCTCTAGTAGGGATTGAAACCCAGTGGCATTGAACTAGCATATGTCGGTAGGTCCAGCACAGTTAAATTGAGCTGGGCCCATGTGGATTGTTGGATTCAGCATTAAAATCCCTAGTCACTAACGGATGCACCATCGAGCTAGTCTAATACGTGATGTCATACTCATCATCTTCCTAGCGTTACGTCTCGTGTTTAGACGGGGTCCGCTTAGACCATGATCCAGGATTTAGCGAGTCTGGTAATCACATTGAAGCGACTACCGGTCTGACCTTCGTAACTCTAAGGATAAGGGAACCAGATTTTTTTTTAATTATGGTTACAAATCCAAAGTTGTTTGAATTTGCAGGTTTCATCACGATGTTTTCCTTCACCGTCGAGCTAGTGGTATAAATACGTACATAGATTTGGAAAATCCAGTGGTACGTGCCCGGGTTTGAACCCGCGCTCCTCGGTTAAGAAGCGCGTGTCCTTACCACTTAGCTACCACCGCTCCTCACGTGGTGTTATACTGTTCCTTACATATCTGTGGTGGCGTATCGTTCCATACGATGCGTACGAATGTATGTCATGGGTGGGTATCTAACCCATTCTTGCACATAGGACAGGGTCACTACCGAATGCGCCATCGAGCCACTCCAATACGTACCTCACTGTTTCTCACACGTCTGTGGTCGCGTATCGTTCCATACGATGCGTACGAATGTATGTCATGGGTGGGTATCTAACCCATTCTTGCACATAGGACAGGGTCACTACCGAATGCGCCATCGAGCCACTCCAATATGTACCTCACTGTTTCTCACACGTCTGTGGTCGCGTATCGTTCCATACGACGCGTACGAATGTATGTCATAAGTGGGTATCTACCCATTCTTGCACATAGGACAGGGACACTACCGAATGCGCCATCGAGCCACTCCAATACGTACCTCACTGTTTCTCACACGTCTGTGGTGGCGTATCGTTCCATACGATGCGTACGAATGTATGTCATGGGTGGGTATCTAACCCATTCTTGCACATAGGCCAGGGTCACTACCGAATGCGCCATCGAGCCACTCCAATACGTACCTCACTGTTTCTCACACGTCTGTGGTCGCGTATCGTTCCATACGACGCGTACCCTATTTACAAACGCTAGCATTATGGTAGCACTGCTATTTTAGTGCGTTCAGGAAGTTTGCCTTTGAATTGTTGCACTGGAACTTGAGACTGTGTTGAAATAGTTTTCCGTATTGGTTGAATCAGCTTCGGATGCTATTGGACGCGGTCTTGCTGTAAACTATATGCCTTAGAAGATATACAAGTCCAAGGTGAAGTGAGCTTCTTTATAAACCTTTTAGCCAAAAATTATATCAATATTAAAAATTTTGAAAGAGTGACTCGTTGCCTACGTCATCACAAATCTAAATAGTCGGTCTGACTTGAAAACAATGACACAACTGTGCTGCCCAGCATGTCGTAAAATGCGACTAACCATGTATTGTAGTAATAGATTTGTGATTATGTAGGCAACGAGCTAGCCACTAGTCACTACTTTCCACAATTTTTCATCTAAACCAGCTCAACGATCGCTTGTCTTTGTGTAAAAGTGGACAAAGGTGCTTACACTCGGCATTCAGGGATTACGGGCGTGATCATGTGTATGTATCAATAAATAAGTAATTCACTATATCAGACTACAGACTACATGACATTGATCTCACTCCGATGTAAGTAGCTTAAGCACTTGTGTTACGAATATCAGAATCAACAGTGGTATTATAAATATGTGCTTAAATATTTAATATTAACACCCAGACACAAAGCAATCACAATTCATTATACGAATGTTTGTCCTGGGTGGGGATCGAACCCACAACTCTTGGCGCATGGGGCAGGGTCACTACTGAGTGAGCTATCGAGCCAGTAAAAATTTACTATATTTCATTTCTAAATTGATTTTAAGAGCTGTGGCTCCTGAATTGATAATAAAAAAACTCCGGTCACCCATCCACAGCCTAAGGTACGCGTCGCTTAACCCGTAATCGCTGCTTCAAAGTAAACAATTCCCCGTTGTGTAACGGCCGGTCCGAGCGCGTCTCGGCTTACGCGATAGTATCGAATTAGCCCAACTAATTGTTTCCTTGCCCGTTTATTGTTTCAGGTACAATGGTTGTTGTAGCTCCGCTTCTAATGAGATAGCCCGATTGAGGTTATCGTGTTAAACTTACGATGATGGTTATTTATTATGGACTAGCAGTTGCCCGCGAATTTGTCCGCGGTAAAAATAATAAGGGCTCCCCTTATTATTCATGTTATAAACGCAGTAAGATATTCTTTGTAATACCAGCTATCTGTGAGTGAAGTCCAATGAAAAAAGGTCAAGACGTTTAGTAGATTTGTCTGGACAAACAGCTAGGCAAACAGATCAAACAGTTTCAAAATTGCTTATTTGTTTCAAGTTCTGTATTATACGCATTTAGTAATAACCTGTTTTATTGATAAATAATACATACAGACACTTCTTTTTTATTATTTAGTACCTATATATAAAATATAAATTAACGACGACATCAAATACATTAATCTGATTCCGAGCTAAGAAGCTAAAACACTTGTGTTATGGATACCAGAATCAACAGTGGTATTACAAATATATATTTAGTTATTAGATATTACCAGCAAGATAAAGAACAAACACAAGTATTCATAACACGCATGTTTGTCCTGGGCGGGGATCGAACTCACAACTCTTGGCGCATGGGGCAGGGTCACTATCGAATGCGACATCGAGCCAGTCAATATGAAAGAATTGGGGGAAAATCTGTTAAGCTTATCAACACTCTTTTCTCTAATTCTATATGGAGTTTTGTAGGGTCGCCTATAGGCGTAGTTGGATATTGTGCCTTTATTTCTAAGTAAACAGCTCCGTTGGTATAATCATTCAGATTTTGTGTTAAGGCGCGGGTTTGATTTCCACATAGGGAAAAACAGTTGTTAATAAAACAGGTATTAGTGGCAGCGCTGTTGGTGGAATTATTATCCATCTCGTAAATACGATCACGTTGGTAATCCCCTAAGGGGTAGGCAGTATGAAAGAAGCAATCAACTTCTTAAATTATGTAGCAAAAAAAATCTGATGAGTTAGATGGAAAACTGTAAAAAAGTAGTGACAAGTGTCTAGCTCGGCGCCTCCTACAATAAATACCAGATGCATCCGTTTTCTTAATCAGACCCTGTTTATATTAGTTCTTGGTCCCTATTAAGTATTATTTGATAATACACTAACTATCTATAAAGGTTGATGACGGTTTTTAAATAATAAATTTTGCATCAATTGCCCTATCATCCGGAAACTATTCCAATATATCATAACTAAGCCATTTATTGCCAATAAGTAATTCTATACATCGTGGAACTATTTACAACGAATAAACTTTAATTTATAACCACACAGGAAAGTTTTAATAATTAATAACGGTTGATCGTATCGATGTTATGTGAATACTTGTACATAACAACCGCAAACCTTTTAAAGAGGAGTAAATTGAAACCGTTCCCATTATTACTAAAAGCGTACGTGGCTTTTAATAATTGGCTTCTGTTAATTACTGCTTTGAGTTTGGCTAATTGAATACAAAAAATCCATTATAATTGTTGGTGAGCATACAACTGCGTAATAAATACTTACTTATCCGCAATCCCCAAAGGGGAATAGTCCGAGAACAAGTGTGTTCACCAAAACCTAAAACCGTGTACCTAAGAAAAAAATAGTTCGAATAGATGGAAATTTGTGAAAAAGTGACATGTGGCTACCTCGTCGCGTTATACCACAAGCTGGCAAGGAACGCATTTGTGTCATTATTTTTAAGTCCCAGACCAATATGACACAGTCTTGGAACAAAAAGGGACAGGCTTATAAGTAAATTGGTAAACAAATTGTCCCTTGGTGAAGCGTTGATTGATCTTCGGTGCTCGAGATTTTCTGAATAAAATATGTATTCAAGAAAGTCCTACTAATATTATAAATATATGAAAATTTGCTTGTTTTAAGGTACACTCACCACTAAAGTGCAGCAAAACGGTTGAGTTGTCTGACAAAAATACTCACTTCTTTTTATATGTTACGTTTATATAATTGACTGGCTCAGTGGCGCATTTGGTAGTGACCCTGTCCTATGCGCCTTCAAGAGTTGTGGGTTCGATCCCCACCCAGGACAAATATTCGTGTGATGAATACTTGTGTTTGTTCTGTGTCTGAGTGTTAATATCTAATATATAAGTATATATTTGTAATACCACTGTTAAATCTGAAATCCGTAACACATGTGCTTACGCTACTTAGCTCGGAGTCAGATTAATGAATGTGATGTTGTGGGATCTTTATTTGTTTAATTAACTAAAATAAGGCTCTTTTTGACGCTAAAATTAGATAATCATAACGTATTTTTTTATAACAAATAACAATATTATTTTACTCGTATTTACACAGTAGACAAGACATTTACCTATAAATAGCAAGTGTTATATTAATATCAACAGATAAAACAGAAAGTTGCTGGTAATAAATAGATTTTGTAAGACAATATTGACTCAGCCGGAAGAGGCTGGAGATATTTGCCTAAGCCTGATCCGTTTTGTTTATGCTAACTCGAATGTAAACAAAAACATAAACACACGGGGTGTAAAGTAAATTCTGGAGTAACAACAATCCCGGTTTGCTACTTGGTGTTTCTAATAACAATTTTCAATGTAGGAGGATTCAAGGAGAAACAAGGAGGACATTAAGGAATGAATTGTTTGTTTTTCATTAAACTTTTGTTTTGGTCTGATTTTATTCGTATGAGTGGCATCAGTTTAAGCGACTTATTTCTTTTCAGTATTAGTCATTAATCCATTTGTCTATACATCCAAACACCGTTACCCAATGTATCTGATTCATCTGTTCGTCCATTTGTCTGCTTGTTTTTCGGTCCGTCCGTCAGTCCATTCATCTATGCAATTGTTCGTTCTGTTAGTAACATAAATATGAGTTGTAGGGATCTTAATTAATTTAGATCCGGCGGTACCTACGCAGCGGAATATGTCTATTTGATTTCGTTGACGAAAAAACTTGTATTTATGGCAATGATTAAAAGAAAAATAATATGTGGGCACTCTTTTGTAACGTGTTATATTTTACGATAACTAAGTAGTAAAGTTTTAGGGAATGTCAAAATTATCATTTGATACATAACATGTACTTTGTATGTGAAAATATACAATGTTTTTATTCTATAACCAACTAACAATCAGACGCTTATAAATACTTCTTTATTTTCAGGTAAATACCTCACGTTAATTCCTGGTAGCAGCACGTGTACGTGAGTGGAAATATTAATTTTAATTAATTACATCCACAATTAAATTATAATTAAAATTCTATCCAATTATAAACTTAACGTAATTATATAATCATTAATCTGAAGTAATAACATTAACGACTTGACGGTCCTGTTCAGGTGTATTATATCAATTTTATTTGCATCATAGACGATAAAAAAATATTATAATTTTCTATGCATTATAAACTGATAATTGATTTTGCGGTAGTGGAACTATCAATTGAAATGAAATGAAATGAAATGAAATGAAATGAAATGAAATGAAATGAAATGAAATGATCTTTATTTACGTAGGCTCAAATAAGCACTTATAAATCGTCAGTACATACAAATGAAAATAAAAATTTACCACCGGATTCGGAAAGTAGCTTCTACCGAGAAGAACCGGCAAGAAACTCGATAGTTACTCTTTTCATCGCCAAATTTACAATAAGTATCGATAACAATTATTATATCCTTAAGCTACTATGCTATACAAATCTAAAAAAGTAAATATGTATAATAGCAATTACAAATATTTGTCACTTAAAAAATCTTCTATATTATAATAAGCCTTTCTCATAAGATGATTTTTAATGTGTAATTTAAATCTATGCATAGGCAGTTCAATTATATTGCCTGGTAGTTTGTTAAATAATTTTATACTTAACCCCCTAAATGAACTACTAGTCTTGTGAAGTCTTAGATACGGAACCGAAAGCTTGTGTTTATTTCGGGTGTTAAAATGGTGACAATCAGATTTTTGAATAAAGTTATGAAAGTTCTTACGTACATACATAATACAGTCAAAGATGTATTGTGATGGCACGGTTAATATGTCAATTTCCTTGAACATATCTCTTAGCGAATCTCGAGGTTTCAGGCCATATATAGCCCGGATGGCCCTCTTCTGCAATACAAAAATAGTTTGTATGTCAGCAGCGGACCCCCATAATAAAAGGCCGTACGACATTACGCTATGAAAGTAACTGAAATAAACCAATCTCGCCGTCTCAATATCAGTCAAGAGTCGTATTTTCCTAACTGCGTATGCTGCTGAGCTGAGTCTTCCAGCCAAAGCCGTAATATGAGGGCTCCATTGCAGCTTGGAATCGATAGTGATTCCAAGAAAAACTGTAGAATGAATGATTTCAATAGGTTCATCATTCATGCATATTTTAGTGTTTACTTGTCTTACATTGGGCATTGAAAATTTAATACATTTCGTTTTCTTTGAATTTAATAAAAGATTGTTTGTAGTAAACCAATGTAGTACTTGTGAGAGAGTATTATTTACGTCGTCAAAATTTGTTTTTTTTCGGTCAACTCTAAAAATCAAAGATGTGTCATCGGCAAACAATACTATCTCACATAAATCTTTTGTATAATATGGAAGGTCGTTTATATAGATTAGGAAAAGCAAAGGTCCTAATATCGAGCCTTGGGGCACTCCCATAGATAAAGAAGCGCCAGAAGAATCAGTTCCGTTGATGTTGATTTTCTGTATTCTGTCAGTTAGGTACGACTGAATCAAGTCAAGCGAGTTATTCATAACACCATAGTGCCGTAACTTCATCAGCAACGTTTGGTGGTCGACGCAATCGAAAGCTTTTGACAGATCGCAGAAAACTCCTATAGCGTCCTGCTTGTTTTCCCATGCGTCAAAAATATGACTGACGAGGGCTACTCCTGCATCAGTGGTAGATTTTCCTTTAGAAAAACCGTATTGTTTATCATGTAATAGCTTATTATTTTCAAAATGAGCTATTAACTGGGTGAATATAATTTTTTCGAATATCTTACTAAAAGCAGGTAGTATAGATATAGGTCTGAAGTTGGTTGGGTCACTTTTATCACCTGATTTATACAATGGAATAACTTTGCTTAGTTTCATTAAATTGGGAAATTGGCCTACATCAATACATTTATTAAACATGAAAGCTAAATATGGTGCAACGTGGTGAATTATATTTTTTAGAATATCAACTGAGATGCCCCAGAGATCTTCAGTTTTCTTAATGTTTAAAAGTTTAAAATGTTTCAAAACTACCCCAGAATCAATATGTGTAAAACTAAAAATAGTTTTACATTCATTCACTTTTGACTTCAAAAGGGAGTTAGCAAGACGCGGGCAGGAGTTTAGACTGCTTGTCGTTGTGAGTGGGATGTTGGAGAAGAAAGATTCAAATACATTGGCCACATCAGCATCAGAATGAAAACACGTACCATCAATATTAAGAGAGATCTTGTTGTCTTGTGTTTTATTTTTACAAGTCTCTTTATTTATGATTTTCCATGTTGCCTTACTTTTATTGGCAGCTGATATAATTTTTCCTTTTATATAACTAGATTTAGCAATTGCACAAACCTTCTTAAATAACTTAGAGTAATTCCTAACATACTCTATCAATGAAGGATCATTAGAGTTTGCCTTCATATCATAAAGTTCATATAATCTTCTTCTACTTTTATAAATACCAACAGTTGCCCATTCACAGAATTTTGTCTTTGAATTATAGACCATTTTGGTTTTTTTCGGAAAAGCGTCATTAAATTCTTTTTCAACAACATTGAAAAACTTTTCATACATGTTATCTACTTTTGTATAATTAAAGTTATGTGCAAATATTTTATTACGAATATTTTCGGAGAATTTTTCAATCCGAGATGCAGTGATTGGTCTATATACAATGCTTGACGAAGACAGAACATCTCGGTGCTCGAAAGCCGCTATTTGGCCAGTATGGTCTGAATTTACAATGTTTATAATAGATTTTTTTTGTACAATGCAATTACAGAAAATATTATCTATACATGTAGATGATGTGTGAGTCACTCGTGTTGGTTCGTTAAAAAGGTTGTTTAAATTGAAAGATTTAAAAAGATTCAGAAACCTAACAGAGTCTTGTGTATTATCTAAAATATTGACATTAAAGTCCCCACACACAATAATTTTTTTGCTACATGTACTAACTTTCCTCAATACTTCTTCCATTACAGATTCAAAGATAAAAAGACTAGCAGAAGGGGGTCTATACACACATATAATAACATGATGCTCTATTTCTACACATGAAATTTCTATAATGCGTTCCATTGAGAGCGAAACAATATCCTTACGTTCCTTAAATTTTATTGAGTTTCGCAGTAAAATAAGCGACCCGCCTCTAATTGCGGAGCTTCGAGTAAATGCGCTACTAACATTATAGTTATTTATACTGACAATTAATTCATACTGATTGAACCAATGCTCAGTGATACATAATATGTGGACATTCATATCTTCTAGAGATAATTCAATTTCTAGTTCTTTGCCGGAAAAGCCCTGTATGTTTTGGTGAACAATATTTAAGTAATTGGGTTTTTCCTTAGTCACAATTGTGCAAGAGACGTCCTCTATTGTCTTAAAATTAAATTTAAATTATTTGGAACGAGTTCCAAAGTCTGTGTAAATAAAAAATTAATATTGAAGGCTAACAAATTAGCCAATTGTTTCTTAATTTTATTAGGCAAATAAAAGGTTTTGCCAGTCAGTATTAAACTATTACTAATAAATTTATTTGTGTCAAAAAACACAAATTGGTCACTATGACAAGTCAAATTGTAAATTAATGTATTCAATTTATGAATACTATCATTTTGTCCTGGTGTGTAATATCTACAGAAGGGTAGTGCACACAAATAGATTTTTTTTACTTGTAGCTCTGATAGTCTAGAAAAGCCCTTTAATATTTCTTTTTTACTAGTGTCAACCCCATTTCCTACCATTAAAATAATAATAGAATTTTTGTTATGGTTGCAATTTGCCACTCGCTTACATATTTCGCTAAGTGGCGCGTCTGGGATACAAAAGTTACTAATCTGACAATTTAGTTTATTGTTTAAGAGAGAACCAAAGCCTACTCCTATTTGATCGGAATACATAAGGACATTATCCTTTATTTTATCTGATACTAAACCTAGTTGGGTATTATTTAAACTAGAATTTAAATTTGAATTTAAATTTGAATTTGAAGTTTCGCACAGATGCTGCTGGCCAACATCAACTTGATGCTGGTCAGATGGACCAGCATCTTGACTACAGCTGCAGTGGGCAACAAGTGAGTTAGTGGCAAGAATATGCTCACTAATTTGGGCCTGAGCGGACTTATATCTGTCCGTCATAAGTTCTAAGGATCTATGCAGCTGTGAGATGTCATCTCGCAGTTTCTGTGTGTCATATTCATGCTGTAATCTACTTTGATCTAATTTTTTACTATACAATTCCAGACTATCAATTAAATCTATGCGCTGTTTCCTTAGTGTTATATTTTTATGGAAACATTTTTGTCTTTTAATTACCCTTTCAGATTTCTTAATGAATTTACTGTTAATGAATTATTAATGAATTTATTTACTACTACTAAATTGAAATTAGCATAATATTTTAATGATTGAAATTTGTGAAACTGGAAAAAACTATAGTATTTTATACTAATGTACGTACAATTATTTCATGACAAAGGTGCGAAAATGTGCTTTTCGCATTGCGTATAAGTGGAGCAAATACACAATATTAATATTTATGGTACTAGCAACACAGGTTTATAGATCCAAAAATAGCTTAATTACGTAAAAGTAATCAAGAGTTTGCAAATTGAGGCACCCAAATATAGATTTCTCTAAATAATTACAAAAATCTTACTGGAGGAAAATAAAAGAAAATATTTCAAGCGACCAATCTCAGTTTTAACGAAATTCAAGAGTTAGAATCCTAATAAAATTCGACGGATTTATATATTTTTTTATTAGCAACAGCTGTTGTAACATCAATGATCTTGTTCCAGTATCGATAGGAAAATATTTCAGTACTGGACGCCTGTTTACAATAAATTATTCCTAGCGCGAGCTATATAATAATATTTACATTAATATACGATCATATTTTAGGTATTAAATAAACGGTTTTATGAACTTATTCGTCTTTTGAAACGAGTGAGATTTATTTACAGCAACTTATTATGAAAAACGTGAGTATTTATGATATTTAGATTTTTTATATCTCGTTATAACTTTTCTAAAGTAAAATTAGTGCCCGCATGAAATGTGATCACGATATGAATATCTAATATTATAATAACAGTATTATGTAATATGCGTCCTAATCCCTGCGTCTCAAAGGCCATTTTTAAAGTAAATATCCTGTGGGATATATCCGGATAAAAGTCCAAAGTCTATGTGTCATTTCAGACTATAACCCGTCTCTGTGCCAAATTTCGACCACATCTGTTCAGCCGTTCAGGAGTAATTGTGTTACAAATATCCATCAAATTTCACCTTAATAATAGCCGTGAAACATAACGGGGAACAAAATCAATAATTATTTAAATAAAAACCTATAATCGCTGATGAAATAATTGACCAAAAATCCGCTTCTAAATAATGACTCGGTAATAGAAACGAAAAGGCACTTGCTTCGTCGTAATTAATTAAAAAAAATAATTCGCCAATCCAAGAGTCCCCTGAAGTTATTAACCAACTCGATTCCTTAAGCCTTGTGGGTACTCGCGTTATTTTTATTTTACCGGCGACACAAATTGGGATTCTTTTTTTTCCATAAGAATATTCCCGTTACTCCCTTTAACAAAGTTTCCAAGTGCCCTTATTGAATTTTCTCAAGTTTTGATAGGTTTTTCCGACGATTTCTCCTCTGTTGCCTTTCGGAAAGTTGTTGGTCCGGCAATTTTAGACGGCAAACATTGTAATTTCAGTTTACGTCATTAAACGATTTGCTACTATGAATTCTTCTTGACAACAGTGAAACTGTCTCGATTTTATTTTGTCTAAATTAAATAATTTAATAATTTTGTCTAATTAAAGAAGTTTATTTTAACTATTTTAAAAAGTCTTATCTTTGTAGTTGTTTTTTGTTATTTTTGAGTAGTTAAATGAATTTCTTTATTCGAAAAGTCGTAGTAACTCAACGGTAAGACCACTCGTCATTTATTGGGGCTGTTGGTTTAAACCTGCGTATCTCTGGATTTTCTTTTAACTAATGGTTATAAAGGTCAGATTTGAGTAGCTTTGATGTAATATCATCGACTCGTGAATCCATAATCGTGATGCAAGCTAGATATACAGTGGCAGTTTTTTTTATAATTTGTTTTCTTTGCCTAAGATTGCGTCACCTGTAATTTAACAACCATAAGAAGAAAAAAGACATTAAAGCAACGTACAACAAAGCTGCCTTACATAACATTTCAAGAAATCACAAAAATTACACAACTTAGACTTCTTGAATGAAACTCCACTGCACAGCAATGGAGCAGAGTGGCCTAGCTCGGTTTGTATTGCGCAAAGATGTTTATTTGCGCCGCAACAATATATTAGCCCATTCAGCAATTACTCATAATAAGACAGCCGGCGGTGTCTGACGGCGCTGTCTATTTCTGCAACTGTTGTCCGACTGATGCATTTTGGAGCCACACGTTCAGTTTATAGCAGGACCAGTTGTGCCGTGGTTTCATCCGCGTTTAAGGTTAATGTCATATAGCCTATAGCCTTCCTCGATAAATAAACTATACAACCCAAAACTATTTTTTTTATTGGGACCAGCAGTTTCATAGATTTGCGCGTTTAAGCAAACAAACGAACACACTCTTCAGCTATTATATATATATTAGTATATTTAACTAAACTATCTTCATTCCATTTCCCTAGCGGAGTAGGCAGAGGACATCTAAGCGTCTTAAGTCACGGTCCCTTCACACTTCATCGCTTATTTGACATTTATAACTCTTTTTATGCACGTTCTGCTGTTAGGATTAGCTGTTATCAAAATTCGAAGGTAGAACTATTTCGGGTCTTTGATCGTAGACATACATACATTGGCTGTGAATATATATTATACAAATATATATTTGGAAAATTCGTTAAATTGTCGACCCCAGGTGACTTGTTGAAGTAGGAAAGCGCTGAAAGGTGATGATGGCGATGATTGTAACTACTCAAGTCAATAATACATTAGAACGGATATTGTTAGAATAGGATCGTTAGCATTCACACTTGTGTTTGTATTCACCTAAGACTAAAACTAGACGAGAAAAGGCACCCGAATTAGATTTAGTTGAAGTTGACGTCACAAACCTTTTGAACTGTCATAATGCGCATTACCAGAACACGCTTCCGAATAAACTTGGGGACATTACACATAATTAATGTCAGTCATGAGATGCAATTAGCCATCAGAATACTCTCAGATGTTCGCCATTATTGCATGAGCTACGATTTGGAAACCGAACCATTCTCAAAATAATTGGAGTGATTTACTCTATTTCCAATCGAATTTCGTAAAATATGACATGTTTTTTTTATAAATGTAAGTAGTTTTTTTTCACATCCGGATCCTACCACACTGACAGGCCTTATATACCTGTTTAAATGTTTACATGTTTACGCTACCCCGTAGGATGGTAACAATACTTATAAAAATATAACTAATTGTCTATGTATGGGTACATAGACATATTGTTTATATACTAGAAGATCTAGACGGACTTTCCATGACCAGATTGGTAATGTGTTAACAAAAGGTCAGGTAAACAGCGCCCTTAACCGACGAGCGTGTATGAAAAGATTTAAGAATGTAGAAAAAGCGAAAGGTGTATGTCAGGATCGTAGCAAATGGAAGTACGTGATCTCTGCCTACCCCCATGGGAAAAAGGCGTGACATTATGTATGTATGTATGTTATATATTAGGATATAATTAAATGAGTCCAAAATCAGAATAAAATGGGCATACCTACCCGTTTCAACTCTATTTATTACTCTCAATTAATGTTAAATCATCCACAAAGTTTAATAACCACATTTCCCTGCAAGTAAGTAAAAAATTACTCCACTTTCCCAGTTTCCCTCCTAGACATGAATGAGATGAACCCTTGTAAAGTGCTTTTTAAGTAATTTTATGCAAAGCGCGACGCGAAATTAAAAATCTCACATATCCCTTTAAAAAGTGCTGTCGCTCAACGGTTAGGAATGGTGCTTAAAATGGATGGTGCTGGTTTAACTTCCTGTGTGGATAAACTAGCCTGAGGTAACTTACTAGTGCAAATATATATAAGATCATCCGTGCAATCCCCGAAGGAGAAGGTAGAGCCCAAACAGCAATAGGATTAAACCACATTTAGCAAAAAATAAAATGATGTTGGGTTAGATTGAAAATTGTGATGCCAGACAAAGAAGTTGCTACATTCTATTTTAGTCCCCGATCACAGGATTGTGGATAGTCCATACATACATACATAACATAACATCACGCCCATAATCGAAGGGGTAGGCAGAGTCAAAGGGACAGCAGGCCCCTTTAACCACATTCAGCCAAAAATTAAACCGCCAGATGAAAAATTGTGAAAAAGTAGTTACAAGACCCGATATACCATTAGTCGCCTTTTACGACATGCTAGGCAAGGAACACAATTAGCACTTTTAAGTCCCAGACCAACATGGAACAATGAATGACTGGATAGTAGTTCGAAGTAACTTGCTTATTTTGATAGATATGAATGTGTAGCTGTAATTAAAGTGAATAATTAACACCATTTAAATTGAAACTAGAGCCGATAAATAAAGGATCGTTCCGAATGAAAAAATAAAATGTATCCTTCTAAAACTGCATATGCAGTGGCCCTAGCGGTGCATGATGCACGTCAGTTGTGATTCCATTAGCCGCCAAAATGCACACACGTGTGAAACGATGCTCCCTTTATTGTCTTCCGCACGCTATCCCAGGTTATATGCCACTAGTATTTGTCTGCGACTTTGTACGAAGTTCGAACTGAGCCAAAAAGGAATATTCTATTGGATATTTTCCTCAATGTACACAAAATTAGGATAAATGTATTAACATGTTGATATAAATCATGTATTAGCTAATTCCGTCCAAGCAGTTAAAAAAATCTAGTGAGATTGTTAGTTAAGGAATTCTCAAACTTTCAGGACTGCAGTTTTATTATAATTTTGATACTGAATATTACCTGGGTACGTATTTCGTTTTGTGATGTAACAGATGTATCGCGGTAAACAGAACAAACGATCGTGGCCTATTCGCCCTATTTACATTACCCTTCCAACACAAACTAAAAAGTGCAATTTTTTTGTTAACATAACATCTGAATAAATATCAGACTACATCACATACATTGATTGGACTCCGAGGTAAGTAGCTTAAGCACTTGTGTTACGGATACCAGAAACAACAGTGGTGTTACAAATTTATACTTAAATATGGGATATTACCACCCAGACTCAGAACAAACACAAGTATTCATCACACGAATGTTTGTCCTGAGTGGGAAATGGGAATCGAACCCACAACTCTTGGCGCATAGGGTAGGGTCACCACCAAACGCACCATCGAGCCTTTCGCACGCTATCCCCGAGCCAGTCAAAATGTTATTGCTGAAATGTTATAGCCACATTTATTATTTAAGAGTATTTCTTTTTCGTAGCGTTATGTTTCGTTTCGAGTCGGGGTCCGCTTGAATACTGCGACACATGAAAAATGGCCAGTCTTATCATATTATTATTTATATTCATACAAAGCAAACTGCAGTACAATAAACAAAACAAACGTGTACCGCAAATCTTGTTTTCAACCCCCCTCCCCTACAGAATTTTCTAACTTTTTCCGCGACTGTTGAGGCGACCTCCCTCTTTGATGCTGAATGGCCCTTGTTACAAATACTTCACGGACGCAAAATGTCATACTTATTTCTCGGTCGGCATTAGAGACATGAAAGTCTCGTTACTGACTCGATGTTAGATTTAAAACAAAACATGTTATGCGCTTATTAAAAATGACGGGCTTAGAAGGTATACCTCAGCTATTCCGTCTTGCTGACGAGATCCATGGAAGACCCATTTACCATATTAATCCTATAAAAGCTCAGAAATTAGCTCTTAATAACATTTAAGAGTTTGGTACGGTAATGACAATGGTAGTTATGTCTCGTCGTCTTATATCAGTGATGCCAACTTATATTATCATCATCATCATCATACCCCACAACTTTTACGTCGAGCCCTTATTTTTTTTTTTTATCTGACAGTGGAAGTTATGTCAAAAACATTTCAGCCGATTCGATGATAAATAGGAATGGACGGAAAGGAAAAAAACTTTTGCTTTTTTTATAATTACAGTTTATTATTAGGTAGTGACCCTGCCCTATGCGCCAAAAGTTGTGGGTTCGACCCCAAACATTCGTGTGATGAAAACTTGTGTTTGATCTGTGTCTGGGTGCTAATATCCAATATTTAAGTATATATGTATACCACTGTTGATTCTGATATCCGTAACACAAGTGCTTAAGCTACTTACCTCGGAGTCAGATCAATGTATGTGATGTAGTCTGATGTAGTGATGTGTAGTATATTATAAACATTACACTATAAACTGTTATAGACAGGGATCTTTGAGGACTGGTCTTATAAAAAGCAAACGACTAAAACTAGGTACTTTTAATTTAAAATCGGGTAAAACATCGACACCTTTTCCCACCACTGCCGCACCTAACGCGACATCTTATACTTTTACCTTGGTTGTTTCCTATTGTGTACCGCAACTCTAAGAAGCGACTTAAGAAAATTCATTTTTAATCACGAGATTAATATTTCATAGTCCTGATTGCTTCGGAAGCTCGGTTAAAAGTTTCACTTTTCCGTCTCGACCAAGTATTAAAGCTTTTTTATTACTGGTTGGAATCCGTTAAACAGACAAGAGCTTTGAGGTAAGTCGGCATTGTAGGAAATGTTTGTTAAGTATGTATGCCATTGCTATTAAGTCCATCAAGTTGAATGTATGTAGCATATTACATAAGGAAGTAGTATATTAGTAGTCTAATAAACTTGTAAAAATTGTTGATAGTGATTTGGCTGTCTCCGGAAATTTTGATATAAGTTAAGTGTGTATTGTTAAAACTTTCGCATAAATAATATCAGTAGCATGAGCTATGGACATTTTACTTACATACATACGCAGGGGTGGATATTTAAGGGTGGTGTATATGAAGCTTATTGTTCCATGGTCAATATAAAATATTAAATTGTAATACGTAGTGACAAGTGGTTATCTCGTCTACACGATCAAATATTCCTACCAAATACACATTAGTTGCCTTTTACTATATACTTGGCAAGGAACAGAGTTAGCACCTTCTTTTTACATCCCAAACTAATATAGGTCAACGCTATCGCAAGAACTAAAATAATTTTAAACCGATCTTATCTTGTTCTACGACAGCAAAATAGGCAGTAAAGCAAGTTAAGTAATCATCTGCGACATCGCGATAAAAATCAAATTGGCTAAATTCCATTTTTGGCGACGCCTCCCGACAATACAAACTGCTCAAAAGAATGTCACCGAAGTTCGCCCTCTGAAAGTTAAATGGTAAAGTTGGGCACTCAATTGATAGTCCCCCACAAGCGTGGTTGGCCACAGTGAAGGGAACTGGAGTAAGTTAACTTCGCTCTTATCTAACTATCGTTATTACTGCCTAGCCGCCAAATCGCAACTTATATTTTTGTTAGAAACTAAATGCTGTTAATAAAATAGTATTTGGTATACCCAACACCAGGTATCGATTATTATTATTAGCTGAACTCAAAGCTCTAAATCATGTACTAAAACAAAACGTACGAGTTAGTTTCATAAGTGAGCCAACTAAAAATCGCACCTGATGCCGACCATCGATAACCTGTTTCGTTGTTATACTGCTTATTCCATATACTGTGGATAGAGCATCTGACGCGGTTAGTAAAAATACTATTGACAACGTAAAACGTAACATAACATCCACAAATATTTGACGACGGACAGCTTGTGTAATGTCGTTACCCTTACTCGGAAGTAGGGTAATTGGGGTAACACGTTTCCTTAGAACCGAAGATCTTATGAAGATCGTAATACCCTTCTGGAGAGGAGATTCTAAGTGGCAACACATTGTTCGACGTCTTCTTTGAACTTCCTTTTAAGGAATTCGGCCTGCCTACGTTTTCCAGAAATTCAAAATTTTTGGAATATGTCAAGATATATTTGGTGTGTTTACACAAAAAATGCGCTAGGAAAACTGAGATTGTTTATCCCAAATATTTTTTATTTTACATTATGGATATGCGAGTAAGTGATATATCAATCTCTTTAACACTACGCTAGTGTTTTAACGAAAACACATCTCACAAATAAAAATAAAACCCAAGAAAGTTCTTTAAATAAAGTAGTAGACAGTAGTTAATCATCACTAGTTTACGTATTTTTATTTTTCATCAATTTATCAAAACGTTGTTGTTTCAAAGATTTTGTATGGCATTAGCATGATGTGTCCCAACGAACTGACTATTTATTTAATGATTTCAAGGATTTGCTATATCCTATGTTGGTCTGGGACTTAAAAACAATGTACCAACTGTATTTCTTGCATAACATGTCGTAAAAGGCGACTAATGGTATATCGAGTTCTGGGTATGTGATTATGTAGGCGACGAGTTTTATTTTTGGCTGAGTGTGGTTAAAGGTGCTTGCTGTCCCATTGATTCTGTCTACCCATTCAGGGATACGGGCATGGTGTTATGTATGATTACAAAACTATCGAATATGCAATTTAATTGTAAACTATCAAATAATGATTGTCTTAGTAGTTTGCTATTTTAAATGATATATTATATTATATTTATTTTATTATTGATATTAAAAATTTATTTCTACCGTGGGGTTTGTAGAATCTAAGCAGGAATAAGCTGGTTTTTAGCCAAAATAAAATTGAGCTGGGATAGATTGAAAATTGTGAAAAGTAGTGACAAGTGGCTAGCTCGTCGACTTCGGAGTTGTTTCTGTTGCATCGCAATTACTCTCTGTACATAGCTAGCTAACTAGCCTATTCCTTAAAGCTTGGAACTAACTTGTTCTTAACCAAGACGCGAGTGACGGGTACAATCAAGATGCTTGATAGCGTCTGCGGAGGCGACAGGTGAAACTGACGACATATCGTGTTCAGAGATATGTTCCAGAATGTTCGTAGCCGTGGTGTGGGCGTGAGGAAATTCAACCTAAACCCTTAGCGGTACAATAGGTATTTTTAGCATTCTTGACAAATAGCAAAATATTCGTAATTTTTAAGCGATTCGATAGGAAAACGTCAAATTGATTTACTAGAAAAAGAAAAGCCAGTCTTGTTTTGCTTGGATTTCCATAGTCTTTATTTATATTTAATCTGATCATTCTTTATTACGCACTGGCTTCTTATGTCCTTCCGCTTTTTTTTTTACTAGGAAAATACTTATCTACTCGTTAAGCTTCTAGATCCTTATTCGGAGAAAACCGACGTTAAGTAGAGGCTCTTAAGCTGCTGCGTTTCGTTCGGTCAGATTTAACTAAAAGTGTTAAGAGGGTCAAAAACTTGGAATAAGGGGTTTTTTTAATTAAAACATCCAAAAGATAGCGTAACTGTGACTTGCGGTCTTGTCACCCTCCTCATTGGTTAGTTGTCAGACCAAACTGACATGCTGTCAACAAGGACCCAATAGTGACAGTGATAAGACCACGAGACTTCCTCGTGCCATCTGGCGGTTTTTGTATTTTTGAAAACCCTCATTGACAGCGCCGATGACGACAATATAAGCGATAGTGTTTGTCGACCTCTCATTCTTTACGTCAATAGCAAGATGAATTCTCAACAACACCTTCAAAGCATCGGTAAGGTCTAATAGACGCCTCATAAGTTACAACCACAGGCTACTGTGGTCGCATACAACAAACCTGGCCATACGCTTACCCACTATCGTAACATAAATAAAAATATACCGGGAAACTGTCAAGTAACGATATTGCTCGTAATCTAATTTTCAATATCATTATTTATCTTCTGCCCGGAATCTTGTTATTATTTATTACACTCTAGCTTCTGGACGCCCCTTCGCCCACACGTTCTGCGTCACTGGGCAATTTTCATTTCCTAGAAAAATTGCTAAGTGTTTGGTTATCTTAGTCCAATCCGATTGATAAATATCGTAACCTTTTTATATCAAAATACAATATTAGTGTATACGAGTATGCTGTATTGGAAAGCACTACTATATCTATGAATAAATAGTTCGGTTGAACTTAGTATAAAATGCTGACTCCACTCCAGATTTGTCTTGTTAGTATAAATAATAATAAATTCTCCAGACTGACACACCAATTCCCTAGTTCATAACTAAGCTTATGCTTGTGAGCTTATGGATAGTAGATTAACGGAAAAACATAGTTAAATACGATTATAAACATCCATGACTCGAGTACAAATGAGAGTACCATATTCATCACATGAAACTAGCCCCTAGCGGGATTCGAACCTGCGACCCTCGGTTTCGTGGCCAGAGTCTCTGATCACTCAACCAATGGGTCTGTCAGTTAGTTGTTGAACTTAGTTAACCTTAGGCCGTTAAAAAAATATTGCGTAGGCAGGATTCGCGGAAATCATTACTATTAATATTTCAATGTCAGGCGGACACAGTGTGCTGCAGATAAAAGCGATTATAGCAAACCAAATAGACATTCCTTAGTGGCATTACGTTACAATATATTATTTATATTTTCATATCAATCAGCTAGTGTTGTTTTTACCACTTCCAGTCCTCTCAAACCCGGCTCAATATTCGTTTTTTGCTAAGTGGCTGTAGTAATCAAGATTACAGCTCCTTGAACTGCCTACTCCTTCAGGGATTATCGATTTGATGAAATGTATGTATATATGTTGGAAAACATATGTGAGCTTTTCCAGTGACGTAACATTTCTTAAACCAACAATATCAGGGCCCAAAATTGCTTCACACTCTCGGTGGCTTCGTCCAATTTGCCCCAGGCGACGTAAGTATTTTTCTCCGAGTCTCGACTGCGGCAGACAGCCCATCTGGAAACAAGTCTACAAACTAACTAGACTCGAATCAAGTTTAGTGTCGCGCTAATAGCTTAAGACTAACTTTAGGCGAATCTTTTGGTTTATTTGCTAAGTTCGGATTGAGTCATGTGGTCTCTTCAACGGAATTGACTGAGAAGGACAGTGTTTGTGTCTTTCTAATCAAGCAGAGTTAAGTTAGTAAAAAGGTTTTTGTTTAAGTTTTCGTCATGGATATAATTTTGTCCAATCAGGTGTTAGTATTGGGTAATCGGATAAAACAGTTATAAACGGTAAGACTTAAATGTTTACAACAAATTATGATGTAGGTAGGTGGATGTGGGCGAAAATGAAGACATTGACCTAACTTCTGATGCCATTCATCGTTTGTTGACTATACAATACGGACATTATATACATATTTGAGGGACCGCTTGGTCTAGTCAACGAAACCAGAAGTTGGAACTTGATTTATGGATATTTATATATTTGTACATAAGTATGTGTCCATCTGTCTGTCTAACAAGTGTTTGCATTATGCTTCAATCGACTTCCAATGTCGTTTAGTTTAGTTTTAGTTTAGTTAGATTATCGAAAAATTATGCAAACGTATTTTTTTGTTTATCCAATCCGACTGGCCCGTTGGCCGAGTGGTCAGAGACCCCGACCACGAAACTAAGGGTCGCGGGTTCGAATCCCGCTAGGGGCGAATGTTTCGTGTGATGAACATGGACATTTGTACTCGAGTCATGGATGTTTATAAAGGTATTTAAGTATGTCTATCCGTTCGCCTAGTATCCATAGTACAAGCATAAGCTTAGTTTGGAACTAGGGAATTAGTGTGTCAGTCTGGATTTTTTTTTAATTTTATTGATTTATTATCTAATAATACTCGAAAAATTACAAAGATACAGCGCTTCAAAGATCTGAAATGGGGCGCTTGACGTTACTTTGACGCACCTAGTGACGTTACGCGGTACTTTAACGCTCTATATCTTTATAATTTTTCGTTTGATTAACAAAAGAAAGAATACGTAAGTAATATTTTTTGGTAATCTTAATAGTAGACTATAAAATTTGAGTCAAATAGCCTATTGTGATGAGACTTGGTACAACCAAATCTTACCCCTTAATAACAGGACATAGGCTTTCTTTTTTAATAAATCTAGATCCGCCTTACGCATGATAATGCAATGCATGCTCCGTAACCGAATTCCACGCGAAAGTATGCGCGGCACAAAGCTATTATTAAATGCCTTCCACACGTGACCACGTCACAGGATCGTCTTGCAACAAAACCCTAGGTAATACTCCCATGCCTGGTTTCGGCCAATAAATTCCTGTAAACCTACGTGGGTATATTAATAAGATTTCCGGATCCCGACGTTGCTGGATCGGCTACAACGCTCGAAGATGCACCAGGTGAGCGCATATCTTATAGCAGGGATGGCGTACCTTTTTAAACATATGTGCTTAAATATCTGGAACTTCGTTTAATTGATTCTTTAGGTGCTAGGGGGAGCGATTTAAATGAATGTTATTGACATTCGTTGTTGGTAAATTTGTGCCGCCTATATGGCACGCGTGCCAATAGTTCGCTGTAACTGTCTTATGATTAATGGCTGCTAGATGTTCTCGTATATCTACCTTAATATTTAATAAATTACAATTGAATGCGAGGACACAAAGATTATGGTGTTTAAAAGGGAGGAACCAGAAGGGATACTAGGATAACGGTTGATTATGTAGTGCTGGATCAGGTAAATGAAATTGTATATTTAGGATGTGTATTTAGCAGGGATGGAAGGTACAGCGCCAATATAGAAAGAAGAGTGAATTCAGGGAATAAGGTGAATGGAGCGATAGGAAAACTTTAAGGCAGTAAAGAAAATAGAATAAACGCGGTCGAGCATGCGCTGTGTAAAATCTGCGGTATATCGCTTGCAAACTGCTTCTGGAATGATGATGTAAGAAAGAGAGTCGGTCTGAAAGACACTCTCGAGAGAGGCATGCTCCGGTGGTTCGGACATGTGCAAAGAATGGATGACGGAAGATTGACTAAACAGATGAACAATGCGAAAGTGGAAATATGTATGTCGCGAAAGGCCCAGACTCACCTACTACGACCAGATTGGTCTCGTGAAGTTTTGTTAATTAATTGGTTATATTTATGAAAAAAACTAGCTACTGCAAGCTATAGTTTCCACAAACGCTGCGTGGAATGTCAGAAAAACAAATTACACGGCACCATAATTTATTTTCCTAAATTACGACTTATTCTGACAAACAACACTGTTCTGACAAATCAATTTAGTCTATTTCAGACAGAAGAATATTTTATTATATTTTTTTTTGTGTTACAAGTACCACACCGTATATTTATTACAAATATACACTGCAATTCTATTTATTAATTAATATTTTAATTCGTTTTTTTACTGACAAATTTATTTTAGCCTGTTCTTTATTTTAAAATTTAAAAACTTAATTAATTTTTTGAACCATTTGAGTCACCAGTTCTTCCGCCATATTTTTGTGTCGAATTTGTTTTTAAACTAAAACGCCTCTATCAATTTATCAAACACAAACTAAATGCATTAAATGCACTTATCTATAAATGATACCTATAAAACACACTCCGCCTTCTCGAGTGGTTTAACCGGGCATTATAGTCATAATCCCGTTTGCATTTTATGATGTTAAAATCAATATCCGTTATCGCAATATCCACTTCAAAAGCAGCCCTCAATCGGGATGCAGTAAAAACAGATGAAGGAACATCGTTTACGGCGACCTGTTATAGATCGGGTGGTGGCTGTAAAAATTCCGCCCCTTAAATTTGGAGTTTATAGGTTTACTAATTCTCGACCCGCATATTCGCTTAAATGAATGTAATTAAAACGGTATTTTTTTACTTTCTTTTGCAAAGATTGCTTGCAGAAGCCCTGGCACTACCGGGCTTTACGTATATAATGACATAAACTAAACGACGAATATCGTAAATAGTAATGTTTTTTCCCAGTGATTATTTATTATAATTTAGAGAGTCAATATTAGATAATGTATTTTTATATTTTATAAAAGCAATGGTTCCTTCCACTAATTAAACATTGAAGAAAATTCATTTAACTTCTGGATCGACCTTAAAAATAACGTTTTAGAGTAAGGTAACATAATTTTGCTGTGGGAACCCGGTCTAAGACGTAGTCTAAAAAGAGCAATACCGCTGAGAAACGGGGTTGCAACAAAAGCAACCATGTTGCTGGCTGGATCTTGCAAGCGAAGCCGGAGTAATCCTCTTAACTCACTGGCTACTGTGACTGTGTACACAGAGTTAATACTCAACAATTCGCTACTTAAACAGAACGGTCGTGGAGGCAAATAATTGACAGAGCTTGTTTTAATTATTACATGTAAGACGAATTTTAAGGAGTAATCATTGACTACATAATGATTATCTCTAGCGGTTTTTTCCGTTTTTGAGTAAAAGGGGTCGCATTTACAATGATCATCTATTTAGCATGTCTATGAAATCTACTGTGAACCCTAGAACTACATAATGATTATATCTAGCCTGTCCGGGGTCTGTAAGGGGCTAGGACCATGATCCAAGATTTATCATAAAGATTTGACTGCGAAAAACGAATCCTATGGGACTAACATATACTTGTAATAATACATTGAGTTGCTTAAATATATTATTACCCATATAGGAACACAATATCCCCAGCTTAAAATCTTCAACTTGACTGAGACGTAAGTGTACAAAGTTTCGTCTTACCTGTCAAGATTTTAAGGATGTTCCTCATGTATCCGGTAACACGATATATGTACCGATAATACTATCTCTCTTTTCCCACTTTTCCCTCAATGATCGGATCCCGAACATTATAATGTAGGTAAAGGTAGGGGAAAATGCAATTTGCACCACGAATCGAATTTTGATGAGGCGTAAATAAGATTTCGTATATCATATTTGTATGTGGAAATTGTTGTAATTTTTTTTTTATTCAGAATTGAATTAAAGTTTTGGCTTATTTTTTGTCCTTCTGTCATTATTATCAATTGGTAATTGTATATCGTTAAAAATGTCTATTAAGTGAGTGAGAACAAAAGGGTACCCTCCATTTCGTCATGGAATAATCTTTCCGGATTTCATGACTAAGTACTATAACTAACTAACTTCACGCCATTTCACTATCGGGGTAGGAAGTGGGAGTCAAGTCTCATATGTCGCGGTTTTTACATATCTTACTCGATTCTTTGACATTCCCAATTAGTTTTATATTTACGGTTATAATAGCTCCTAACATCACCTTCTGGTAAAACATGATCAATCTGGTCGTGGCGAGTCTACTTCTCTATGCAGTTCTCAAATTTAAATGCACTGATCAAACACTGTCACTACAAAGTCCTCAGCATTCTTGGGAAGCGGTAAAACTATCGGACTCGAGACTAGATAAATCTTTGTTTTCACTTAAGTGGATTACTTTAGGATTAGAACTCGCCGAATACTTTGTTACTTACAAGTTCGTTTATTTAGTTCCAACTAATTTGTAACGATTAGGTACTTTGTTGAGAACGGTAAGGTTTACGTCGTTCGGTAATGACATTTGAAAACTTTGTGCACTCTATTCTCCGTTAAAACTAAATCACGCTGTTAGCCGAGGATAAATTAACTCGCGCTTAAATTGAGGAAGTCCTTTTGTGAATGTGATCTCATTGTTAAGTCAATCAATCCAAGAGTGGCCGCCCAGTGTTACCTTTATTGGTAATGACGCGCCTTACATACGAGGGGATTTGTTTCAAAATCAAAGTAAGTACCTACAGATTTATATCACACATACATACATACATAACATTACGCTCATAATCCCCGAAGGGGCAGACAGAGTCAAGTTCAGTCAAGAGTTATACCACGCGCTATGGGAAATACCGTGAGGAAACGTTTTACTTAAATAACAGCGGATGTATAATATAATATGATATATATTGCATTCGCTTTTATATTATTACCAGACTTGCATTGAATATAGGATCATGATCCAAGGCAGACACCGACAAAGAACGGCTCATTCTAAGATGAACGTCTTTAAAATTACAAATCATGTAATGACAAGTATTGAACTGTAATGCTTCGTGTTCCATCACGTTGCTTCATTTTTAAATATTCCTGTTGATGTACGTCGTGACTTTCTGATCAGGAAAACGGCGCGAGCGCAGCAAGATTACCTTTATAAAACATCGTTCTTCCACTCGACAGTGGCAATTATGATAATTTGCAAAGATAATCTTGATCGTGGGAGTCTTATTAACGCCCATTCATTGCGAAGTGTCTACTATTTGTTTAGTTACTTATCTGTTAGATAAATTGTATATAACTGATTGTCCCATGTTGGTACTTATACGACTGATCTCGCAGTGTCCCGTGATTAGCAAGTCGTAAAATCAACTAATGGTGGATCGGTTATAGGGTGTGTGATTGTGTAGGCGACAACCTACCGACGTAAACTACTTTTGTAAGATAATTATAGCTATAAGTTAAAGGACTGAGGAAAGCTCTAACTACCCCTCAGAGATTTGCGGTCCTAAGAGTATTCATGCATGAAAAATCGGGTTATTAAAATAAAATGTAATATTTGTATTGAATTATTTAAAAGCTCTTGTTATTTTGTCGACATACCTAGAAAGTGATTGTAAGTATAAAGTATCAATACTGACCTAATTTACAATTTATTCTCGAAGCGTTTCGCTGACTGATATACCAAGTATCAAAATTATAACTCTCTTTCAAAACTAATTAACCGGCCTGTAGTAGGACGTCAGGAAGATGTCTGTCATAGGACCATTTGTTTTCTTTCACAAGTGGAAGCAATCCACTTAAACGAATTCCTGTTTTCCTGTTATCTTGACCTTCATACTTTGGAGTACCAATACATAAACAAAGGTCTATAGTTAAGTGGAATGTATCTGATGACTATTGCTGAAATTAAGGCCCAACAATTGTTTTTCCTTGAAGCACATCAATGAGCTGCGATTTTTGTTGTTGTAAAGGATACATACATATCATCACGCCCATAATCCACGAAGGGATAAGCAGAGTCAGAGGGGCAGCATGCCTCGTTAACCACATTCAGCCAAAAATAAAACTGGGCTGGGTTAGATAGAACATTGTGAAAAAGTAGCAACAAGTGGGTAGCTTGTCGCCTACACAATTACATACCCAAAACCCGGTATGCCATTAGTCGCCTTTTACGACATGCTAGGCAAAAGAAACACAGTTGGCACATTATTTTTAAGTCCCATACCAACACGGGACAATGGGCTGGGGTTTGATGGAAAATTGTGAAAAAGTAGTAACAAATAAATTGTAATGGAACAGCTCATTATATAATCACCATCACCTCCGAAAAGGCAGGCAGACACAAAGAGTGGTGAGCTCTTTCACCAACGCTTAGTTATTTATTTAATTGAGTTTAGATGGAGCATTGTGTAAAAAGCTTGTTGCCCTACAAACCCAATTACCAATACATCATTAGGTAAGGAACACATAGTTTGTACATGCTTTACAAATTCCCTAACAGTCCTCATAAAAACTTTTTTTATTTTGGTCCTCGGCTTTATTGAAAATAATTGGTAAATAGTTTCCGTTTCCGTTGAATAATCGTTTTCTCCATTTTTTGTATTTTGTGGCTAATAAATAATTCCTTCATTTAATTTCCAACCTTCTTAGCTTTTGCTTAGGATACTAGGTTACTGATAAACAAAAGTTCCGTCTAAACCGCAGTTTTCTACATGACCCATGCAAGACTAGTTTTCTTAGTGCTCTTTGCAATCATGCCAATTTCACGGTTACATTGTAACGACGTTATAAATCCGATGCAAGTACTTTATACTCGACCGCGTGCGTTCGCCGCGTCATAATTCAGATCGTTCAGGAGTTGATTCTGTGTTGCGTTAATAAGCTTCTACTATGTATCGTTTGATGTGTCACATATATACTTTACTAAATGGTTGCGGCAATTGTTTATAGCATCAGCTGGTACCTATTCATTGCTAATGTTAGAAAGGTTGAATAATAAAGATACAGGTTCATCTCCTCTGAACTAATTCTTGCTAATATTATAAATGCGAAAGTGTGTACGTTTGTACTATATTCCGTATTTACGTCAAAACCGCTCGACCTTTTTTAATGAATTTTAGCGCAGAAGGAAATTGGATTTTAAATATGGACAAAGGATTCAAAATATATTTTTTTGTTCAAAGCCAAGTGAACGAAATCGTGTGAACTTCTAGTTTACAACATATATTGAAAACAAAGGATCTTGAACAGATTGTGTTTCTTCTCCTGCTCCAATTTTGTCAATATGGCTAGCATTTTCATTGAAGTTTATTTGAGTATTTATGGAAACCATCATTTTGTATAGCAGATGGGCATCGCGAGTACGAACCATAAAATATGGTGCTCTTAAACTTTGGCACCGGTAAACAGAACCATCAAATAGCACCAGAAATAATTTCCCGCCATGCAGGCACCAGACTACCATCGTTATTGTAATCAAACGCAACCCAATATCGTTTGAAAGTAAAAGCAGTGAGGAGTCCCTCAATTTGATAATGATATATCAAACACTACATTATTATGTGGAATTATACCGCTCATTGCAGGATTATCTTAATTTCTAACATTTTACTCTTCAGTAAGTGCGTGAATTAGAACGTTTTAAAATCGTCTTCTATAACTGGATGCTTTCATCTCGTAAAATTTTTCATACTAGAATAACCTAAGATTCATCATCAAAAGTATTCCATGCTTTGTATGACAGTATACATCAATTTGAAATGTACCCGTCCTACATTTTCGACTTTTTAGCGAACATGAAAGAAAGAAAGAAAGAAAAGACATTGATTTGCTGGCTTCTTCAAATATATCTAAATGTATCTCGTAAGTTAATAAATGGGGACCATTTTTAAATATCAAATAACGTAAGAGACCTAAATGAATGATAAAGTCTAGCCTCAAGCAGGATGTCGCAACATACACACAAACAGCGGTTACTTTGCTGTCACTCTCTTTTCTGTGCTTCGGATCCGTACCATCTCGATCGCAGCATCTTTCATATCATCTGTAACCTATTAAAATGACGTCGGCGCGGTCTGCCGCTGGCATTCGATCAAAGATCTAAAACGGTTCTTTGTTGACATAAACGCTCGTCGATCTATCTCCTCCCCCCTCCCCCCACATTGTCCGGTTATTTATGCTTACATTTTTACTGCTGAGGAATTAGTACGTGTTTAAGTGCGTAATTATTTGTCTGGCGGATTACAGCATCGGATTGTGAGCGGGTTTTATGGCTATTTTTGATTTTTATGATTTTTTTGTGGCATGCTTCGTAACGGCAGCTGTCACTTTGACGGATATTTTTTTTAATTGGCGCATGCCGGTTGCCTTAGGAATAGGGTAATAGGAGCATCACTGAATCTGTGTATTATTAGAATCTGTGCCACCCACTATCCAATTGTATTTTTATTCAGTTTTTTCCAGTTGCTCAACTAGCATTCATTGGTTGATATTTCTATTTTGCATGTTTTAAAACCAATGTAATCGTAACTAATATTTTACGCATATTTTAAAGTCAAACGAATCATTGTTGAACAATTAATAAATGGCATCGGAATATGCCATTTCACTTCCCACTTTAACATTATTTAACTGTCTTAAATAACCAAGAAGACCAACATGACTAAGAAAGTTTATATCGCAGCGGTACACAGAAAATCACTCAAAGTATACAAAAAGATAAAAGTTTTATGTTGTCTCACTTATGTATAAACTTGTCCATCGGAGCGGTGAGCCTGAGCGACTTTTCGGCCATACATCAAAACTGTCGGGAACAACACTGTTTGATCCTTGTTAACATCGCGAAGAACTAACTTGGTGGCATGGTCGTCACGGCTCTTTAAAGTTATAAGATTGATATGGCGCGGTCTACGTTAACTGTGTTTTGGCTTTTTAAAACGTATGTATACCTATTTTAATTATAAACGGAACCTGGACACTGTTTGTACATAATAGTTAATACAATCGATTGCAATCTTTTTGTAACATGTTATATTTTGACCAAATATTTATTTAAAACAACTTAAATATAGTTAATCCATACTAAAAACACAAGGACGCCCTGTTAGTATTATTTCTTATAAGCGCAAACACCGTAATAAGTTATGATATTAACATAATATAAATCTTACCTTAAAACATCTTCTTTATCCACAGGTAATCATCATCTAGATAACAGCTGTTTACTTGAAGTGTAAGTCTGAAGCTTTTTTATTCTCTTCATTCCACATCTGTTACATAATCCTGCAAAAACATTATCTTTACCATTTGCATAAAAATATCTGGGTTATATTCACTAATTCGAAAACCATATGTTGTTCATCATCATTAAAAAAGAGAGGAAACATACGTCCAACGATTAATAATTTGGGCATCGCTCCCGTTTCGTCGCAAGTAATTATAGTGGAAAAATCCGCATTTTCGAAATCGTCAGACGAAATTAATCCGAACAGCTGTCGCTAGACGCGATAGTTTTGAGCTAAATCCGCGTTATGGTGCGCCGATGGGAGCGGGCGGCATGTTTGAAAAAACAAAAAAGTCTTTTTTTATGGACACATTGCCGTTGGTGTTTCAATGTGTCTATAAAAAAGGACCTTTTATAAACCGCGTTGATATGAAAATTTGAGTTTCGCGTTTTTTTAGTATTATGACGTGCGGATGTTTTTAGATTTTGTGAAAGCCACTGGATATTATTTTTACGATATTGTTTTGCTGGTGTGTTTGTACTTTACTAAAAGCTGTTTTTGATAGCTACATTACTCTATAATAAGCGCGATGACGTTTATAGGAATTGATTGCATAAGAACGATAGTACGTACAACATTAATCTGACTTTTGAAGAATCAGTATTTAATATGATCCGCAGTCTGTTTAAAAGTGTATCAACATTTAAACAATTATATCGTACTAGAACCAAACATTAATTTAAGGCAAAATGATTATGTTATCGTCTTTGATCGTTCGTGTAGGTTGATCTAATAATAACCTAAAATATCTACACTTGGCTAAGTTAAAGCCACATCTTTAGCAAGATCCGTTTATAATTTATCTCTCTTTCAGTTACACCTCAATCTGGAAACATAGTTTGACTTCAATATCTACCTGACCTTAAAGTGAAACTGACAAATCTCACTCATTTTGAAGTACGGATACAATGAAGATTTACTTAATTGTAACTAATACTAATTATGACTAGACATCTAAATGATTAACTATCTACTTTTTTTAAACCAATATAAGGATAAATTCAAAATTCAAATAATTTATTTGCGAAACATGGGTTTACAATGATGGTCTAAGTAGGATTATATGTATCATCACATTCAGCTTTACGGCATGCTATATAATTTCACTTCATTTCATTTATTCCAGCCTTATTTCCCTTATATACGAAGTACAACGAAGTTGATAAACCGTCCACTTGTCTAAACACGATGCGGCGCGTGGGACCAGTTAAAACATGAAAGGTTAAAAAAACTCACCACCGTTTTATCGTACACGCTGTGCTGTCAGGTGGAAACAAAATTAAGTGTCACAAAAGCATGTTTGTGTAGTGAGGGAGAATATGACGAGGAATTTTCATTTCAGCGGCTGTTATCACGGACTACTTATAGAAAGGGGCGACCTAGTTTCGGAACAGTGCAATGGTGTCTCGTTATTGGTACTTTTTCATCTAGCAGCAATGGGAGGGTTATGGTATTAACTTTACGATTTTTTCTTGCTAAATATAGTAAAGTTTTTTTTATTTCACAGTGCAATCAGGTGGACTACCCCCTGATTGCACTGTGAAAATTGCAATTATTACTGATGAATAATATGAACCTTCAGTGATGGAATTTTGTTATTTGTAAATACGTAAATATGTGATGTCCCAATTTTGTGTTAACATAAATTATATATTTTATGTAATACTTACTTATGATCCTAGACTTTAGTCTAAGCAATCATCAATGAATTACTCTTTTGGTGGTGGCTATTGAATTCTTGTGCAATGTAAGAAGCAAATCATTAGGTTCTTGTTCAAAGCGATTGTATTTACTTCGTTCCACTTCTAAAACAAATTGGAAGGTATTGCAATATAATACATTGGCTTAATTTAAACTAGCACAAAATAGGCGCCACCCCTGATCATAAAAGTCGAAACGTATCTAATTACCTAAAAATTATCGTCAACCTATCTACGAACCGCACAATAAACTTCAAAATATCATGTTAACGTTTAGTAACGATACAAATTACGCACAGTTTAATTCGTAATTTAGTGTCAAAATCTAAAACCGTGGCTCATAAAAGTCCGCGGTCCGCGTGAAACAGTTCCAATGTCCGCATTATCATTAGTGCACCTACATGCTTGTATTTTATTTTGACTGCACACGCCTTGTACATTTGGCAAGGAAAGCCGATTAGCCTGCCTCGGTTCAAAAGAGATGTAGCGAGCACATCGATGTTTTGCTGCCAGCGGTATCGCGAGGCGTGAACGCGAGAACTATTTGTCATTTTGTGCGAAACAGTTGTTTCGCTAATCATGTCAACTGGTATATAAATTAGTTGTGTAATTGCTAGTTGCACAAGATTTTTATAAAAAGTTGTTTTCAAAGTATGAAATAGTTTATTCTTATCATCAATTACGATTTATTAAATAAAATATGGCAAAATGCGAAACTTACACATAAGTTCTTGTCAACATAGCGATTGTTTTGTTTACGGAAATTAATTGCCACATTGCCACCTATATACATTATGAAAGTAAAGACGCATTGGGCAATTGTGGGACATAGTAAATTGTCGAAAACCCTCATTGTATGCGTTGTCTTAATTATTAATACTACAAGAAAATATAAAGGGATACTTAAAAGTTGAATTATCAGAAAAGCTGACATCATAATTTTGCTTATATAATATCAATCCAAGACATCTGTTGGTACGTTATCTTCTACTATATTCTATTAGTAGGAAAGATATCCTCTCTACCGGGAAATACCATTCATCCGCTCAACAGCTCTTATCATCTTTAATTCAATGCTTTTTGAAATTACTTACTGGAATTTCCTTGTATCACTCGTACTCATATCAAGATCTAAGAAAGGTTTTACAAATATCTCTATTATACTGACATTTCTAGTGAACCATACTCCGTTTTGATTGGCTACTAGACATTTTCCGCAACTCTTATCAGGTTCCGTAACTCAGTACGATGGTATTAAATATTTATGTTCCATCTCGCTGTCCCGATGTTCCAAATGGAAATCGGGTAATTACCCACTTCTGGAAGTATTTCCAGAAAATGTGGGTGAGACAACCAAATGAATTATTTACGTGAAAATGGTGGAAGACAATTTTATCGACGCCCACGTAACTTTTTGATGAATCAAATTATCATTTGTGAAGATGTGTATAAATAAAATGTATGGGAGTGTATATGCTTATTGATATTCCTCATTATACTTAGGTATATCATAGCGCAACCAAGAAATGTATATTTTGCTTTACATATTATTACCTATCCATCATAAAAGCTGAACGTTTGATTTTTTTAAAATAAAATATGACCGATCGGTTCACTGGACGTTCAATCATAGTGTGGTTCATTTATATTGGTTCTCGTGTATTTAAATCTAAATATTTATACGAGAGAATAGATAAGTATACTAGAGAAACATATACTTCGAAAATATAATGCAATAAATTCACTTACACGTAAACAAATGTTCATAAACAGAATTTCTTTCATTACTTACTGGTTGCTGAAGTCAGCCTCCATGGATAAAACTCGAATGGGTGACCAAATTCTATCTAATCTGTATAATTGACATTCCGTGCTTCATAAAGCGTTCAACTCGTTGTTTCTGATCCTTTTATAAAATTTCCTTACAAAGTAAAATGAATTCAAAGGACAAACTAAGGCTGAACCTTTGTTTAATTTTATTTAAAAACGGGGGTTGAAGTCTCTTCAACTTGAACCCACCAAAAAGAAGAATCACAACTCGTCGTAAATAAATGTGAAGGATAACGCAATTCAATTCGCCGTTAAATTTAATTGCGAACGATTACCAAGATCAGTCTCAATGCTCATGACAACCACGCTTTAAATGAATTATGGGATGTTGGAGCCACCCCCCGTGCTTAGGAAGTAATTCTGGACCAATTAGACGGATGAGTACCTACTGCCGCGTGACTGGGCTTCGAGATTGCGTTCCCGGCTGGCGAGATTTGTTACCTTTGCCTTTTTACTGAATATGAAGCTCAGTCTGGAACAGGCGTTGTTCTGATATCTGATCGGTAGGTGTAGCTCAAAATTCGGGGAAGAAATGACGCCGTCTTAGGTGGTGATATTAAGATCACAGTAGTGTGACGCCTAAAGTACTCATGACATAATTGTCAATGATTATGGAAAAGTCACTGCTAAAAATACCAGTGATTATATAATAGAAAAAGAAAAGAATATTTAGTGATATTTTAACATAGTTTTTCAACTGTTACAGAGACCAAAAAATACATAGATTTTTGTTACGAAAATAATCGCTCCTCTATGTAAATTACAAAGGTTTAACGACAATCGCTTCAATGGAACAAGCAGACTTGCTCTAAATGTAGGGTCATACTATAAACGGACTCCACTAAGAACGGAACATGAGGTACGGAGTGCTATGAAAATTACGATTATAATGTACCACAAAATTGGCAATATACCAGCAAATTCTGTAATATACCAATTATGAATGAAGATAAACCTTCCTATTGGCCACAGATACCTATCCACACATTCTCCATGACCGCCCAACAATAAAGTGATTCCAACAATCACATTTCCAATTTATAACATTCCAGCCCATACGAAACTGGCGACTGTAATTTATACGGCCTGCTCCAAAATATTAGTGTCGCCGTATATTTTTTTTACTAGTTCACCTACTTACAAGAGCGGCGATACAGTAGCGTACGCAAATAAATTGGCTGTCAAAACACATTCCCAAAACATGGACCAGTGGTTCGGATTGAATAAATCAAGCTCAAAAAGTCTTGTAAGACGCGGGAAAATAAATAAAATTTCATGCTACATACGTTATTTTCACGTTTGTGCCTCTTTGAAATTTTTGTGAAAGCAGGCAAATATTTTAACAAACGCGGTGAAAGGGTGCGGTTTTTAGGTTAAACGCTTAGTAAATATTCGATTGAAATATTCATGTGGCGGTATCAAATGTGAACGATCGATGCATGAATCATTCAATCATTTATATTTATTCTCGCGCATTTTAATCTAATATTTCACTGATGGTTAGAGCCATCAGTTTTAGTGCAGTGTTGTGAATATATTTTATTTAAATCTGTGCACACTATGCTAACACAGTTGCCTCCATTTTAAAATGTATTGGGTAACATTATTTTACAAAAAGTCATTAGTTGTTCGTATAATATGTTGCTGTTATACATACTGGTGGCAGTTTCTCCCGCGGGCACTATTTAACATGAAGTAACAACTGGTCGCGATAGTTGAAAAATGTTTCCTCATGTTATTGTGTTGAAAAATGACTATCCATCCGATATTTTTACGTTATTTTCGAATATCTTTGCATCTAGTCATCAAGACAGTTAAAATAATAAAAACATAACGTAGTCCCAAGTTGGTCTGGGACTTAAAAAGAATTTGCTAACGGTGTTTCTTGCCTAGCATGTCGTATAATGCGACTAATGGTATATGGGGTTTTGGGTTTGTGATTGTGTAGGCGACGAGCTAGCCACTTGTCACAAATTTTTCACAATTTTCCATCTAACCCAGCCTTTTGTTCAATTTTAGTCTGGGACTAAAAAATAATGTGCCATCTGCGGTTATTGCCTAGCATGTCGTAGAAGACGACTAATAGTGTAACGGGTTTTGGGTATGTGATTGTGTGGGTGACATGTTTGCCACTTGTCACCACCTTTTCACCATTTTCCATCTAACCCAGCCCAGTTTTGTTCACGGCTGAATGTGGTTAAAGGGGCTGCTGCCTCTGACTCTGCCTGCCCCTTCGGGGATTATGGGCGTGATGTTATGTATGTATGTTTTTATAACGTAGATGTTGCTTTATCTTCATGTTTGTAAACTTATAAAGAATTTACAATCTCTACGCACTAATTTCGTCTTAAGATGTCACTCAAAAGCAATGTCATTTCAAGTAACCAAAATTCAACAGATCAAACAAACCAGAAATTATTTTCTCGCCATTTCAAATCCTCAAACGCCGTTTTCGAAAACACGACTGCCTGAACTTTTCCTACAATCCGTGCTCGTATTTATTTCTCGCTATCACTGCGAAAAAAATAAAAAGCTAAACTTGAAAAGAACAGTTTTTAAGACAGACCGGAGTGGAGGCTGCAGTCTTTCCTGATTTTAATGAGATCGCCAATCTAATACGAGGGTTGAACCCTCCTCATTTTTTCTGTGTAAACGGGGGCGGTGTTGAGTGTATAGATTTTCGGTTTCACCTCACTAATTCGCGGAGTTTTTTTTCATAAATGCTACGAATTTGCGATTCGACTTTTTAAGTTGTGCTATTACTTATTCATGGATCGCATCATGAATATATTTAGTCGTTATGTATATGCATTGATGTATTTGATATTTAAATATAGCGTTTTCTTTCTAGCATTAAATTTTGTTCCTATTTTGATTCCGTTTTAATCGTTATGTTGTGTTCGGTGAGTATGTCATCAATAAGTAGTAAAAATTGTTTGTTGGTGAAAATTGGCGTTGTTAAACGTCGTAATTGCTATCGATCTGTTAGTAGCTAAACACTCTTGTTAAAGAAATACCAATTGAATGAACCACAAAGTTTTAGAATCCTGAGTCTATTATTTGTGGTATCTTCTAATTTCTCGTAATTGTTCCGTCAAATACATATTTCATCAACAACTATTCGTCACGATGCGATCGAATCGATGCCCTTTGGAAGCAAAATCTAAACCTACGCTCTGACGGTCGTCTTCACTTGCCAAGTTTAGGTCAAACACAAATTTCGTCGACCCGACACTCCGCAAACGAGGCAAGTTCCTCAAGTGGCGGCCTTGTTCCATTATAATCTTTCCTATTTACTGGCATCGGATGCGACTAAACGGGTCATAACAATAACTATTCACCGCAGTTAACAAGCAGCCCTGGTTGTGACGTCACTGTGCGTTATTTATGCGTCGTGCCGCGGACTAGACCCGACCTGCGAGTGCGTGGAGATTTATGCCTCCACATTCGAAATTAAAGTTTGTTTTGCCATTTTGGTCGTTACCGCGAAGAGGTTAAATGACTTTGCGTTTGTGGTGGAGTACGCGTCTCTTAACTGTGAGATATCGTGACCGTATATTCCTTACGCCGTATATTGACTTACGGCCCAAGCCTTTAGGGGACTGGACGTAAGGTACATGACACTTTATCGGCATAGCAAGAGTGGCCCACAGTCTCTCAATCCAGTGATCTTGATGTCCACAAGATCACCGGCTTGAGAGACTACGTAAATGAAAATATGAAGTGGAGATTGAATACATTGTCTGGCATTTATTTTTCATTTTTTCATACGTTGATCTGATTCTGTAGTAGCTATACGTTTGAAATGGAAATCAGGATTATCCATGTTTATGTCTTTGACACAAACTCGCAGTTTACAGAGAAACTTGTTTTATCCACTACTATTCATTTAGTTTTAGTGCAGGATCGAACACGCGCCCCATTCGCTTGTCGTGAACTCTTAACTATAGCACCGGGGCTCTTATATTCATAATTTCGGATTAGAACTCTTTAAACGCCTAAAGAATTCACTTTCCCCTATCTTCTATTTTACAGGCAGCAACACTCATTTGGAATAACAACTCCGTTTTGATCGAATACAATTAGTTGTCCGACGTAACTAATTCCATTACCCACGGAGGCACCAAAGGCAGTAATCTGCCTAACCCGATGTTGATATTCCGTCCGTCCGTCCAAAATGTTATGCAAATTCCTGCGAGTGCGGCTAAGAAGTGGAACTCGCAACCTGCTGAAGTTTTCACTGAACTGTTCAACTTGGACATTTTAGACTGAAGTGAATAAACTATAGAGTGAGATGGTACATTTTTATCTAGATATTGAGAGGAAGTACCGAAAACTAACCGTTTTACATTAAGTAAATAAAGTTTCGATCAATCAGAAACTCCAATCAAATAAATAAATAAATAATAAATAAATAAATCGACACTGACACACCAATTCCCTAGTTCCAAACTAAGCTGATGCTTGTACTATGGATACTAGGTGAACGGATAGACATACTTAAATACGTTTATAAACATCCATGACTCGAGTACAAATGTCCATGTTCATCACACGAAACATTTGCCCCTAGCGGGATTCGAACCCGCGACCTTTGGTTTCGTGGCCAGGATCTCTAACCACTCGACCAACGGGCCAGTCAGAAATTGATTTATGTTTCATATTTCGTAGCATACTACCATGTCATTGTTCATGAGAATGATTTTAAATGTTTGACATAAGGCTATACTATTTAAATCCGCGGTTTAATTATGTTTTAACAGTTAATTAGTCATTGAAAATCGATCTGTAGTCAGATGAATAATGGGTTATACAAAACCATTATCCAAAGTTATCTTAATGTGCATAAGTCGTTCACTTACCGCCTATTTAGTAGCAAACACCAACATTTTAAACGAACATGGTATGAGTCTTTACCATTGAGCTACCACTGCTGTTATCCGCCATCGCTGTAGCGATAGACGAATGACATAAATAAAAGAAGATCATATGAAAGTGTCCATTAGCCGTGCTCGCAGCTATCGTGACGCGTACGCAACACATTCGTTCCTCCTTTTACGGTGTGTTACGAAAGACGTATTAAATGAAGATTCAATATGTCGGGGCTTCGGGGGCACAGCGACACCATTAGGAAGTGCCGGCACGGAAACCCTCCGGAATGTGGTGCCTCGCTTTATAAGCCAGTAGACTTGCCTGGAAATGCGTGCATGTCTACTCCTATATTAAACTAGTGGGACTTTGCTAGCGAACTAGGCGAGATGTTGACCTGAAATGAGGGAAGACACACATGTTAATCATTTTTGATGATGTCATTAAGGTTATCTTGCATCAAATAGCTTAAAATAGTAAAACGATATTCAGACTTGATACGTGAATTCCAATACCTACTACATTTTCATAAATGCAAACTGAGACCAATTGCCATGATATTAATCATTATCTCCTGAAGCTAAAATACTGTTGAATTTCATATGCTACCAACAAAATCAAGGGTATTGGGTGCTGGTTTTAAATTAATTCAACAACTACACAGTGCAATGCGAATTGTTGTTAGTTAATATTATACATAATAAGGCTTTTTTATTTAATATTTTTTACCAAGATAATATCCAAAATAAGAAAATACCATAGACAGTTTTATTTAAAAGGAAGAAAGACTTTAACACTAATTTCAGCTTCCTTTATCATCTACAAGTTATTCAATGCTTTACAGCGTAGTTGTTTTACTGGCGAGTATACTTGCCTTAGCAAACGGACCACAGCTACAGATTCCGATGAAATGAAAGGATATGCGCAGTAGAAAAGCTCTCGACCTGAAGAACAGCCCAGAGGTGAAAATACCCACCAAATCTTTTACACTACATAAACTTCAACGCGACGAAATACGGCCACCGAATAATACAAAGTCTACATAGTTTATGGGAGGTATAACTGCTGTATGATTTTGTTAGTGGCTCGGCCTGATGCTAGTTCGGCAGTGCGGGATTTATGTAGGTGCTTTTGTGGTTACTGTGAAAAGGTTTCTTGGGTTAATGCGATTGCAGGCTGGGCGTATTTTGAGCGAGTATCATAGACTGCGTGGTGGAAGTGCTTTTGTGAAATGTAACGTATTTGGACACTCTTTAAAAAAAAACACCCGTCAATTTAGCTATTTTAAATGTATTTAAAAGGGAAATTGTAAAAAAAAGGAATCGTATATCTATAACTGCTAAGTTCAAAAATACTTATATATCTACCGTAGTGATACCGTTGTTAGATCTGAAATTGTTATTTGCTTTGTTATACTGGACAGTTTTTATTTAAACCATATATGACAATGCGCTCCTTTATGCGCAGCAAAGCTTTGTGACTATAAATATTCTAGGTAAGTGCTGCCGGTGAACTTTCTGTTTTGGGCCGATAGCGTTATGATTGTTATGACCTTTTTGATGGAATCACGAAAAAACAATAAAAGTCTGAACTCCCAGTTTTTAATTGAATCACTCGACATTGGCAAAAATAAACCTCGGCGAGATTTGTGGTCTATTGAAAAAATGCTAAGTCGCTAAATTCAAACAAAATATTTGAAATATGTTTTGACAATTATTAAAAATTATTTTAGCGGCCGACATTGAACATTTCTATTATCTGGGAAGACATCCAAATAATAAAACTAAATATATTATTAGTATAGTTGACAATACCTAAATAAAAATGTCATAATTTTTATTTATTGAGTAAACCTTTACAATAGTAGCTAAAATTAGTTAAAAATTACAAAAAATATTAGTGGTTAGTTGCTAATATAATGTAAGCTTCAAATCTTATTTATATTGTAAATGCCAACTAATAGCCCTGTTTGTCTGTCTGTTTTACGTCTTCACGTTTTAAATAATCGACCGCTTGTGACAAAGTTTGCGATGACATGCGTCATTAGCTTTAAGGATTATTCAACTTCTTCAACACAAGCACGATTTAGTAGCAAACATATAATGTTTTACATTGGTGTAATATGTATTAAAAGAATATAAGCGGATGGATAGAAGATTAGGTACGGTAGTAGCTCAATGGTAAGGACACGCGATTCATAACCGAGGGTTGCGGGTTTAAACTCGAGCACCTAACTGTGGATTTTTCAAATCTATGTACGTATTTATACCACTAGCTCGGCGGTGAGGTAAAACGTCGTGATGAAACCTGCAAATTCTAATAACTTTAGATTTATAACCATGATTACGAGTGTCAGACTGGTAGTCGCTTCAATGTAATTACCAGACTAGCTGAATCCGGTCATGGTTTTAGCGAACCCCGTTACATAACGCTAGGAAGATGATGTAATAAAATAGTAGATATAATCAATAACCCTTTTGCACTACCGACCTACGGTGGTAGAATCATATTTCTTTATCTGTTTTTAACGATATAAGTGTTTCTTTGAAACCTACATAAATAAAGAATATTTTGACTTTGACTTGACCCAAACCAAACATATCTAACAGATATCAATGTTACACAATTACCAGCCCTAGCACAACCAAATTTACACACACCAAATCCATTCAAGCTCCCAATAAAAACAAAGAATCCAGTCAAAATAGAATCTTCACGTCCAACAGGGTTATCAATCCGTCTGAATTGCGTAAACAACTTTTATAGCCGGAACGCGCCCCACAATCCGCATGTATCCGTTCAATCCGCGCGATTTGTCTCCGATCCGCGTGACAAATCTTCGCTAATAACAATTTGTAATCATTTGTTCTCGCCTTTTAATATCGCTTAGATGCCATCCTTTATGCGCGTCAAGCATGGAGGTGACATTTGAAATATTAATTTTGAACATGATTTGTAAGGTACGAAGTGAAGCAGTGCAATAAGGTGTTATCCGTTTGAGTGGCATATTTGATTAAAATCAAAACAAAATATTGAACGTAATGCTCCTTGAGTAATCTAGTGAATCAGTCAAACAGATTCGCTTTTACTAACATTCGAGTTCAGAGTTATGTTAAATCTCTAATAAGTTTTATCTACGACTGATTGGAAACTAGAAATTTTGAGATTGTTTACACATTCATAATTATTATCCAAAAGTGCAGATATCCTCACAAAATGGTTCCCATACCTGTGCAGTTAAGTGTGTATTTTTCTCTTGTTTGGAATGTTGCCACTCTAAAAATGGGTCCAGCCAGAATACCAGCGCTTCTGCGGCGTTATCTTGACGCCGCAGTAGTATAATGCTGAGGCAGGTATCCAATTGGCGCCAATCTGTTGCTTCGTGTTCATCTGATTTTCCTTTTTTTTTGTAATATTTTGTAAAATAATTCCCTTGTCAAATTTAGTTTTCCTGTGTATGTATTAACAATTGTGCGTCAAAAAAAATTATTTCTTTCTTCCTTTCCATACCTCCAAGCTAGTGGAGTGAATATGTACATACCTAGATTATGAAAAATCGCGAGATTCCTGTTCGGATTTGAATCAACGCACTCATACATTAAGCAGTAGCTTTCAACTAGCCGATAATGCATCTATAGCGCGGAATTACTTGGTGTTGCTTTGGTATATGGTATAATAGTATTTGAGATAATATTTGAGATAATCACGGTCAAAAAAGAACAACAAAATTAAGACAAAAAAAAAAACAAGAGAAACGATAAAATTCCCAAACTTTTACGAATGGAAATGAAAAAATAAGATCTGTATTTTTTACCTCCCAAAGAATCCAAGTATGAATGGATTGGGTACAGATTCGTCCAAATCTGTATCTGCTCGAACTCGAATAAATCAATAAAAAATAGATCTTGTGTTACTAGGAAACTTTCGAGACTTACAGAACTGAGCAACCCACTTGAGTATTTATTTTTAAAATGAAGATGAATGTTAGGGAGATTTATGCTTGGTCCAGTGAAGACGGATGCCAGTGAAATAACTGCCTACTAATAATCATGATCCTTAGCGGTCAGTATTATCTCTGTATCCTGTTCTCCTTTGTCTGACATAGGTATTTTTGCATTTTGTTTCGTGTGGGGTTATATCAGAAAACGACAAAAAAATTAATCTCTGTTCTGTATTAAAAGTGCCCCGTGGTTTCACCCGCATAGCTACCGTTCCCGCGGTAACATAGAAATATATGTTACGTGCTGAAAATGTAGCTATTCATTGTTCAAATCGGTCCAGTAGTTTTGAAACCTATTTAGTACAAACAAACAATAAAATCTTTCCTCTTTGTAATATTAGTATAGATTATATTATATTAAAGAATATTTTGTCCTTATTTTTTTAAAAGGAAAACGTTCTACAGTTCTAAATCCATCTGACATCAATGATATGGTGGAACCTTGTTGACATTAGCTATATTGTGACTGGAACCAACAAGTTCTCACACTATTGACTAATGACTGTTTTCATGACACCACACAGACACATTTATTGGACTGGATATATCCCATTGATCTTTCTGGAGAAACGGAATCATAATAAAATATGGTTTAAAAAAAATATTTTGAAAAACTAACTTTAGACAAATCTGAAGAGTCTCATAAATTTTTCATTCAAACGAATTAATTTTGCAAAATATTATAACACTTGTATAGTTACTAAAGCCACGAATATGTATCTGTATAAGTTTAATAAATATGTGTCGGAAGTTAAAAATTACTCGCAAGTAGTGAAAACAGATATTTTAATCTAATGTAATAAAAATAAATCGCTCATAGTAACAGTTTAATTCTGAAATTTATTCAGACCTTCTCAAACAAGTACAGTTTGTAAATATTCTTATGTCAAATGTCAGTTTGATGTATTATCAATATTTTTTTAAGTGACGTTTAGACATGTTTTGAAAGGTTGAGTAGCATAAATTATGGAGATTTAACATAAAACCGAAGAAAAACGTCTAAATTTAAGGCCCGTTTCAAAGCGGTAGTTTGTCGACAACACAAACACAATTAAACACACATAATAAATTACTAATGTGCCTTGGTCTCACGTCCATTATGTCATTAACAACAGAAGTGCACTAAATTAAACTAATGCGTTTAACGCTTTACACTTTCGACGATAATCTAATGTCTACTGGTTTTCAAATGTCTAAGTGCGAATTTAATACAATAAGCTTGCGGAAGGAAAACGTCGAAAAACCTGTACATTCAGACAACTAAAATAAATAAAATAAAAAAAGAAAAGCCTAATATGTCTTGCTTTTCATAATAAAATTTAAATTACAGTTTGCATGCAAAATCATTTACAATTTAAAATTTGTTTTACTCAATTAAAAAAAAACAATAAAATTAATATGATATGATTCAGACAACTATGGACGCGTAACTATAATTCAATTTCTAGTTTAAAGTCTAGTTCTTCAAGTTAAGTAAGTTCAAATAGTGGTCGTTTGTATGTCATCGTCGTCTTATTGCTTTTTCCTCAGGGCATCTGAGGTCGTCGGAAGTAAGCAAAGGTTTCTATGTAATAGCCAGAATCTCTTTAGACAGCATTTATATGTTTATGTTGATCTGGAACTTAGGATTGGGTTTGTGATTGTGTCAACGATGAACTAGCCACTTGTCACTACTTTTTATTTACAAGGCCTTCACCAAACTCCTATTTTTGGCTGTATTGGTGGTTCAAGGAGATTACTGCTCTTGGAGTCTGCCTATCCCATTGGAGATCGCGGGAGTGATAATACGTATGTATGTACGTTAGTAAAACGTATAGACCAGATGGTTTGTTAAAAGCAAAACCGAACCGGCAACGCCCAACAATCGCAAATCTCATAACTCAAGTTTGATGAACTGCGTTCCGTTTCACAAAATTGTAACGTCAACATTATATTGAGGAAACTATAAAATCTGGATAATCGTAAAAGCGAATTTGGGCGGCGGCCAACCGCCGACAATGAAAAATAATTCGACATACGGCCATGCCGGTCGGTGGGTCCGCCTGGAAACTTTTAGCGTTTTATTGCATTCTTGTAGCAGTGATAAATAAAGATCGGTGTGCGGCTGTTCGGGAATATGGCGAAGATACGGAGGACGCCATCATCATCTTCCTAGCGTTATGTCCCGTCCCTGGTTGGAGTCCGCTTGGAAATCATAGTTTATGGAATAATTTCTCGAATTAGAGAATCTGGTTATTGTACATTGAATCATAAGCCTTAGAGCTATATCTGATATTCATAACTTACGTACGGCGACCAGTAAGTTAAATAATTGTTAGACATCATAGTTGTTTGAATGTGCAGGTTTCGTTGCGATGTTTCCCTCATCACCAAGTTAATGGTACAAAGCAGATGTAACGCATCCTTAGTGAAGTTTGTGAGGCCCGTGTCCATAACAATGACACCACTCCGGTCCGGATAAAAGTGTCTAGGTATACTCATTAAACTGGAAACACATGGCGACGACTATTCATTATTTTTTCTTATCTTAACATATTCATCAATGGTTCAAAAACTTAGAACATGATGGAAATTTATGACATCTTTTGAGTTTTGAAATTAAGTGTAAAATCTATACATAGTATAAACCAAAGTCGCTGCTTCTGTCTGTCAGATTTCACCAATAGATAACAATAATAATAATAAATAATAAATTCTTCAGACTGACGCACCAATTGCATAGTCCCAAACTAAGCTTATGATTGTACTATGGATACTAGTTGAACGGATAGATATACTTAAGTACAAATGTACATATTCATCATACGAAACATTTGTCCCTAGCGGAAATCGAACCCACGACCACGGTTTCGTGGCCAGGGTCTCTGACCACTCGACCAACGGGCCAGTCATAGACCAATAGATAGAGTGATTCAAGAGGATAGTTTATATATATTATATTGTTTTATGCTCACCGTGCGGATCGGGGCGGATCGCTAGTATATAATAAAATTGAAATGGCATGGCCTACATTAATTTCACTTTATCAAGCCATTGCAACATTGCCGTTGGCAAGATGTGTATTTTGCGTATACATATTCGCACTAAATGTGGAAGTACTTCCTACGTACTAGGAATCTTAATTGATTCATTACAATGTTGGTTATGACGTCAAAAATTCATTAACGCCATCTCCTGACATGCATATTGGAACTCCTTTGACTGTCTTATGACGTAGTAAAAATAAGTTTGTAGTATACATGTCGCCATCCTTAACATATCAAATGTTTATCAACGTGCAGTCAAAATGCGGTAAGAAACTCATTGAATAATAATTTATTGTCAATAAAGTAATTATTGCGGTTACCATTTAAAAGGGTGTGTGTCGTAATAAGTGGATTGGGCTCATTAAAATTATTTACTTGTCAGCTTAATGTATCCAATTAATAATTTGACACGAGAAGTGATCTGAATAACAAAGCAAAATACGGTGCTATTTGGTGGCTAGGGTTGAACAATTATATATTATGTTTTAACGTCAAATCTAAACTAATGCAACAAAGCCTTGTTTGTTTGCCTAAACGTGCTTATGTCAAAATTCATCAGTCAAATTTGAAAAAATCTTCTTCTATTTGACAGTTTTCTTATAGAGGATTGCTTTAGGTTTAGATCGACCTGAATGAAGTTTATACTCTTCATATCTTCATACTTGGCGTGCTTCAAAGTCAAAATACTCTTTACATATATAGGTTTGAAGCAAACACTTATAAATCGTCAATTCAACAAGAAAATCAACTAATAATATGAATCTACCACCGGTTCGGAATGTTGCTTCTACCAAGAAGAAAACGGCAAGAAACTTGGTTGTAAACCTTGTCAACAACATCTTTTACAAAGGTGTATAGATCATATTTGCCTCTGAACCATGTCATGAAGTTGGCTTGCCAGACGCCAAAATATAAAATAACGATAAGGTAGCACCTGTTCCCAAGCATGATGCATGTGTCAGCCATCGCTTCACTCAACCATATTTAAGGGAATGTAACGACCCGCCACATAGCGCCACCACCCCAGCGACGTCATAGTGAGCATGACTACTCAAGCTTGGCGCGATAAAAAAATAAAAAAAAAACAGGTAATTGTATTCAACAAACCAACCATAGAACAGTTTTGTCTATTAACTAACATTTATCTGAGCTTAAACCACCCAACCAACTATTTAAAGTTTGTTTTTGTCTTTTACACTTACATAAATTACATTATGAAGCATGGAATTATACATTAGAGTAGGTACACATATTGTACTGTTAAAGTAACCTAACTGTTTGACTGCATATAATATACAAGCATAAAAGACAGCATAACTATGAAATAAAAAAATAAAAAAAACAGACAAACAGTATTTCAAAATGTCTTAGTTGCAGTTCTGTCAGTCTGTAAATTTGTTTTTTCATTTATATTCCAATAGTTCCTTATAGTAAACGTTTAAAACAATGCATTATAAACTTAACCTAAACTAAGCTCGGTTTACAATGTATTTAGTTGAAATACAACAGTTTGACAATAACCCTTCGATTCATACAAAAAAATTACCAGGTGCCAACCCTGCAGGTTACACTACGCTGGAGACAGGGGCGCACAAAACCGAATGCCTTAATTTAATATAAGTCAATTTGGGCCAATTTAATTTCGCGTCCATGCTGCCGCGCCATATCAATCGTGCCGTTTCGCTCGCACTCATGGAGGCGACATATCACCCTCTCGCATTGTTTTAGTCGCCGCTTGTACTAAGTTAGCGTTATTCGATGTTTCGTATCAATAACGCCGTGTGATTGGATTTTAAAATTTGCAGCGAAATAGGTTTAGGAAGCTTGAAATAGTTTGGTAGTTACGTTTGGAATAAAATTGGTTGTATGCAAGTTTTAGAGGCCCGTTTTTTGTTTTGAGGATTTTTTAATACATCTTTATTATAAGCAAAAAAATACTAATATAGGTATCGAACAAATATACCTATTAATACGTAAAATAAGTTAATTAAGAATTCATAGACGGCACATTTATCGATAGTTTTAGAAGCATTTAATTCTCTGCGCATAGGCTACCTTGGGGCCTCACATCAGACAGATCTTATATTTTTAACCGACTTCCAAAAAAAGGAGGTGGTTCTCAATTCAACTGATTTTTTTTTATAGATTGTTAAATTGCGATACGTACATTGTACAACTACTGGCCTCATCATTTTTATATTATTACTTTTTTAAACTTTTTATTATTTTTGTATTTTTAAGTTTAGAATTCTAATTTTATTTTTGATGTGAAGTTTTGTTTTTCTATCAGTCTTTTTACGAAGAAACGTCTGTGCACAACTAGCAGTTTTTATCATTGATAACTACATAATAAAGTACTTTTTAAATATTATATAAGTTTAATTTCTTAAGTCCCAGACCAATATAGGAACAATCCTTTTCGAAGTCGGTTAATAAATCAATTTGCGACTGCAAAATTATAACAGCTCAATTAGCGCGCTAAACATGTTATTGATGCAGCGTGTCCCGTGATTAATTGCTATCCCGCAAAAGACAGTTAATAACTTCACTTGATATATTGCTGGAAGTTGCTCACTTGAACTTAGGGAGTTTTCTGTTTAACTAAGTTACGGTATCATGCTTGGTTGTTGCGGAAAAAGTTTTGGAGTTAGCGTTCCCACTGTGTGTGTATGTAATAAATAAATATCCGACAACATCACATACATTGATCTGACTCCGAGCTAAGTAGCTTAAGCACTTGTGTTACGGATATCAGAATCAACAGTGGTATTACAAATATATACTTAAATATTGTATATTAACACCCAGACACAGAACAAACACAAGTATTCATCGTACGAATGTTTGTCCTGTCGAACCCACAACTATTGGCGCATGGGGCAGGATCACTACCGAATGCGCCATCGAGCATGTCAAAGTAATGAAGTATAACTAGACGTACCTACTGCATATGAAATATTTTTTCTACTTTAGGTAGAGTGAATTAGTAACCTTTGCGGGAGTTCTAAGAAGATCTTACCAAAATTGGACACGATCTAATTAATTTAGGAATTTATTGCGGACAAACATAAAAGTTTATTATTTTTTTAATTTATATTTATTTTTGAATAAATGCTCTTAGAACATAATTCTTATATTGTATCTCCTTACACAAAAATATCCTTTTGAAAAATAACAGTATCACGACACTAGTGAAATTAAAATGAAGTCGAGTTAAATTAAAAATAATAATGTAGACATTATAAATTCGCAAGTCCGTCATCTCGAAGTCTCTCCTTGTAGTTTGTAGCAAAATATTATTTAGCTTTGAAACAAAATCGCATCGTTAATTTCAACTAAAGTGACGTCTACTTCAGACACTCGGAATCAGGTTGCAGAAAAAATCACGGGAGACAGTTGCCGCGAACAGATGACACTTTTGAATCTTATATCAATATATATGTGTATGTCATATTTGCGTTTACTCGCGTCCTTAGCAATAGATAACTCTGTTATGGTGCCTCTAGACCTGTGCATGTACTCAAATCTGTGTGATTCGCGTCCATTAAAAAAAACATTCCATTCTGTGTAATTGTGCCAATTACACAGAATGGAATGTTTTTTTTAACTTAATGTTTTTTTTTACTCGGTTCAATGCTACTAATATGACTGTTTTTTTTTAAATATGCTATCTCGCGGTCAATTGGGTTCGGCCGGAAGAATTATAAAAATTCTTAGTTCCACACAGCTCACTTGTATGCTGTCAATGTTGGTGCGCCATGGCGCAATAATAAATGAATTAATAGAGCTTAAACATTAAGCTATGACTAACATAATGATAAAAGTTAATGCAAAGATTTTTAGCATGCATATTTGAATACGGCCATTCTAGAGCAATAAAGTTTCCTTCGTTTTAACGCGACATACGTCGATTGAAGGCATCTGCATATTACTATTCGTTCTTCATATTCGCGGTTCGCTTCAAGTGCGCCAGTGTAGACACAGTTTTAGATCCCGGCTCAGCTTACGTCAGCAATGCTGTCATTCCTTAAAACATTTATGATGTCTTCCGTTCCAGAGACATTCATATTCCATTCATTCACTCGCCTGTTAGACGGTCAATGGACGAATGTAAACGAATATACGATTTCAAACCTTGTTCTGTCCACACCTGTCATCATAGATGATAAAGTGAATTTGCGTATAGAGAATAGACTATCTTTAATGCATAATGTAGGTTACTTTAATAATTTAAACGTACAATATTAACTGTTCATGCCTAAGAATAAAGTCTAGGATATAGGATCAAGAAGTTGGCACGTGAGACAATGTTATGATATTTTGATACAATTTTATTACGCGTTATACGGACACTAAAATTAGCTAAGCGCTTGTCGAACTCGCAAATATATGGACCCGTATATTTAATTATTGAAACATGTATTAAAATATATTTTTTTAAATATATTACGATTCGAGTTCACTATATATACGAAAGATTGACTAAACAGATATACAATGCGAATATGGAAGGATGTAGGAGCCGCGGAAGGCCCAGGCTCACCTACCACGACCATAAAAACCGTAGAGCTTGTATGAAAGGGATTATGAATGTTGAAGAGGCGAGTGAGGTGTGTAAGGATCGTGCCATATGGCGTTCGGTTCTCTCTGCCTACCCCGCTAGGGAAGTGGCGTGAAGTTTAGTTAGTTAGTTATAGTGATAAAAAATTCAAATCTTTAAAAACATATATTTCATTGCTTCAGCAAATTGTAATTAGTGAACTATATGGCAGACCTATTCGTTCCAGTGTTTACATAAACCGAACTGAGTTACTCATTAGTCAGAGTAAGCACATACATATCATTCGACGTCACAACGTATGTGATCCGCATCGCGTTGCAATCTAAAAGGGTGACAGAAACAGTAACACTGTTGACATGTATCACAAGCTCAGCAAATAGAGAATTAGATGGTGAACGACGCAATGCTTAAGATAATAGAGGAGGCGGCATCAGCAAACGGCGACATTTAATATTTGCCACGCGTCACAACTTCGCACAAGGCGAGGCGACAACCCTCTCAAACTAATATTAGTTTCTCGTTTCATTCAAGCCACTGTAAATTTTACCAGTTTACTGTTTTGGCACAACGGTCGGGCAAAATTTAGTTTGCGGCGGCGAAAACCACAATCGCCAGACTTTACACCTTGGTCAGTGGGGCGAGGGTGCAGAATTGAATTAGCAGGGCGACTGGGGTACGACCGCTTGCAGTTTTGGCGTGTTTATGCACAGACCGGTGCAGTTAAGATGTATTGACTAATGAATGGGTTCCGCGATGCCGCCCTAATGTGACGCTGGCTTTTGGAGTTATGGCGTTCTTGTTTTTAATGGGTATTGCGTATTCTTTATTTCGTAACTAGTTTGATTGGAGATTGGAGAAGGAAACAGCTGTATTGAACAATATGGAAACTGTGTCAAAAGTTTGATAAACTTTTTCTTGATTTTAAAACTTTGAAATTATAGAGTAACGATTATATTGAGAATCACTGATTTAAATATAAATTTAACTAAAGTTTATTTATGTCATTTGTACACAGTTTGAGAAGAAATAGAGTAGATTGTACCGTCGTCGCAGACATGAGTACGATCATTATCTCGTCACGTTTATTTATTGATAAATCCTCTGTTTTTTTAATTTAATAACACAAATGAGTCCTAACTTTTTTCTGTTAAGTTTAAATCATTAAGTTTAAAATCCATCCCATTAGATACCAAATAAATAAAAGAAAAAAATATTACTTTAAAAAAAGTAAAAATCTAGCTTACTCGTTCGCTTGTGACGACTCAATGTTATATTGTGTGTGAAATTACTGACATTTCACGTGACAAACCGCTGAGCGGAGTAACCGTAGTTATCTTGCTTTGACGACTACAAAGTTATTCTAGGCTACTGGTACATCTAGTAATAGACCAAAAAAGGTCACATTTGTTGTGGAAGTAACTTGAACTTTTCGAAATGTATTGATGAACGCAATTGAAACATAATATGTTTCAGAAATCAGATCAGATGGCAGTCGATGAATTCATTGTCTTGGCTCCAAAAAAGGACGAGATTGGCGATTTCTCGATGAGACTCTCTTCTCGACGCTACGAAAATGTTAATAAGAGGGGAATGCATGACTTCATACTAAATATTCTTCAACGCTGATATAAACAAACTGTCCAAGAGAACGTATTGCTCTAGGCTAGGTCATGTATATTGTTGCAAAATTTTTAATATTTATATTTGTACAATATTTGTTTCTCTGGAAATTGTAATACAGCACGGCCCGTACCTGTAGATGTATGATCATTTAAATCGAACAGAACACATCACGTGTTTTAAATAAAGATTATTCCCCCAATTTACAACTAACATTTAAAAGCAACCAATACTCAAAGTTTCAGTTACTTTTTGCATAGCAAAGCCACCGTGAGTTGGCAATTGAAAATTTTCGCAGCACATTTGCCTGGAAGAAATTGAATCGACCAAACTTCGCCAATACGTCGCGCGATCAAAGTTCCATTGTGCATTCTACTTCGCGAAGTAACTTCCATTATTACTGTCATTTGCTGCATTTAAATGCATCATTTGCATAAGTAACGTTTGAATTCTCGACTCCGCAAGCTATAAGAGATACTTAGTGTCAAGTGTGGAACAATTGTCTAGACCTTGAACGCTTTAAAATGATATTCATAAGTGTTTTGGTTTGAGTTTGGAAACGCTCAACAATATTTTTTTTTTGTTATTTGAAATGCCAATGTAGTGAAGCGGTGGTAGCTCAATGGTAAGGACACGCGCCTCTTAACCGAGGAGTGCGGGCTGTGCGGGTTCAAACCCGGGCACGTACCTCTGGATTTTTCAAATCTATGTAGGTACGTATTTATACCACTAGCTCGACGGTGAACATCGTGATGAAACCTGTTAACCCCACTGCTGAGCAAAGTACTTAAAGGAATACTCGTATATGAAAGTATGAAAAAGTAGTAGACATGTATAAAAACCCTAACAATAATTAAATTCATAATACCTTGTGCGAATCTTATCTTGTGACCCTTTGCGAATCGAATGAACGTACTAGATAATGTGTTTCCAGTATTCACTATCAATGGTATGTACGGAGACCTACTTAGCCGAAAGTACACCGTCGTTAATGGTGTTACCTTGCCATGCATTAAGGAAACTATCAAGATGAAGCCAGATTGATTTGACGGGATCATGCGAAGAGGCAATTTCGTATTGCTATCGGAAATTAGCTGTATAGGTGTGTAGGTGTGACGATTGAAATGGGATGTACGTGTCTTGACGGCGAGTGTAATCGACGTTTGATGCTAAATATCAAGCAAAGGTAGTAACCCTGGTTTGACTTTTTTAATAGACTAATCCATTAAAAAGTAAAACCAGCGTCGAGCTTTGATTGAGAATCATTTTATGATGTTACTAAGCATATAATAAAGCACATTACACATATTACGCAAAATCGTTCGCATATTATATAGCCCTTTTTTCACGTCGGGTATGCTTTCACCGTCACGCCGTCCGAAGGCTGGCGGCGTTTGCAGGTGCTATTCGCAAGATTGTAGTAGTTTATACGCCACCTTCGAGCGTCTAAATAGTAGCACAGGATCCCATTTTACTTACTAGGTAACCGTTAAAGCAGTAGACCGCACTATAAGAAAGAGACCAACGACAAAGTTGGCAATAAAATTTACTAGAATTAAATGAAGTAGCATTTACTAAGTAGCACAAACCACAAGTCGGTCCCAAGTAATGTCTTCAAACTGCTCTACGCTGACCTGGCAGCAAAGTGCTTGTATTGTAAGCGCTGCATCGGCTGTTTATAGCTAATAACGCGTGCTACCTTCAAACGGGCAAGTGCGCTGGCCAATGAGTATGTATGCAAGTCTAGTGGGACCCAAAAGTACAGCCCACGGTGAGCGTGTAAGGAAGCAAGTCAACTAGGACATAACGTACAGTGCTTGTATTGTAAGCGTTCTACCTGCATTGGCTGTTTATATCCAATAAGGCGTGCTGCGTTCAAGGAAGCTAGCAGACTTGCCTATGACAAGCGAGTATGGAGGCAAGTCTACTAAGATGCAAAAGTACTCGTAGTTAAACGACAAGTTGTTTCGTCGGTGGTTTAGTGCTGCGTTCAAGCAGGCAAGATCACGAGCTCACGATGAGCGTGTTAGGTAGGAGGCAAATTAGCTGAGGAGCAAAATTACAGTGTTTGTAAGCGTTTAGCGCTGTATCGGCTGTTAATAGCTTAAACGCATGCTGCGTTTAAGCAAGCAAGCGCACTAACCTAAGAGGGTGTCTGAGAAAGCAAGTCTACTAGGAAGCAATAACATAAGTGTTATAAAAAAAGTGGGATGATAAGTGTTTTGTCTAGTGACACACTAACCTATGATGGCCGTCGAAGAAGTTCAATTTATTTATGTTATAGGGATGCGCAATTCATTAATAGTACCAGCTCCTCTTAGCGAGCTATGCTCAATTTTGCCTATAAATGGTTGCGTGTATATTACAATGGGCCTATATATTATGCTTCCGTTAATGTAAGACGGATACGGTATAGACATCGCTTGTCTCAGGTCGTACACTTGACTGTAAAGTATTTACGCGTATGAATGAGCATTTCTCAATCTTGGTTAAAAATGGTATTGCATAGTTCAACAAGTTCCGTGTGTTCAGCAGGTATAGATACTATTATGCCATATTTATGAGAGTTCGTTTTCAATGTACAGGATGTGTCAATGTTCTGGTATAAATTAAACTTGCTAAACTAAAACACACCTTAATTTTTGCGTATAAGCTAATGCGAGAAATTGTGATACGTAACCGTAAAGTGGTATTTTGATCAATTTATTTAGATCAGTATATATATACATATGTGTCATAACTTATAACTTAGCTACTAACTCCAAGTGTACTTGCCTTTATTATGTCTTATAAATGCTTATGAACATAACATATTATTGTTATGTATCTAAATATAAAACGGGGCACCAATATTAATATTAACTAAACGGAGGCACATAGTTTACAATGCCCATACGCACTACACATGTGACCTACTACTATATGTTCTTAGGGACAATCTTTGGTCACTTGCTTGAAGCAAGCACACTCAGTCATTCCAATAAGGCACCCCCAATATTAGCTGTAAACGGTGTGACATAGTTTACAATGCACGTACGCATTACATAGGTGCTGTATGTTCTTTGAGAACATCTTTAGTTACTTACATATATACATAACATCACGTCCGCCATCCCCGAAGGGGTAGGCAGAGTCACATGGGCAGCAAGCCCCTTTAACCACATACAGCCAAAAATAAAACTGGGTGGCTGGGTTAGATGAAAAATTGTGAGATAGTAGTGACAAGTGTCTAGCTGTCGCCTACATAATCACATACCGAAAATCCGATACACGATTAGGCATTTTTACGATTTGCTAGGTAAGGAACACAGTTGGCACATTAATTTGAGGTCCCAGGCCAACATGGGCCTTAAAAAGACTTGGGTTACTTGCTTCAAGTGCACTCGCCCATTCAAACGGGGCACCCCCAATATTGGCTATAAACGGTGGCACATAGTTTACAATGCCCACACGCACAACACAGGTGCACTGTTATGTGATCTTAAGGCGAGTGTTCACGGTAAACATGGCTCTGGCAAGTCTTGTGAGTTGGCAATCTTGGCGTGTGCATTATCTTGATTGAAATTGTGGGAGATGCATGTGCACTACATATGCGTGCTTGAATGAATGAGTGCTTGTATATTACTAGTTTAGTGTCATTTACAATAGTAAGATGACGTGATAGTATATTACGACTTGTTGTAATGAGTAAATTAAAATTATATGTGCAAAATCTTAACTGATAAGCATAAATGGCGCTCTGAAAAGTCACTGATACTTTTTTTTGCAGTCTGTTAAAGTGTAGCCTTTGTAACTACATAGATCATGATGAATTTATAGATCATCCATCAAATAGAAGAAATATTTTAAGCGGTAGAGTAGACAGTGGATACATTTTTAAACAAATTTGTTAAGATCATATTTTTTTCTTTTAGTTTTGCAGCAATTGATTAAAACACATCTGTAATCTTTCTTTATGGATTTCTTTAAATGTTTAGTAAAGTATGGAATTGCGTTCTCTTTAAATTGTTTGGAGTCTAGGTCTTTCCAAATAACACCATATCAAACTTATTGGTAAAAAAAATCATGGTAATTTTTGCTCGGATATTTCTATCGGCACCTATTTATTTATGTCACGTTAAGATTATTTATTTCAGCGTATATTAAAAATTATATACAGCTTTTATACATTAAATTGAGTTCATAGCCTTATGTTCGTAGAAATAAATAATTATCTGTCGTTCAATCTATGCCATGATGTTATGTTGCAAAGAATTTTGTAATTAATTACATAGATGGTATGAGATATTGGTCCATATTATACTACTAGGAATTTTAGGTACTTGATTGACATTATACTTCATGTCTTAATAATATTACAGATGTGATAGTAAGTCTGTTTATTATGTTGTTATGTTTCCTCGTTTGAAACCATTCGATTAAGGACCATTATAAAGGATCTTTATAATGGTCCTTAATTAATGAAAGGTATTTAAATTAAATGCTATGGGTTGGCTAGTATTATGTGTTCGTACTTGGAGTTAAATAGCGTGCTAGTGTGACCAATTTAAAATTATATCAGATAATATATTTAAGTTCGATCACCCATCCTATTTTAACAACTGCCAAAACCGCTTGCATTTTAAACATTAAACACTCGAGTCACTGGTTTACTTCCACGACTAAAAAGAACCTTCGTCTTTTTAGAACTCAAGCGAAATAATAAGTCGCCATGCATTTCAGTGACAGGTACGTGTCGCCCCACAAAACTCTACCTTATCACGTTAGTCTTAAGGTCTATTAGTTACTGTCGGGTGTTGCCAGATAATTAATATTCGAGTCTTGGGGCCGGACGCGTCACAACCCGTCAAATATTTGCGCGCCTTTATTTCATATCTCGTAGTTGTATGGCGGTTTACGAGTTTAATTTTTGAGGTTCACTGGGCCGATGTGAAGAAATCGCTGGGGTGGAAAAATTTAGGTACACATTTTACTTGGGGACATTTTATATATAAATTTCATTTTATATATAAGGTTCGTATTTATCGAACTCGTTAAAGAGATAAAATAATTAAATTGTATCTGAGGGAAGTTATAAGGATGGATGGACAGGTATATAGGGATATGGTAATGAGATATAATTTAAATAAATCAAATACATATTGTACAGGGCTGTAACGACTGTTTTGGTAAGTTTCTGTAGATTTTGTTTGTCTGTGCCGTTCTAAAATGTCAGGTATTTTTATTAAAATATTATTAACCCAAATTAAAGACAAAGAATTACGTAAATTGCTCGCTAAGAAGACTAAATGTTCATTGACTCCAGTGAACCATTAGCATCAGACAAGCGATCTTCTGGCTTATCGCCATAAGCAAAAAAAAAAAAACATACTAAGCATTATTCTCCGTGTTCTTTTTTTAAAACCAATATAAATAAAAGTCATTTTCGCATACCACCAATAAGTGAGGTCCAAAGCGCTAATAAGTATACAAGGTCATTAAACAATTAACCTTATAACAATGAGATAAGAACTATATTTCACATTTCGCCGGTCGTGTTGTGCATGTCAAAGTTACCGCAACGAACAGGTTGATAATAATTCACATTACGTACGACAAAAAGGTGTGAGGTATCGTCATTGTCAACGACTTTTACATTTTTTCTTTTTTTTAAATAAGAATTGTCTTGCATATTTACGACGCAAAGATGGTTAGGATATATTTATCTTCTAATCTTAAAAAAATGTCTCATGTTGGTCTGGGAATAAAAAAAATATTTCTTGCCTAGCATGTCGTAAAAGGCGACTAATGGTATATGGAGCTTGGGTGTGTGTTTGTGTAGGCGAAGCTAGATTGTTCACAATTTTCTAGTTTTATTTGCATAATATATGGCTGAGTTAAATGGCCCTGCTGCCCCTTTGACTCTGCATACCCCTTCGGGGATTATGGGCGTGATGTAATGTGTGTATGTGTAATCTTAAGTAAAATATTTTTTTATACTTGGCATATTCGTTTGTACTGAGGTAAACCGGACATGTATACTCGTCTCACGTGCAAGGTATTGATTCAGATCCAACTGTCTTTAATAATACAAACATCAAAATAGATACTAATGCATACTAACAACTACTATGTGCTACACAGGTGAATGAAATATAAAGTGTAACCATAATACAATTCAAACGATAGTGTAATTTGAAATGTTTCACATCCCTTTATTTTAATAAACCACTTCGCAAAAAGCAACCGGCTTAAAATACTCCCTCTCTTATTTCAGGTAAGCTGCCAAAACACAGTGAAAACTGGTGAAAGATTTGTAAGTTTCTACCGACTAAGTTCAATAGATCATTATTATAACGATGAAATGCGACACGTATCGAAAAACTTTTCATCTCGCAAAGTCCTCGCGAACTCACTTCATCGTAAATAATATCGCCAATACGTTTAGAAAAGTTAGAATCAACTTTTGTTTCCACGTTTTGCCGCGAGAGGCGCTGCAGTAGTCACAATCGAGAACCATTTGCCGGTAAGCAGAGGGTTCATATCGAATGTAGGCTTGCTTTCTCATTGTAGAAGTGCGTGTGGAAAATTGTAGATGGCGCTGTCTAGTAATTTGTGTAAAACGTTTATTGTAGGTACCCATTTACGTATATTACGAATAGTGGCATTGATTTTTATATATATTGATTGTACCTAGGTACATTGCTTTCAAATATTTAATAATCGCCTGTTGCCACATATGCAGTAGGTACACGTACATTAGCATCATTTCTGTAGATATATGTAATTTAACATATTATCAGGCAGACGAGCTAGTCCAATCCGATTTTAATTTTGGATTAATCGTTGTTGCTCGATATTGCTGTTTGACTGCCTCGATGTGTGCCAAGAAATATGGGTTTCGATCCCCACCCAACAAACATTCGTGTGATAAATACTTGTGTTTATTCTGTGTCTGGGTGTTAATATTGAATATATTTAAGTATAAATTTATAATACCACTGCTGATTCTGATATCTGTAACACAAGTGCTTAACTAACCTCGGAGTCAGATCAATGTATGTGATGTAGTCTGATATCTGGTATTGCTCTTCTGACTCTCAATGGACTTGTACATAAGGGGTCTTCGGGGATTGCGGGCGTGATTTTGTGTATGTATGTAAATTATTAAGGACAATCTTTTAGATAAGATGCTTAATCTGACCCCTACAAATTTCATTAAAATCTATTTACAAAACTAGCTGAACCCGCGCACTTCGTAACGCCCCGTTCTCGGATTTTCAATACCCATATTTTTTTTCCCGCGCAACTTTTTTATTTTTTTTCTGTCACAAGAACCTTTACCTGACAATAACAAACACAACTAAACAAGAATTAGCGAAATCGGTTCAGCTGTTCTCGAGATTTGCGCTTAGTAACACATTCAGCGATTTATTTTTATATTATAGACTAGCTGTGCCAGCGGTGTCACCCGCGTTTATGGTTAATATTATAAAGACTATTTCCGTCAAACATGATTTCTATGTAACTTTAACCATTAAGGCTGCACACGCGACGGAAGCTTAAAAAATGGAGTAACTTCTCCCCTTTTCCCAACATTTCCCTTCACTACTCTGCTCCTATTGATTGTAGCGAGATGAAAAGTATACTATAACCGGCCCAGGAGTATGAAGAATAATTGTACCAAGTTTCGTTAAAATCCGTCGAGTAGTTTTTGTTTCTATAAGGAACATACAGACAGACAGACAGGCAGACAAAAATTTTACTGATTGCATTTTTGGCATCAGTATCGATCACTAATCACCCCCTGATAGTTATTTTGAAAATATATTTCATGTACAGAATTGACCTCTCTACAGATTTATTATAAGTATAGATGAGCACTTAAAAAGTCGAATTTTATTAACACCGAGATTTCTACCGGCGCAAAAGATTTAAAAGTCTCGAATCTTTGCCCGTAACGTGCACCCTCCTTCATTGTCGCTCTAGATATTTGCTTTCACAACCCGGAATTCTTATATCCGCCAGCTTGTGACCTTATGCATTTCTTATGACTCCCCCCGAAAGCTTTTGAGACAAATGTACTGCTATTTAAATGGAATATTCAGTATTGTAGCATCCATTGTACAAATTTCTTATTCAATGCTTAAGCAGAATACTTGAAATGTACGGGGACCTTTTCTAACGATGTTTGCATTTACTTTTGTTGACAGCTCTTTGTTATGGCTAGTTGGATTGTGAGGGATTAATAAGTTATTGGGATTTCCGGGTTGAGAGGGCCAATTTGGTGAGTGACAAAGCTGATGGGATAAATTGCATATTTTATATAATATATCTTCTTCATGTTGATATGTATGAGTTCTGTTCAACAGACGTTAGAATGGAAGTTACGCTGTTATGCATCAAATATGATTCATTAATCCGGGAATTGCTATTGGGGTGTTGTCATTTAAAAGTAAAGTTCGTTTTTTTTTTCATATATATATATCAAGTGGCCTAATCACACAGTAAACATTGATTACCATGTTCATTACCCAAACGTTTACAGGATTCGAATCCATGGCCTTTGAATAGGTGAGCTGGGTCTGCCCAGTAGATCAAGCATCCCGTCAAATTTGTTGTTAGAACTCGCAATAATACTACAGATTCATTCACTACCATACCTTCACTAATATTCATAAAATATCCTATAGAATTTGTGTGTTAGCAATAATAAAAATTTTTGGTCAGCATTGATAAATGAAAGATTGGCAGATTGACCATGCGAGACACAATTTTAAATTATTGCTTAAACAGCAGAATACGAATGCTAAAGCAAAATTCGACATGTCCCATGTTGGTGTGGGACTAAAATAATGTGTCAACTGTGACCTAGCATGTTCTAAAATGCGACAAATGGTATATCGGGTTTTGGGTATGTGATTGTGTGGGCGACAAGCTAGCCACTTGTCACTACTTTTTCATAATGTTCCTTCTAGCCCAGCCCAGTTTTATTTTTGGCTGAATGTGGTTAAAATGGCTTGCTGCCCCTTTGACTCTGCCTACACTTTCGGGGATTATGGGCGTGATGTTATGTTTGTTTTTTTATGTTCAAATTCAACTTTGTATTTTTTTAAGCTAACAACAGACATGGCACCAATCACGCCTGTAATCTCCGAATGGGTAAGCAGAGTCCAACGGGCAGCTGCCCCCCTTAACCACATTCAACCAAAAATTAAACCGAGCTGGGCTAGAAGGAAAATTGTGAAAAAGTTGTGACAAGTGGCTAGCTCGTCACCCACACAATGACACACTCAAAACCCATGCTACATGCTAGGCGGGGAACAGTCCGCACATTATTTTTAAGTCCCAGACCAACATTTATTTCCTATTATAGTACCAAATATTTTACTTAATACAAAAGTGATCAAACAGTTCTACTCGAACATTCGGAATATTTACAAAAGCCTACATTGATAGAGCAAACGAGCAACAAAGAGATCTCTTTCTTTATAGTATTAGTCGGCTGTGACCACGCTTAAAGTAAATTAATTGGGTTAAGACTATAACAGTACCAGCATTGTTACAAATCTCGTTTCCTCGTCCACAAATAATGTTAACTCCCAACCCTTTAAAGCCGCAATCCGCCATTAGCCTCAGAGAAGCTCACAATATAAAATCCAATAATAATAAAAATCATTACCATGTCGCGGCGAGATATTGAAACCCGTAGTCTATTCCAGCAACCGCGATCACGACTCAAGATTGCATTTAAATGTTTCATTTAAGTCGTCCAATGGCTTGGAAACGGTTTAGGAGGCGGCGGGAAAGTCCTGTGGGAGCATTAAAATATGTAATGGGCTAAAATAACAGATGGTCTGCCTCTTGCGTAACGAACTGTAAGATGGACCTCGGCTCCGAAGAGGGCCCCCGGGCAACGCAATGTTAGCTCAGGGACACGTAAGTTGTTTGCCTAAAATATTGTTATTTACCTATCATTTTTGTAGCAAATCTTCCCGATTATCCGGGCTTGTTTACGAAACAAAGCGTCCTCTGAAAGGGACAAAGGGAAAGCCTTAGATGTATTTCCAAGTTTGTATTTTGAGAAAAATAGATGGGAATGATTCGGTCTCGCCCGCGGCGAATACAACCGCATTCCGGAAGATAAAAGTGCTGGTTTCGGTTAAAATACATTTTTGTCTCTTTGCCAATATGTTCGCCGAATAAACTGTGCTATTGATAAAGATACTGAACGGTACAGATATAACATGTACATGTATTATCTATTTACTCAGTATCTATTTAGGTATAAAGAGGAAAACGGACATTATCCATTTACATTAGATATTTGGCATTAAAAAGATAAAATATATCCAACTACATCACATACATTGATCTAACTCCGAGGTAAGTAGCATAAGCACTTGTGTGACGGATATCAGAATCAACAGTGGTATTACAAATATATTCTTAAATATTGGATATTAACACCCAGACACAGAACAAACACAAGTATTCATCACACGAATGTTTGTCCTGGGTGGGGATCGAACCCACAACTCTTGGCGCATAGGGCAGGGTCACTACCAAATGCGCCATCGAGCCAGTCAAATATTAAAAAGATATTAATATACTCTTAACTGTTTTAGATGATGTTATTGTCTACATTATTCTAGTATTTTTAAATGTTAGTTATGCGACTTTCTATTTTTACCGCATAGAGCTAATATGATATATTACTTGTATATATTTTCATATTAGTATTACCTTAACTGTATCTACTGTTACATATTACTTTTAACAGTATCTACATGTTTGAATACCTTTGCATATGTAGTTTTAAGTTTTACTCAGTACTTTATACAATAGGGATGTTGACTGGCTAGTCAATTGATATATTTTTTAAGAGCTGTCAAAACGAAATCACTTCATAGATTTTGTATGGGCTTGTCAACGTGTGACGTCACTAGTTTGTATAGTCAATTGACTTAATATTAAGCAGTTTTTGTAAAATTAAAAATCTTAGACTTGATATGATACAAAATCAATAAGGCTTAACAGCATACTACGATACTTTCTTTTTCAGAATTGATATTTCAAAATTAAATATAAATGGTGTCAAGATCCCCATTGCGATAGAAGCTTTGTGGTAAAGAATACGAAATTCGCTACATACGATATCGGTTTAAACAAGGACACGTACCTCTAAGTTTTCCAATCTAAGTACGTATATTACAGTCACAGAATCTTCCGTTTCAAATAACTATGGATATGAAACCATGATCTAATTTATCTCGCTCCCCTCTCTTAAGGTCGCAGTCGCTTTAAACAAAAAAACACAAGTATTCACGATATGAATGATGTCGTAGGTGGGAATGGAACCGATAACTCTTGGCGCATAGGCCAAAATCACTACCGAATTCGCCATCAGATCAGTCGAAAAGTTTCTCGACTTCTAGTAAAAGTCTATTTTTTTCACACAAAATAAACACATCTGTCTTTAAAAATACCACCCCTAACTCTACAAATAAAGGCAGACGACCTCAAAATCAATCATCCAACCCTAAATCGCCTTCGCATTATCTTACCGAATAACCCTAAACGTCTCTACGGGCCGACCCGCGAACAACGGTAGTGATGGGTTGCGGGCGGTCGGAAACTGTCGGACTAAGTCGGTGTTTTTGAAGTTTTTGGTTGTGTATATACGAATTGTAGTGGGTTGATTCTCGTATTTATTACTAATTATCGGAATTATTTCGAATTTAGCCGTGAAAACGTAAATTAGACTGTATATTACAGACTAATTTTTTGTAACTTTCTTCTCGGTAGAATCAGCATTCCGAACCGGTGGTAGATTCACATTGCTCTAAAGATTTTGTAAGATTGACGATTTATAAGTGCTTTTTTTATGGCCTACATGAATAAAGAAATTTTGAATTTGAATTTTTAATTTGAATTTGAATTTGTAACTACGGCTGAACTACAAATTTACTATTTCTAAGATGTTTTCAGGGACAAATTACTGATAAGACATTAATAACACTTTAATACGGTAGCAGGCCATACTTAAGGTACTTATTTTTCTTATTGTTTATTTATACATATGAAACAAACGCATGGTTACCAACACACTTAGGATACCTCTCTGTGTTTTGGAAATGTCCATAGGCCATAGCGGCTGCTCACCATTTACCAGGTTATTTGTCACTATCAGTAGGATGAAGACTTTAAGTATATTATAACGAGTAGTTTACACAAAGTATAAAAAAAATTCAGTCGAATTAAGAACCTCCTCCTTTTTTTTGAAGTCGGTTAAAAACAAAGTCGTCATTTCTGTCTGTTCGCTTAGATCTTTAAAACTTCGTAAGGAATGTTGATGCAGTTTTCACCAACAGATATCGTAATTCGAAAAAAATATGTATGGCTTGGAGCCGGGGCGAGTCGCTAGTACAATAAAATCTATATGTTTCCTACATTATGTAGGCGTAAAACCTAACGTTTTTCCAAATCACATTACCACATTCAAACGACCAATAGACATATTCCCCACAACACTAATCGCGGGTCCCTCGTCACTCACGGTAGGGAAACCCTAATTCTTAGGCGAGACATTAGGAAAAGCATTAGGAGTTACTAAATCAAGCAGTGGATGAGTGTCACCTGTTGGTTGGCGAGATAGCCGGGAAAATAAATCAATCATTCAATAAGGGTCCCGGGACGCGACGATTTGTCATGCGGGGACCACGGTAATGTCGGTGTTGCCGTTCAATCGACTTTTTGTGTACTCGGCCTGGTATTGTATTCGATTTTCTTCATAAAGATTCGATTCGATTTATAAAAAGGCCTGGAACGATTTTTTAGTGTCACTTCCTTAGAATTCCTACGTTGGTCGGGGTTTTAAAAGAATGTGGGTTTCTTGCTTAATTTTTGTAAAAGGCGACTAATGGTTATCGGATTTTGGGTTTTTGTATCTGCGACAGGCTAACCGTTCGTCCCTATTTTTCTCAATTTTCCTGCTAACCCAGCTCATTTTATATTAGCCCAAATGTATTTTCACATCTGCAAATACTTCGTTTTCAACAACAAAGAAAAAAGAAACATTTGTCGTATTAATTGTCGTTTGAATTTTTCACATTCACTATACTATTCGCGCTAACACCTTCGCCGAAAATATAGTATGATGACGTAACATATGAGTTTAGGTAAGAGGCAACGTTTTATCCGCTTTTAAGGGGAGAGGGTTGAGGGCGAGGGGGAGGCGGAGTACGTAATACGGTAATCCCGGACAAGTTGTTTGTAAGCTGATGTTAAATACACGATGTTGGTACCTACTACTATAGTCATCATCTTCGCAGCGCTGTAACTCGCACCTAAACAATAGCAGGTATCCAAAGTCTCTAGACATCATTCATTACGTCAAAGTTTACACTTTCACAAACTTACTCTAACATAAAACCTCTCACTAACTAAAGAACACGAACTTGAAGAAAAAAAAAACTTCACCTTACTTAGGTGAGGTTTTTTTTTTGGTTAGAGTCCGTTTGAATAATGATTCTAAATGTTATCGTGTCTGTTCATAACACTGGTTCGATGGCGCACTCGGTAGTGACCCTGCCCCATGCGCCAAAAGTTGTGGGTTCGATCCCCACCCAGGACAAACATTCGTGTATAAATACTTGAGTATGTTCTGTGTCTGGTTGTTAATATACAATATTTAAGTATATATTTGTAATACCGCTGTTGTTTCTAATATCCATAACACAAGTGCTTAAGCTACTTATCTGGAGACAGTTCAATGTGTGTGATGTAGTCTGATATTTATTAATAACATTGAAGCGAGTGCCCTGATTTCCATAAACTTGGATAAGGGAGACAGAGAATTGGTATCGTGGTCAAAATAGATCTTTGCTGATGAGATTGTGCAGGTCTCCGCAAGATGTTTTCTCACGCCTAGTGGTATATACAAAGTTAATTATAGGTTATGCGCAACTCGTTCTTTTTAACTCATTATTCTAAGGAAGCAATTTGAAGGAATGTAAAAAAGGAGCTGTGTTCTATAGTTGGCTTAATATTTTTTATTATTCTCTGACTAACCTGAGTAGTCATGCTCACTAAAATGTCGCTGGTGTAGTGGCGCTATGTGGCGGGTCGTTACATTCCCTAAAATATGGTTGAGTAAAGCAATGGCTGACACATATGTCATACTTGGGAACAAATGCCACCTTTGGGGACTGGTTTGCTCTGGTCGGGTCATGTTTTTTGGTTTCTAATTTATATATGTTTATTTTGATGGTAGAATCATATAGCTTTACCTACCTGTATTTGACGATTTATAAGTGTTTCCTTGAAACCTATATATAAATAAAGAATATTTTGACTTTTGAGCTAAAAAATTTTTTATCTTTCATACAAAATAGTCAATCAGCTGTTTAACTTTTGTACAGAAAGATAAAAAAAATGTTTGCTAAATGTTTTTCTAAAACCCTTTAATTAGTTCCTTAGAATAATGAGGTATATGAGTAGTTAAGGTAAGTATATAGATACTTACTGATAATACGTACATACTAAAATAAAAATAAAATAGAGTCCGATTGACGCTGAATGTTAGCAAACTAGAATTTGAGCCGCACATCCTTACCACTAAGTTACCGGCACCATATTACGACCGGTACTATTTTGCGTCGTACTACGTCTAGCTATGCTAGAAGCCACGATTCCTCGTATCTACCAATCGCTCTATCCACTTCTCCAGTCTACAATTACGTCACGTTAATTACACTTCAGCGCCCTCTTTCATCGAAAATTACTTCATCTACAGCTCCGATAATTATCAGGCACAATTGAACAATTATCTCTCCATGGGGTCAGTAAGGATTTTGACCGTTTTAACAAATTGCACTTGAGCAATGAAGGAGGAAAATACCGTAAAAAAAACGGAGTTTAATTAAAGTAAAATTTTTATGAGAATATCTTTACGACGTTTTCTAAGTATTTTGCAATTATTTGATTAAGTTAAAGAATTTTACAGTCTAAAAATTCGTAAACTAATGTGTAAATACAGGCTGGAAGATGATGTGGGTGTTTTTAAAAGAATCTATGCTTATTTTTATGTTTACAACATTTTTTGGACTGTAAAATTAAGTCAGGTGTAGACCATAATCCTGGATTTAACAAGTCTGGTTATTACATTCAAATAATTGACCATCTGACCTTCTTAACTCTTAGTTAAAGGACCTCGAATCTAGATTCAGATTACATCCATAGTTATTTTTGAATGTGCAGTTTTCCTTACTATTTTTTTCCTCACCGCCGAGTTAGTGGTATTTATTATCCGAAAATAGTTTTGAAAAATCTCCAGTAAATAATTTAAAGTATAGTAATTAAAAGTAATTAATAGTGTACAATCAAGCACGTACTGCTTGGATTTGAACCATTATCACTCGCAAAAGAGGTGCATGTTCACACCATTGGGCTATTACAGCTCTATCCGATACTTATACCGTCACTGACAAAAACGGACAACACAAACGGAATCATGTATTAGTGTCCTAAACCGCTATGCCTAAGTCCGGCACGTTCCTGGCCACGGACGGGACACACGTAAGGCGCGTAATACGTAATGTCACGTATGTGTTGGTAAGCTGATCTCCGGGCGGCAGGTAGCAGGACGAACCACTAAAAGAACACGTTACTTGCCGGGACACATCAAGACGGTAGTGTTGTGCTTTGTTGTTGTTGTCGATAGTTTTAATTTGGCACGTTTTTTTAGATACCTTATTCGTCCAGTGATCATTGGAAATCTTTTTAATCGAACATTTTTAATTGAGTCTTTAATTTTTCTTTATTTTATTTTGCAACTTTAGTTTTATTAATATTATTGTTTTTTTTTCTTGTTACGGTTCTAAATTTAAGTTTATTACAGGTATGTTGTATGAAAAATTGATTATAATATAATGTACAACTACATAAATAAAAAGTTAATACGCATTAAAAACTAAATCAAAGTAGTGTTGAACATGTCAACTCAACACTTAATATTTATCGTGACGAATCGTTTCTATTGTGTCCAATAGATGCGATTAGACACGCTTGTTTGTATTGAGGTACATTTGTAGTGTGATGATAGATTAACTTTTTATTCAGATATCACTTTTTATGGCACGAAACGTTAACAGTATGAAATTAGGATTATGTAAAGCATATATAAGAAAATCATAATACATGTAGCGAAGCAACTGAAGCCTTATTGTTAATTTTTTAATATAATTTCTTTTATAATTCAAGGAGCGATAATCTACATGAACCACATTCAACCAAAAATAAAATTTATTCAGTTTAAGTTAAAGCTATTCATAACAAACGCTAATAACAACATCGTCTAAAACTTTCCAAACACAACTATCCAGTCACCGAAAAAAAAACAAATAAAATCGTCGTGAGCTAACGCCACGCCCCCGCACTACTGGTGGGCGGCGGGCGGACGATTAGCCGCGGTGTTTCCCTGGCCGCCTTGGAAATAGAAAATAAAGGCGGCGTGACGCGACCGCTTACATTCACACGTGCGGCTGGCGCGAGCGCTGCCCGCTCGCTTGCTGCGTTCAAGCTACTTGCCTGACAAGTTGGATATGCTTTTTGTTTGAAATATATGTCAGATCAGATCGTCTTTGCCCAATCGACTCTGGCTCCCTTGAACTGTTCTGCATAGATTACTGATGATTTTTTTTATTCGATTTATAATTGTAAATTTCTTGCTCTGCTCTATGCTCACCTTGGTCGCCCTCTTCCTCTTAACCTTCAAAAAATGTGTATAACATCGCTCTGTTTGAGACGCCACCGCTTACATTCATACGTGCGGTTAACGTGCGCTGCCCGCTTGCTTGCCGCGTTCAAGCCACTTGCCTGATGCTATGACCTCCTTGGACTGTTCTAGGTCGACTACTAATGCTTTTTTTCATTCAATTTTTATAATTGTAATTGTTTTAGAGTAAAATAGTGAAAGCTTGATAAGGTTCCGGCCTGATTTGCATCTGGATCCGCCCTTGTGTGTTCAAGAGATTGATAGTTATCTTCTTCTCTTGTTCTTCTTACCTGGGCTGGGCAACACGTATTTCTTATCCACACGTTTCGCCCGATCAGTCGTCATCGAGCTATCCACACTAATTGATTTATTATAACAAATCCAAGTATCTCTCTCTCTCTTTCAGCCTACAATCATTTACACATATCGCTCTTGTCGTGACGCGACCGCTTACATTATAACACGTGCGGCCTGGCGCGGGCACTGCCTTCTGTGTTCAACAACTGGCTTAACTTGCTTAAAGTCCGACTTTATATGCATTCTGTCCGCGAGTTCAATAAGCACATTAGTCCTAAATCGTCATACTGCCTTGGATTCGGCACAGCGCGTTGTCCTCTTCCATACTCTTCCGTCAGCATCATGGAGCTATAAATCCATTTGCGATGTGTTAATTCTTATTTATGTGAGCAATTCTACTTCGGCAGCGGGTTACTATGCGATTTCCACTATGTGAGGTTACCCTGATAAATATTAACGCCGAGTTTTTGTTTGCAAAGTTTATATTTAATTCTTCAAATCATTTCTGCAGCTTTTTGAAATTCCCTAACTTAATGTGAAAATAACGTTTCATTAACTTAAATCTAACTATATATGTGAATAAACTGTGTATCACTAGTCAACGTATATAAAATGGCTAGATATTCGTATTTTCTCATGAGATTTTAACATTAGTACTGGATAAATATGGCTCTTGGCGTCCAATTACACAAAGGCCATTGAAAACACTCCTACTTAATTAGGGTAGGCGGTTCAGTCGAGATAAAAATAGATGGGCGTAAGAGGTCTTATTGAGTTAACGTGAATATACATATAATGTGATGAAGTATTTTGCTTTGAATAAGGACATAAGGGTGGCTAGCGGCTGACCGTTAAATAATTTCCAAAAGCTTTAAACAAAAACATTTTCACATGTTGATCTGGGACTCTTTAAGAACATGCCAACAGGGTTTCTTGCCAAGCATGTAAAAGGTGACTAATATACACCATTAGTTAGGAGAGTGTTGGGTTGTGTTTATCTAGGCGACGAGTTAGCCACCTGACATAATCACAATTTTCCATCTGACCCACTCAGTTTTATTTTTAGCTTAATGTGGTTTAAAGAGTTTATTATCTTTCACTCTGCTTACTTCTTCGGGGATTACGGGCGTGATAATATGTATATATTTTCAAATGAAATAAATAATTTGGATGAAAGTACAATTATGATCCATTGCATTTATTTATCGAGAAAATTCGGAGTATAAATGCGCCGTTATAAGCCCGTTATGAATGCGCAATCATATGCGACTAATACCGCAGACAGTTATCATAAGGCAGTCAGATTTGAAAATATAGTCGTAGCGCTCGTGGTGCTACTTCGACAAGCTGCCACAGCAAATTCATTTGTAGTAGTAACTACGAAGCTACTGCTACAAATTCATTGCCTTTCATTTTGTGCGTACGTAAAGCTTGTGTATAAGTTTAAAAAGTTGAGTGAGGTAAACATTTGCGAAGACTAATGACATATTAAAGCCAATTTGCGCATAATTTTTTTATTAGCATTTCATTCTAACGTTATATGCCTTTACGTTACTGTTACAATTTGGGTTACTCGTAGCAGTGACATTATGAAAGTGAAAGTGGAAGGATGTAGGAGAAGGAAGGCCGCGGAAGGCCTAGGCTCACCTACCACGACCAGATTGGGCGTGTATTAACAGAAGGTGATGTTAGGAGTCATAAAAACCGTAGAGCTTGTATGAAAAGGATCATGAATGTTGAAGAGGCGAGTGAGGTGTGTAAGGGCCGTGCCATATGGCGTTCGGTTCTCTCTGCCTACCCTGCTAGGGAACTAGCGTCAAGTTTAGTTAGTTAGTGAAATTATGTCCAAAATTCATCAGAATCAATATAAGGGTTTAAGTTAAACATACTCGCTCCACCACACTCTCCCGCCGTAAGGCGCCGGCAGCGTCCACAGACGACACAAGTTAAACGCGCGTCGTCCTGCGCACGTGACCGCTTTACGTATTTATGCAGATCTCCTCACCCCCCCTCGTGACCACGTCCTGACTCCCTAAGAATTCCGCCGACGTCGCCGCCGTAACGGACACACTTATTATTGGAACAACAGGAATCCGGCTTAGCCAAGATTCCGAACATTAGGCCTCAGATTAGCAGAGATTACGGTGATAAAGATTGCCGTTTCTGTCTTCATGCCTAACCTAATCTTATTACGGAGGTAGCTGATATTTTCATTAAAACGATCGCATTTGAAGAAATCTAGTTACCGTTGAAAAAAAAAAAATTTGAACTTTAAATGATTGTTATTGATTGAAAAGTACCTTAGCTATAGCCAATGGATAATAAACCACATTAAGCGATTAACAAATCGGTGTTATCTAAGTCATAGATGACCTGGAATTTCAATTTATTCATGGCTCGACAACAAATTCAAGCAGAATAAACAGACTAGAAAATAAGTAGTAACTAAGTTGCTCAAGAAATTGTATCTACGATAAAAAAAAAGAAAGTTTGAGATATCCATTTCACGATTCCCGATTCCAACGAAGAACTTATTGTTTATCGCAGTGGGTATAGTTTTCCAATTCGTAAAATACAGATCCGAAAACGAAATGTCCGATTAGAAATTTGATGACTCGTAATATAACGCCAAAAATAGGTAAGTTTAATTTAACTTTGCTGTTCATACACTTTTTTCTAATACATACATACTTTTCATTAATGCTCGTATATAGTATCCTCAAAGTTTGATGATATTTCACAAATGGTCAACCAACGTCTTAATACGATTCTGTTTTAAATAAATGTTATCTAGGAATTAATATCCTCCTAACCGATTTTGGTCACGGCGGCTAATCTCAACGAGGATGAGCCAACTAAGCAGGAGATATCAATCCATTTGCGCGGACAAGTGTCCGCGCTAACACAGGTGCACTCTCTGTTCCTCCACTCTCATAGTCCGGTGAGACGGCACTCCGACATGACCGGATAGAGGTCAGGCACAGCGCAGACTTTTGGTCTTTAGGCGGCGTATGCTACCGTTAGACCAACGAGGCAGTCTAGGACTCACTCGTGTACTGTACATCCCAATTGAATTAGATTTTGTATTAAATTACCCCAGTAATACAAAGGCAAAAATACAATAACCGTAAATCCTAACCTGAGTAATAACACATCAAAGTACACATCCCGAGTGACACCTCGTGATAAATAGGGCTTGAGGCTATGTAACCAAGGTTTCTGGCTAGGAATAAACATAGATGGAGTCTATACCTACCCGCTTATAATTTATGTGTCCCGCCCGGCCAGCCCTCGGCACTCAACCATAATGTTCAAAGAGAAAAATCATAGTTTATGACTTACAATCTTTCCCCATGAAAGCTTCTTATGGCCCGAGTGGAGCGTCGCATTAATATTACTTACACTACAAATAAAATTCATTTCATAATCTATACATATAATAAGAATGGAAATTTGTTATGTCTGTTCGTTGGAATTTCTTTAAGCATAAAAATATTTTAAGTTACCGGAAAATATGGTAATTGTGTAAAACGAATTTTTCAAGAAACCGTAGACTATTTTTTTTTTTTTTTTTTTTTTTTTAATCCAGACTGGCACACCAATTCCCTAGTTCCAAACTAAGCTAATGCTTGTGCTATGGATACTAGGTGAACGGATAGACATACTTAAATATGTTTATAAACATCCATGACTCGAGTACAAATGTCCACGTTCATCACACGAAACATTTGCCCCTAGCGGGATTCGAACCCGCGACCCTCGGTTACGTGGCCAGGATCTCTGACCACTCGACCAACGGGCCTGTCGAAATTTGACCTGAACAATAATAAATTAGTCAACAACTAATAGTAAAAATGGATAAAGTATTTCGTGGTGATAGCTAAATGACGAATTTACGACGGATATTCGCTTCACATGTGAGAGAACAGCCCTTTGATTAAGCCACGTATTTTCTACACTCTCATTTTTCTAATCTAAGTATTTATACTTTTGGGTACTCTTTAATTTTACAAAGGTCAGGCGGCTGTGGCTTCATGAAGCTAGATATACAATAAGTATCAATCGATCTAATTCCCCGTAAAAAAAAAACAGTTTTACGTGCGCTAGTCATATATTCGCTATCTACCGGTGGCTTAATAAGCTCGGCTTGACTGTAGAAGGGCTTGACAATGGAAGTACCATCCTCTCAAAATCGGTCTAAAAAAGCACATCTATTCTGCTTTGTTTTGCACGGTGAGTTAGAGAAGCCGTCTTAACGGCCAGAAATACATCAGCAATTTTTCTGGTATTGCAATTGTCCGTGGGCGGCAGTTACTACTTAACGTAAGGTGACCCGATAATTTCTTTGCCGCTTCTAATATAAAAAAAAATCTGACAAGGATGATGCATCTCAGTGAAAGCCGCAGGCCCAGCTAGTGCTGATAAATCGCTGCAGCCCTCTAATAACGCAGACGAGCCTAAGTCTAGACGCAGGCGGCTCGGTTATTACTAACATTACTTCTGTGGTAAGCGGCTGTGTCATAAATTTGAATATTTTAGACCAACCATTTTGTTTTTCTCTTGCGAGTCAGCAAATGAATAAGTTACGCGTAGGTATGTCGACAACGAGAGCTGTAGTAGTCAATGGTAAGGACACGCGTCGCATAACCGAGGGGTGCGGGTTCAAACACGAGAAATCTATGTATTTATACCACTAGCACGGCGGTGAGGGAAAACATCGTGATGAAACCTGCAAATTCAAACAACTTTGGATTTGTAACCAAATATTGTGTGGTTACCCTAGATCGGCAGTCGCTTCAATGTTATTACCAAACTCGCTAAATCCTGGATCATAGTCTAATAAGTGGACCTCGTCCAAGCACGGGACATAACGCTAGGAAGATGATGATGATGAGGTATGTTGATAACGTACATGTAGTTTTTACGGTAGATTTTTTACAAATATATCACGAAGGCTTTCATTGCAACTGATGACATTATAAAATTACTAACACGGACTAGTAAAAAAAAAAAAGGACACCGCGCTGTCACATTAGAGCATGAAGCCACGTTTATGCAAGTATTAGTGAGATGTTTATAGATCCCAGATATCGGAATCTGTCATTTGAAACGCTTATGTCAGACAGATTCCGCGTGTGACGTAAGTTACGTGTCAAGTCAAGCACCTGTGAAGCTTCAATATCTAGTTAGCGGCGCGGCTCCTTCTTTCTTTTTCTAGTCCGGGATTACTAAAGATAATTAAATTTCGTTATTAACTAATAGCAGGCCGCACGTATTCACGTGGGTATTACTTACATGCACATCATCAGTCCACCCGAAAACCTGCGTCACAAATGATTCGAAAGTGCTTAAGAAACTTGTACGCGTCTTAGTAGCGGTATGCCACAGTTAAATAATAGCCAGTGAAGATATTCTACCTTAACCAAAAATGTGTAAACAGGATGAGATGCAAATCAAGTGAGATACTATATTTTAGAAAATACCAGTAAATGCGCATTATAGTGTGATACTAGGGCCATTCAATTATGGGTGGTGAGTTTAATTAAACTCCAAATTTAGTTTGCGGGACTGATTTTTTTGTGTATAAGGTTCTAACTATCGAATACTACCTAATATTTAATATTTAACTGACTGTACTAAGCAGAAGGGAATAGCGTAACATAAATTTTGTTTCATTGTCGAGTGTACTCCTTTATCAATTGATGTCTTCAGATCTAGTAGACGTAAGTACGTTGTAGTTAATTTATTTTATTTCCTAGAGACTATAATATAGGATTCTACAAGAATATGAAAAAATGAAAAAAGTTTACGAATGCGATTGCAAGGATGTCAATGTACTTGGAAGCCTCTGGAGTTGCTATATTGAGATTAGCAAGCAAGCCGCGAGTAGGCTGGTCGTATTTGTCACGCTCTTAATGTAAATACAACAAATTTGGTTATACCAAGTACCTACTTTTTCAATAGAAACACTGTAGCTGCCTCACTGTCGTTTCCTCAACTGTGCGGTTGCGTACTATTTTGATTTATGCCTCAACGAGACACCGACCGAGTCCCGTAACTGCGTACACCTGCTACCAGCTAAATATTCATTTGTCAGTCTCGAATGTAACTTAAAAAGGATTGGTAATATCTTAGATGGGCTTTTCCATGGTTTGTTTACGACTTTTGAACAGTACTAAGCGGGATTCGTTCTGAGCGTTCTGCGGGTAGTCCCGTAATTGGAGTATTAAGGGATTTATGGAATGCAAGTTGTTTTTGGGAAGCTGGAGGACAGCGGGGTAATGTATTAAGGGTTTAGTTTTGGGAGTTTGGACATGTGTTCTTTTTAGGGGAGGTGTTTAATTTGAATGTGTTGTTGGTTTGTTGGATGAGTGCTCGCATTGTTCAGGCTGGATATGTGTGTAACTATCTCTCGATGTCGATCGAATGTCTATACTTCTATCTTCTTCTTCATTAGCCTTTTTCAACCATTTTGGTGTAGGCCTCAATCAATTTTTTCCATTCTTCTCTATGTTGCGCTCTTTGTATCCAGTTCGAACCGGCGACCTTCTTCACGTCATCTTTCCAACGCATTTGTGGTCGTCCTTGAGGGCGCTTTTTTCCCCACGGCTTCCATTCTAGTATGCGTTTGCACCAGGACATCTCGTTACGGGCCACGTGTCCAGCCCACTTCCTTAATTAATATTATAAAGTTGTAGAGTTCGCTTGTTTGTTTGCTTGAACGCGCTAATCTCAGAAACTACTGGTCCGATATGAAAAATTATTTCAGTGTTAGATAGCTCATTTATCGAAGAAGGCTATATAACATTTACCATAAACGCGGGTGAAACCGCGGTCACAGCTAGTTAATTATAAATGGTATTTCCTATTAAATATAAGTAAATGATACCTATTTTTGTCATATATGTTAGCACATTTCTGTCTTTTTTTACTAGTGATTCCTAATGTTTGTGATGATGGTGTTTTATAAACGCATCGACATTATAACCAATAGAGTGATATTATTTCTAATATTATAAATGCGAAAGTAACTCTGTCTATCTGATAAAGTAACAACTTTATCTCATCCAAACTGTTTAACCGGTAATTTTTTTTTTTTTAATTTTCCATTCTTTCTCAAACATCATACCTACCTAATGTTTGAGAAAGAATGGAAAATTTAAAAAAAAATTAAGATCCAACAGGACACACGAACGTCTTAGCAGACCTAATTCCACGCGGAGTGTGTCGCGGGTACAAGCTAGTCTAGTCTATACCTAATTATTGGTCCATATGCGCTCGATGCTTGAATCTTATCGTAAAATTGCAACAGATAAGGTTGTAATTTATTTCGCATCTCAAATACTCCCCTACTTTCCCTTTTAACTGAAATAGTTAAATAAAACACTTCATCCCCTTAATATAATATTCATGGGCGACACCGTGGGCTGAAGTCACTTCGAATGTCAGCGGCTGACGTCATTTCCTTTATTGACAAGTGGCCGCCAAAGGGACCGCCGTTATGCTAATAAATATTCATGGTGCCGGTCTTGGGCCCGCTAGCGCCGTTTTCAACGGAAAAAATATTAAAAATTCATTTTAGTCGCGACGTGGAGCGTATACATTTAAAATATATTTTGACCACGAGTAACACTTGGCTTAGTAACGAATACATTAAACCATGCATATGATCTTTGTATTTTGAACCAGGCGTCTGTTAGGATCCTGGCCTTAGAATTAGGCTTTTAGTCATTAACCCTCAAATAGGGAAGCCAGACAAATAAATAACGTTATACATCTATAGTTATTGAAAACGTAGTTTTTAGCATTTAACTCCAAGTGCTAAAATACTAAAACTTAAAAAATTCAGAGGTATATTTTCTAGAGTTCGCATTATGCTTCTCACATGTCAAACGAAATATTTATTTACATAGGCTTAAAAAAAAGCACTTTTAAATCGCCAGAACAAAAAAACATTAACCGGTTCAAAAAGCAGATTCTACTGAGAAGATACTGGAAAGAAACTCGATAATTTTTCTTGGTCAAGTTAAATCAACAGTGCAGGGGAACCGCCTATTCTAAGATTAAGCATAATATCCTTATCATTTTAAAATATATAAACACGTATCAATACCATTGAGCTACCAGTGTCCATCACATCAAATCACGTCATTAATTCAAAACGGATCGACTCTAGCGGCTCCATACCGCCGCCTTAAGTGAGACTAGTTTTCATTAATCTGGATTGCATAATAAACTAGTTGTCATCAAAATTCATTTGGGAGCCATTGTAAGTGCCGCTTTAATTTAAAAGGGTGTGATTTATTCGGCGACCCATTAGTAGTTGGAATTTTGTTTAACGAGACAAATTATTGCTGTAACTAATTTTACCGGCTAAATATGTGTGGCGGGCAAATGATGTCTGGAGCGAAATGTCCCATTTAAAAATGAATAGAGGACTGCTTAGTGCTAAGCACTTAGGCTGGTTGTATGAATCCTAATGTCGATTAATGGTCTCTTCTTGTGTTACTTTGAACTGAATTTCTAATTAGAATGTATAAATAATCTATTCACTTAGTTCATGAAAGATATATATATATATATATATATATATATATATATATATATATATATATATAACACTTCGTTACAAAGAAAAATATGGAACGGTTTTGCATTAAAATGTACGCTTGGTAAAACTGCAAATATCAAGTTTTAGACTAAGATACCGATTTTCAGCCTGAAATCTAATCCAATGAAAACAAATATCTTTTGGTAATCATATAACAAGCTGAATTAAACCAAAGGTTTTATATACATTGTGCCAATTCAGTAATTTGGTTTTATGCATATTTAAAATTGTTCCATCATATTTCTTCTATAATATGTTTTGATTTATTACAGGTAAGCAACCAGACATCCACATATGATATAACAAGGTAGAAATCCGTCCTCAACCAAGGTATCAATAACGTTATATATCAAATATATGTTTTGTCAATGCTCAACATAACTCGAAACTTTTGCACGATTTTTATATGACGCTATGTTAGCAGAATAAAAATGTATATCAGTGTACTTTATTTTTTAACTAATCCTTACTTACACTTCCAGGCAAACTTCCACTAAGCACTTTTACAAGAAATTGCAATTCCTACGCAAACAACTCGGTAATAACTACTTCGCTTCTTACTAAAGAATAGGGATGGGAAAGTAAATCAAAACCGTCGGTATCGATGATATCGGCAAAAGTTTGTTGATAATGCTTGTGTCCTAAAATGTAATTAGAAAGTTATTCATTCTTTTCTTTTTTAGATATTTATCCGAAATAACTATCTTTTTGTACTCTAATCGATCAGTAACATAATTAATTACGGTTTTTTAAATACAAATTAAATGTGATGAAAAGATGTTAGGGGAAGAATAAAAATCCAAAATTTTCTTCAAGAGAAGTATGACCGACTTTTTTATGCAAAGAATTCAAATTTGCTTGTATAAATAAGACCACATTCGTCTTAGTGTCTATTCTAACACATTATATTAGAGTCTTATCTAACATGCCAGTTTTATTACCAGTTTGTAACAATTGTGCTGTTATTTTGTGTACCTAATTATTTATCTTTCTGAACATCTAATTAATATGCAGTTTTGCACAGTGTCTTCCCTGCCGCCTATCTAGCGGTATAAATTCATAGTAAGATTCGAATATGAACGATCTACCCATGCGTGCGAGATGTGCCTTCGTTCTATGCGCTACCACCTCTCGTATATAATGTTAATATTATCGATAAAATTATCGATACAACCAACACCTTGCGTCCCGACTGAAGAATTCTAAGAAGTCACAGCAGCATATGAAATCGCAGATGTCCCCTATAAAATTAATACTTGCACCGTCTCGGCGCACAATGCAGCTTGTTAGAGCCGCGTAAGTATTGCGATGCATGAATGATAAAGTGATTTATTCCGTTCCAGCTGCTAATTGGCACGGTGAAGTGATTCCTTTGTCACACCGTGACCGAGTGAAGATATGGAATAAGTACGTTTATATATTTTTTTAATCAAAGAAATCAGAGGTACTTTTATATGAAATAAATAAATATCCGACTACATCACATACATTGATCTATTTCCGAGGTAAGTAGCTTAAGCACTTATGTTCCGGATATCAAAAACAACAGTGGTATTACAAATATATACTTAAATATTGGATATTAACACCTAGACACAGAATAAACACAAGTAATTATCATACGAATATTTGTACTGGGTGGGGATCGAACACGAATGGGCCATCAAGCTTATCAAAAAAAATAAAATGGATAGATTCTGTGAAACATGTTATATGAGTTAAATGGGAGTGGATGACCTGATGACGACTAGCTGGGAGGAATGTAGACAAAAATATAATACGTTTACCTTAGATGACCTGGGAGGTAGGATGAAAAAGTGCAGAAGTACATTTTGATAATACGTTTTCAGATCTCATTCTTATGGCTTCATAAATAAATATTCGATTTTAATAGTACCTTTTTTTTAATACTAACGATTTGTGTTGCTTTTGATATAAGAAATCCAAAGTTTGAAACAAATCTCAATCAAAGCATTTTTTTTTAAATTAGCACATTTATAGTTTTTATCGACAAATACGACATGACACTTTAAAGTTTATTATAATAAATGAATAGTTAAAGACGCGCGGTATATCAACAAATTAATCGCAAAGTCACTAACAACAGCTAGTATTCATACTTAACAACATAGCGATGAAACAACTTCATATCTTATCTTTATCACGACTTAGCGCCCAAAAGCCTGGCTTAAAAAATGATTTGTAAAACAGCCTCTTGTTATAATGATCCTTACAAGATTCCGGAGGTATCGGTGTCACAGTCCGTCAATCCGCTGTGACGGGTTTTTGCAATAAGTATTATTCACATTTCACCGGCTGACTTTCTTCTGAGAAATAGATTCTAATGTCAATGTACATCCTCCACGTTCCTAGACGTTTTGTTGTTGTGTTATAAATAACAGATTGGAAAACTAAGTATCTAAAGTTCTTTGGAAGTTGGTATTGGTTAAACACGGACAAGTAAATAAAGAACGACTCCGTGCTGTCATACTAGAATGTGAAGCCACGTTTATGCATGTGTGAGTGAGATTCATTTACCAAGTATCGGAAATATGTCATTTGGAGGGCTTATTTCAATGTGTGTAGTAAATTTTGTGTCAAATTACAGCACCTACGGAGCTTTAACGACTAGTTAGTGGCGCGGAGTCCTTCTTTTTTTTTATTTTTACGTGTGGTTAAAAGACAAAATGACACGTAAGATTGCAATACTTAGTTCCTTAGTAATACCGTTAATGTCAAAGTAAAATCTGTTTGCCTGGCTGTCTTACATCTTTATTCAATCGATCGAAAAGTTTGAACCCTAAGACCATTGGATTATTTTTAATATACACGCATCATAAGTTTATGCAACGGACCTTAATCTAAATATGTGAAGTGAAGCCACGCTAAAAGATATATTATAATAAAAACGTCCAATCGTTGAGTCTAACTAATGAGCAGAAATAAGGTCTAAAATTCATCATTACTTTTGGACAAAGAAACTAAAGCGCAATGTCATCTACCAGATTGGTTTAGAATTTATATGAAAGTACCTTATGAGAGTATGTGCGTGTGCTCTGCTTAATATGCGGACTATTACGTCAGTTGATCCATATTTTTAATATGGCCCTGGGCGGCAACCGCTTCCTTCTGCGAAGATGTCATCTCGCAGAAGGAAGCGGCGGAGTCGGGAGGACGATCCTCTCGCGCCTCCGCTCCGCAGGCATAGGAGAGGGCGAACGAGGCGCCAATATCTCAGCCTCACTCCTCCTAGCGGAGAAACGCGGGTGAGCAGGGACCTCCAATTCCAGAAATCCCCGGAAGTCCCCCCCCCACCCACCCCCCCGGGTAGAGTGACGGTGACGTAACGCATTTCCCGCGACAAAAAAAAATCTTTGATATACTTTATAGATAAGGTTGAGGCTAAACTCATAGCTGTCGGAAAGACAACTAAACAAAAATTTGCATGGCCCCCGACAAATCATGGTTGCACGTTTCTTAGTCGTTGTTGCCACACAATTGCGAATTGCGGTTAAAAGCTTCAATGATTGAATAAATATTAATAATTGGAAGTTTTTTAATCTCTTTATTTTCATGATATAGTATTTGGGATGTAAAAAAACTACTCTATTAAAATTAACGATAGCCATCGTTTATTAATTTGCATTTGTCTCTTCCGTTAAGAGATACTGCTAGATGTGGGTGGAATTCTGAGACATCAATATTTTACAGGCTTTTTGAAAAATTGGTTTCCAGCCTGATAAAATATCACTCCGAAAAGATTCATATAGTACCGAGACTACCAAAAAAAGACGTCGTTGCAATCGCAACTCTATGGCATCGCGATAAACGACACACAGTACTGACTGGCAACAGGTCGCCGATTTATCCGTCGGGGTGTCGCGGACGTCGCGTTAATGGAAAAAATGTGACGCTGAGCCTCCGGCGGTTTTAAGTCGCCGGATAGGATGAGTTATGAACTTGGAGACGGTCGTTAAAGACGGGGATTTGTCGGTTCATTACCCCTGATCGAATGTTCGAGTGGGCCGTGATTGCGCGGCGTGACGTCACGCCAACAGTCTGTCGCGAAATATTAGAAGCGAAAAAGCTTCGATACAGGACAAAAGCCTTCTTAATGGGCTCTGTCATCGCGCATAAGCCGTCTAATCATTTTTGATGCTTTAACATCAATTCCAAATTATCACTCACCTTGTTTCTAATTTGAAATCCAATGTTTTGATATCCTGTCAATCCCAGTTTACGGCCTTTGATCATAAAATAAAGATTTTCGATTTACATAATATCATAAATATAAGCATTTTTAGATACTTTCTATGTTAGCTAGTTAGTGAAGCTGGCATCAAAACACGAGTTTCTATAACTCTTCAATATCTTCTGACATCTATACTTGGTCGCTAAATTACGATTTGCTTTGTGCAACTTTAGAGAATCACAGTACTAGATTTTACCTGTAGAGTTGGAAACAATATTTTTTGTCTGGATGAGAGATAAAATTAGTACTATTGGTCAAGATTTCATGTTAAAAGTGTATATCCATGTTAAAAGCCTGGCTTACTCAAATCATAATGCACAAATGTATTAAAATTTGTTTACATTTCCCTAGTGATTTAAATATTGGTAAGATACATGAATCTATTGTAATGATTTTCTGCCTTCAGGCGTCTAGGAAATTTGTGGATATTATGTGGGTATGGCGAATTTGTCCAATTCATCTTTCCGCAAATTTCAAATCGAATTGTATGATTTTTTCCGTATGCTTTCCGAGTCCGATGTTTGCCTACACTCATTAAATATGCATTATGCTTTGTTAACATTTGCATAGGCTGTGGTGCACGACTAATTAATTATTTATTTGCGGTTTAGCAGCGGTTCGTATGTAGCGGGGTGGTCATTTCACCAAATTAACATTGTTTATTAAATACGTAATAGTTACAGCTGTTTTTATATGATGTATATTTGCTACGTTTTTGGGGCAGTTCTAAAGAGGTCAGTGCCGTCACCATTAAATGGTCGGTTTCGTAGGTAAGTCATATGGTGATGGGTGATTATCGCCTTAGCTTGAAAAGACGGAAGAGACACAACGTTCAATAACAAATAGTGTAGTCTAAAAATCTTCTGCAGAATTAATTTAATCTACCATTCGTTATACTATTGATATGTGACGTCATAGGCAGTTGCAGTTGCATTGAATCACACGTGGCTTTTGAAGTATTTTTCAATAGACCAGTCTTATCTTACAAAAAAAAAAAACCCTAAAAATCCAAAGCGTGATGTAAAAGTTGATATTTTGGTATGTTATTTGGACACCTTAAGGAAGTACGAAACAATGACTTTCAAGCAAAAAAATTGCGCTACCTAAATTAGCATAAGACCTCAGGAACGATTCCCATGGATCTCGCTAGCGTTTGTCATAATTGTCTTAAACTGGATATGCCAACTGTGGTTCTTGCCTAGCATGTCGTAAAAGGCGACTAATAGTATATCGGGTTTTGGGTGTGTGATTGTGTAGGCGACAAGTTAGCCGCTTGTCGCTGCTGTTTCACAATTTTCTATCCAACCTATTAAAAACTATTTTTGGCTGAATGTGGTTGAAGGGGCTTGCTGCTCTTTCAACTCTGCCTACCCCTTCGGGGATTATGGGCGTGATGTTATGTTATGTTATGTCTTAAACTGTTTAAACACTTATCCTATGATGTCACAGACTCGGGGGTTGTATGTATGTATATGTATTTAAAATAGGCCAATCATGATATATTTTGTTTCTTACATACATACATAACATCACGCCCATTATCCCCGAAGGGGCAGGCAGAGTCAAAAAGGGGCAGCAAGCCCCCTTCACCACATTCAGCACAAATTAAACGGAGTTGGGACAGATGGAAAATTGACAAAAAGTAGTGACTAGTGGCTAGCTTGTCGTCGACACAATCACATACCTATAACCCGATATACCATTAGTCGCCTTCTACGACATGCTAGAAAAGAACCACAGTTGGCACATTCCCAGTCCCAGACCAACACGGGACAAGTGGGCTGGGTTAGATGGAAAATGGCTGGGTTTTGTTTCCTAGCTATCCACAAATACTCACAGGATCATCTGAAACTAATCACCCGATGCATCCTTTACCTGATGTCCCAAGCATTGTGCCACGATTGATTACTGCCTCAGCCGCTAATGGCGAAGCGTGCAATTACACACATGTTAATCCGATTAATATCTCTTATTGTGGCTAATAGGATTCCATGTTGCTATCTGTGCGTAGATAATGAATCGTGGATAGGTATCATTGGAGATTATTGTAACATGTTTAGTAGTTAATGACGACTCGATTGGTTGGCAAAGAGGAGTAGTTGGTCGTTACAACAACTGTTCTTTGGCAAATTGTTTACGAATACCTTTTCACACAATGAAGGTGACAATTATAAGTGGGTACCGTAGCCTATGGACGTTACCAACACAGGAGGATTCACTCGCACGTTGCCAACAAAGCAGTGGTCTTCATCACTCTAATTTCATTACTTTATTAGCCCTTCATTGTTGTAATTCTCTTAACTTTTTCATATTCACTAATTAAATTTAGCTAATGTATATTAATGTAATCAACATATTCCCAATGTTTTGTCCCGTTAATAGTACATTTTGTTTATGGTCCTAGATTTAACGACTCTTATTAATATATTGAATCCTGAACCTTTGATTATAATAATTAAAGTATTTTTGTTATCCTTTGATAGGGGAATTATTCATAACTATGATTTGTTAAATGTGCAAATTTCCTTAAGATGTCTTCCTGCACCCCCTAGCTACGACACAAATACCTACATTCATTTTTTAAATCTATTTAAATATGTGTAGATGTTAACTGATCCCACTCGCATGTGACTCGCATTCCCTTATTTCCCTTACATCAAAGGTTTTTAAAAATACAAAATCCGCTAGGTGGCACGAGCGAGTCTCGTGGTCTTATCACTGTCACTATTGGCTCATTGTTGACAGCATGTCAGTTTGGTCTGACAACTAACCAATGAGGAGGGTGACAAGACCGCACATCAAACTTACGCCATCTTTTGGGTGCTTTATTTCAAAACCCACATTGAGAGTTCACTGCTCTTCTTGAATAAAAGTCAGCTTTAAACCATTTTACAAGCAATAATAAATATGCACACCAAATTAAAAGGACAGTCCGTAAAATAAAAACCCATTTATCAACAAATTACCTGAACCTATTTAAAAAATAAAACTTGCCACCCATGAATAAATCTTGCATCACGCACAATAATTCAATGATTGCATTGATTTCGTTAATTTCACCATTCAATAACGAAATTCGATCACCGTACAATTAAATATAATACAAGTTAATTTGTCATTTTAAACTTTATGCTGTTCTGGATACGCTGGGAAAATAATTGCCAGTCATATGTTTTCGCTTAATTATTATAATTGCCTGAAGCAATCACGCTAACTAGCAAGGTTCAGATGTCGACACGATAATTACTATTGCATCCCAAATACATCTGATATCGAACATATTCAAGCAGCTACAAAGGGTATCAGATACAGAAGAACAAAGATCTAAAGCCGATTGCTTGAAAGGGCAGGATGAGCTTACTTATGCGTGTTGTACTTACTCGTATATATGTACACCATCTGTGCCTGCGGTTTTACCCGCGTTTATGGTCAATGTTATATAAGCTCATAGCCTTCCTCGATAAATAGGGTTAGATACACTAAAAGAATTTTTCAAATCGGACCAGTAGTTCCTGAGACTAGCGCGTTCAAGCAGACAAACTATTCAGCTTTACAGTATTAGTATAGATATAAATCAAGCGGTCCTTTGTTTAAATTTGAATTTTAATAATTGTTTGTGTAATACTAACGAGACTTAAACGAGATATTCATTATGTAGTAATAATGTCCTCCTAACCGATATCGGTCACGGCAGCCAATCTCAACGACGATTAGCCAACTGCGCAGGAGATATTATAGTGCACAAGTGTGTGCGCAAACACAAGTGCACTCTCTGTTCCTTCACCCTCATAGTCCGGTGAGACGGCAATTCGACATGACCAGAGAGAGGTCAGGCGCAGGACCAACGGTTTAACGTGCTTTCCGAGGCACGGGGGTGATTAAACCGCCAACTTCCTGACTCCGGGCTGTTACTGAGTAATTTCGATATTGAAATACCCAGCCCCAAATTTTTGGCCCGACCCGGGATTTGAACCCGGGACCAAGGGGTCCCGGGTTCAAATCCCGGGACCCCTTGGTCCCGGGATTTAAATCTTCCTTTGATCCCAGGACCAAGGGGTCCTTAGGCGGCGCATGCTACCACTAGACCAAGGCAGTCAATTTATTATCAGTATTATGTAGTACATGAGTACTTACAGCTTGAAGTTTTGGCCGCGTTGCAACGATCTTAGTCACAAGCGGTTACTATATAGTATATTCAAATATTGATAGTCAGTCAGTATCAAGATTTCATGTATTCACGCGTTATGGCAATAAACCAATGATTGTTCTTATATGGTGAAGTTTAGGAATTCTTGTAATAACAATACAACAGTCTATTCAATTATAGTTTGTTATTTACAATACCTATTGTCAACTCAGTCAGAAACGAAAACTTTATTAATTTTTAATGCTTTGAATTGAATGCTTATCAAATGTACAAACATTATTACAAATTTGCCTTGCTCTTTTCATAACGATGTTTAGAAAAAATATTATTGATCTTTATTGACAAACTAATACTCAGTGACGTATTAAATAAATAAATAAATAATTTCACCACACTGACACACCAATCTTATTTTCAAACTAAGCATGTATGCTTGTGCTATGGATACTAGGTGAACATATAGACATAGGTACTTAAATACTTTCATAAACTCGAGTTAAAATTTTCATGTTCATCACACGAAACATTTGCCCCTAGCGGGGTTCGAACCCGCGACCCTTCGGCTTAGTGGCCAGGGTCTCTGACCACTCGACTAATGGACCAGTTAACTATTTTTATTAACTTATCTGTTCACCTTAAAGCAATCAACAAAGTCAAAAAAAGACAAAGTCTATCAAGCCACATATTAAATCTTTAGAGCCGCATCCAGCACCCTATATACGCAATTCAATACGTCCTGAGACTAACACGGAGCTTCTACCAGGCACAAAGCCCTGCTACAGATATCTACTGATACGAATTACCTTTCAATTTCAATGCAGGCTACACATGACGTTTATAATGCTGCGACGAGCTATTGCTGCCATTGAACTGTTCACAATGGCTAGTGGATTAAATGTCTCCTCAAAGGCCTGTGTGTAATCAAAGTTAATAGACTACGTTGTACCTACAAGATCAGCCAAGAGGAATACTGAGGCATTAATTTGTTATAATAGATATTGAGCTTAAGATGTATCTGTTTAATCGACAAATGGGTATGAAGGATAAGTAAATGTGAATATATATGCATGCAATTCAAAGGGGCAACGATGCCAGTATTCTGGGAACCTTGATCGGCGAGGCGGACAACTACCCTTTTTCGTAAATATGTATATAGTTATTTCTTTTTAATACATTGATTGGTTACAATTCAATGTAAATGTTTGTTTTGATCAGGTAAAGAGCACCATTAATCGACAAGCGTCTATGAAAAGACTTATGAATGTAGAAGAAGCGAAAAATCTGTGTCAGGATCGTAGCAAATGGAACGATGTGATCTCTGCCTACCCCATGGGAAAAAGGCGTGACATTATATATGTGTATATTTGTTTTGATTGTCATCATATATTGTAGAGTAACTCAAGTCTTTGTCGTCATCTTTATATTTACATACTTTTCTGATAATTTAAATGTGTTTTAAGGAGGATTATAAATATAACACGAGTAGGTTTAAAATTTTAAAATAACGTCATATATGGTCTCAACCACGATCTAATGATGAGATAAATCACATCATGGTCATGTACTATAATAATAAAAATATATCATAATTGTGGATTCCACTGAATATCATGATCATTCAAGTTTTAATTTTTCTCTTATGAAAAAATCACACTTCGTCACAATTTGCAAATTGTAATTTTATTTAAAATTTACTGCTGTTGCTTATTAAAGGTGTTACGCTTGACTATCTAATAAAATGTTAATTACGAGTATATTTATTTCTGGAATTCAACATACCCATGGTCATATTTAACACCGCGTGTGGTATGTTTTTGATTTACCGTTTACAGCAACATTCGTCATTTTAAACATCAAAATTCAAATGCACAAGTAACGCAGACCAATTTAAAATGTACCTATGTGTAAACGAATACATAATACAACATAAAGGCGTGTCATACGAAGCGCCCTCTTTCGCATAAAATATGCACGCAGCGCGAATAATTTGAACATCTTTGCGACGCACGCCTGAATTTATAATTCGGTACGAGGAAAGAACATTTCAATTGGGCGTTATGACTGTTTACTTATTAATTCTTTCGGCGAACAGCGGCATGTGTGTCGTTAATTTGGTTCTTTTAAACAATGTTCCGGGGAGAGGTCTCGTGTGTGATGCATCATCTTTCTCTCCTCTTCCTTTGTCGCAGCACTGACAATATAAATATAAATATATTGAATATGGGGGCTAATGCTGAATTGCGTGTTGAGTTTGTGACTACTTTTTCCGTTAAACCCAGATCAATGTTGGCTAAGTGTTCGATGAAGCTGGCAAGCAGAACCGTCTTATTTGTAGATCTTATATATGTACGCGCCTAGGTTTAATTCCAATCCTTTCGGATATAAGGTTTTACCTTACCACCTTACCTTCGTGGTGTAAAAAAATATTACTAACTTTTCAAAACTATTGTCTATTTTCAATTACCTGTTTTTTAATTCCTAATTTGTCTTGTCTGCTAAATCGCGTCAAATTAGACCGCTATCTGTCCCGCTAGCGGTAACTCGCGTGCATTGTGCACGCTCACGTAGCAATGTGTCTCGTCAGCTAGAGCGCTGGCTCGCGACCCGACCTCGCATGGCAGTTGTTTACCGGCTCCTTAGGACACAAACTTTTATAATTACGTATTGCCTAAATACAAATACCAAATGTACGAGTCCCAGTTTGAATCCTCATATCTCGTTTCGTTTCGTAACTTTATTTTAGTTTCTTGCCGACTTCTTCTTGATATGATTTACTTTCCGAACCAGTGGTAGTTTTTTGTATATTGTCTATTTATAAGTGCTTTTTTGAAGCCTAAATAAATAAAGATAATTTCAAAGTCATATATATTCTTTATTTACCTATATAGGTTTCAAAGAAACACTTATAAATCGTCAAACACAGGTAAAGCTATATGATTCTACCACCGGTTCGGATTACATTCCACCAGTTCAGATTTGAATTTGCATTTGTATATGACATGACTTTATTAAACTCGTATCGCCCATTTACCACCACCTTACCTGTTCTTCTTAAATCCTTGTTTGTCTCGTTTGTGAACAAAATGGCGCCTATTATTAGACCGCTAGGGGGACAGGTGGCGCGCGTGCATTGTGCACGCTCACGCAGCAATGTGTCACGTCATCTAATGCGACCCGGCATCGCGTGACATTTGTTTGCGGGCCTTTACCGGCCCTTTAGGGTACTGATAATAAGTATTGTTTTGGATATTGTTACTAACTTTGCAAATGCGTATACAACTGCCTATATGGCAGTCGGTCTAGATGCTTAATTTTAAAATTGAAATTTAGTAGATCAATATTTTATATCCTAGTCCTAGGAAGAACATCGGCTACTTTTTATACGAACGTAATGGAGTAGATAGACTAATCATTCGACGTATTTTTTATTAGTTGACAATTGTTTTTTTTATATATTTTGTATAGAAATGCGAAGATGAAAGTCACTCTTTAGTATACTTAACCGACTTCAAAGTAGTTAAAAATCACAATACACAAATAATTCAAATTGATTAAAGGTTCGGTGTCCGTACAATGTGTTACACCATTGATTGAAAATAAAATGTTCAAAAATATACCACATCTAATGCTACTTGCTAAAGTACCATAAAACTTAAATAGACAAATATTACAATATGAGTAAACCCACCTACCCTCTAAAGTGCCGACCCTAGTGGGGCAGAATACACCTAATCTTAAAACACTGGAAATAAATTGATTTAGTGGGGCAGATTCCACTGCGAATTTTAAAGCGTTACACTTTGCCCCACCAGTGGGGCGCCTTGGTGGGGCAAAGTAGAAGAATCCGTTCTTTCAAACTAATCCGGACTTAGAGTCACTTGTATATAATGTATCATACCTGTTTAATAGGAAAAAAAAACAATAAAATACGTCTCACAAGACAAATAAGAGTCTAGTTTATCATTCACCCCGTCTCACCGCTCATGATACACTTTGTCAGTTACTGTCAAACCGAAAAAAGATAACTGAAGACGCGTAGTTGGCATAAAATAAAATTTATCCTCAGCTCTACCTGGCTAGTACGCCTACAAACAATGTTAGAGAAAATTCAATCTCGCAAAATAGAAAATATTTTTACGGTCAATGAATACGAAAGTGTGGATATGGGGCGGGGAACGGCTTCGTTGTCTTAACACTAAAGTTTAGTGAGCTTTGGAGCGGTTCATATTTGTCATAAAAATTGCGTTAACATTTTAGACAATTTTTAAGCGCGCGTTGAAATGGATTGGCGCGCTTTTTAGCAGTTGATAATGTTAAGATTGGGAAAGTGACTTCTAAGAAAGGAAGATTTTTTAAATTCTTAAGATGGTGCTAAGATTAAATGGAAATTTGAATTTACTAAGAGATTTATTAAATTTTTACAAAATAAAAAAAAGCACAAAACAATGCTGAAATGTTCGGAGCGTTAAGAAAATAGAATAAATTTTGAAAAAGGCTCCCGCCTTTTTCAAAAGAACCACTCACTAAGTAACCACAGATTATATCAATAGATTGCGTCGTAAAAGATAACTTAGAAGAGAACGCACGGGTGTTGGTTTAAGCTCGAGATGTGTTCATAAAATTCTGAGAACGGAGTTCCCATTAGCATAGCGGTTTGAGAAGATGTTCTTGGGAACCTGCTCATTCAAATAACTCTATATATGTAACCACGATCCATTTTGTCCACTTATCCTGTTCGGTAAATCTGAAATCTTGGTCGAAACATGAACCCACAGGAAAATTGTGGCTCTATACAAGAACAAAACAAAACGTAATTTCAGACAAATTTTTTTGCTACATCTTTTTATATCCAATTAACTTGTAAAGAATTTATTTAGTTAAAAGTTATTTAAAAGTTTTTATGAGCAATTTTTAAGAAAACACAATCGTTCATAAAAATGAGTTGCATGTTTATTTAAAAATAAATGAACATAAAATATGGGAATGTTAAAATGATATTTATTATTTCAACGTAATTGCAGGGTCCTGGAACCATTACAGTGCATACTATATCGACTGTGGACAGGAAACATACCATTACTCATGTTTGACTACACCGCTAATTATTGATGCATTAAATTCCCAAAGATTTTCTGAGTGACATTAATGACAGTTGGTGTATAAAAAATAGAATTTCACCCAGACAACTTCCCTAATGGTCTTTTGGTAATTACACTTTTAGAATCGACACCAGTTACTAATTAGAATGGTTGATGTGTGTACATTTTTATTCCGTGGTAAATGAGCAATATGAAATAATGACGGAAGACTTTAAATATTTTTTTTTTGTTGTTTAGATATTTTTTTAAATATTTGTAGCATAAACAAACTGGAAGATCACCTAATGACAAGCAAATTAGAGGAATTGATGATGCCTTGCCAGCTTTTAAGGGGTTGAACCTCCGACACTCAGTTGCCGTGCTAAACACGACAGCTAAGTAAGAAAGAGTTTTTTTGCGAAGTGGTGGTACTTCCCCTCATCGAGAATTGAATGAATGAAACATATAACGTTATATTATTGTTAGACGTAATTAATCTATTTTATCACGCCTATGCTAAACAAAATCAGTTACTATGTAGATTACTAAGATTGTGATTGAAAAATAACTAACAATAAATCAGATCCCAACAAGCTCTCACAAGGAAATAATATTGTGGTACGCCTAGTGACGTCCTAATTCCAAATCTCCGAATCCGTGATTACCGATGCCCGGCCCGCATCCGTCTCCGAAAATGTGTGTTTAATTAAAAAACCTGTGTTACTCCGCTGAATCCGAGTATTAGGTGCTATTGTTGTGAGGTTCTTTCAAGGAAAATTTTAAATCGATTCCCTGGCGCTTTCTTCGTTGGGAAACCAATCCCCTCGCACAATAAGCCCGGTTACAATGGCCCCCGTTATACTACCACGATGACGGGAATCACGCGGCGCTTACGGCTCTACTGGAGGGATTACGCTATTTACCTACGTAGTACCTATTCGGTGTTTCGTTTATAACCCGCATTCGGGTTTTTGTGTCGGACAAATGAAAATTCGTCTTGTTGAACGATTTTGCTCTGGTAGGGTTGTGGGAATACCGTGATTCGGATATCATATCCTTTTAGTGGATGTGTTTATTTCTGGCCTTGTATAGTTGAGTGTCCATTGATAGAATTAAATGATTGTTGTGTTAATTGCAAATATTTTATTGGTTGTTAATTGTATTTTCCTGTATTTTTTGATTTATTTCTAAAAAATATAACCTCCAAAACGATGTTATGAGGGTTCAAAAAAACGACGAAGGGCTTCTAGAAAAGAAGCTCATGCTCTTCGCTTCGTCCTCTTTTCCATTGCAATGCTCTCACAGGGTCTATAATATAATATACTATAATATTAACCCCAACACCTTGTAAGCACATTATGGAAGCAATAAATTATTGAGTATTTAGGATCGACTTGGCGGGGGCACAGTAGTGCCCCCAGAAACAAGCATAATTTGAGTCGCATCAAGCTTTTTTTTACTCTTTTTATTTTACAGCACATAGTATTTACGGGCAAGCTATATAATATATATGTAGTTAGTTATTCATCGTGAGCACCTTTCCTTTAGGAAATCGTAAGAACCATTTAGAAGCTTCAGGGAATATTGAGATTATCCAATTCAGACATCATTAGGCACAATAGCACAATGCTGTCCGAAATGATCCGTGGTGAGTTCGACTGAATCATGTTGATACTTGTGATTTATGTATCATTTTGAAAAAAATATGAAAGATGTTATAGTTTTATTTTAACAATTCACATTATATTCTTCACATATATTCAGTAAAAAGAAAATATCTGAAGTTGTCTAGTAAGTGTGTTAATAATTTAGGTGATTCATTTTTATTGTAAAAAAAATTGACGTAACTCAACTTTATAAATTCAGAATATATTTAATTATATACTTATACATATTAGAATCAACATGTCTGTGTTATATTAGGTTGTCATAACAGGGTGCTATCACAAAGTTTATAAGATTGGTTATTCCTTTAAAATCAAGGACCTGAAATGCTGAAAACAAATGTATGACAATACTATTTATCCATATTTATATCCCATCTTAGTCTGGGGCTTAAAATGAATGTGCCAGCTGTGGTTCTTGCCTAGCATGTCGTAAAAGGCGACTAATGGTATATCGTGTTTTGGGTATGTGAGTGTGTACACGACAAGCTAGCCACTTGTCACTACTTTTTCACAATTTTCCTTTAAACCCAGCAAATTTCGTTTTAGGCTGAATGTGATTAAAGGGGCCTGCTGGCCCTTTGACTCTGCCTTCGGGGATTATGGGCCTGATGTTATGTATGCGTCGGCAGGACAGCGACGTCATTGTACACCGGTGTAGCAAAACACCACGTGCACCGATCACGCCACCGAGCGCTCCCCACCGCCCGCTCTACTCAACTTGTTTTGCAACGGGTATAAAAGGACCGCGCAGCGACGGAGCGGGCAGTCTTGGCTCTGGCGTTGCTCGGTGCACTGGTTGTACTAAGCTAGCTTATCCTAGACGCTCTCGGATAATTAATTTAAAATTAATTATTAATTTAAATTAATTATTATCGTTAATTGTAAAAGTGTCCTGTGGCAATTTATAATTAATAAAACAATATTCACTTGTGGTAAATCCCTAGGTATTTACCACAAGAGATAATTGGGTATTGGGATTATTAAGGATTTAGTTCTGGATAGTAATTGTAATCCTAGTTTAGATATTAAAAAAGCTTGATTACTGAATAAGAAGTCAGGGATCTCAGGATAAATCAAGCTTTTTTAATATCTAAACTAGGATTACAATTACTATCCAGAACTAAATCCTTAATACCCCTTAATAATCCCAATACCCAATTATCTCTTGTGGTAAATACCTAGGGTTTTACCACAAGTGAATATTGTTTTATTAATTATAAATTGCCACAGGACACTTTTACAATTAACGATAATAATTAATTTAAATTAATAATTAATTTTAAATTAATTATCCGAGAGCGTCTAGGATAAGCTAGCTTAGTACAACCAGTGCACCGAGCAACGCCAGAGCCAAGACTGCCCGCTCCGTCGCTGCGCGGTCCTTTTATACCCGTTGCAAAACAAGTTGAGTAGAGCGGGCGGTGGGGAGCGCTCGGTGGCGTGATCGGTGCACGTGGTGTTTTGCTACACCGGTGTACAATGACGTCGCTGTCCTGCCGACATATGTATGTAATATTTCTATCAACAACAGAAATACAACTTCTTGGATACTCTTCGAAACTTTTATAATCCCTAAATCGTACACTAACTAACTTATTTAACATTTCCCTTTTATAATTCACTCGCGGGCAATCATTAAGCTGTATCCAATTTCGCGTGTAGCGTCATTAGGCACAATGGCGTGTCCGAAATGATCCGTGGAGGGCGCCCGAATCAATTTGATACTTGCCCTTGTTAAATGTTTGACGAGCGCGCGACGGCCGTGACGCGGCCATTATCGGGGCGACGTCACTTCCTCGCGATTTCGCTTCGCCTTTTCCGTTTTGTGACTTTCTGCTGTATTACGAAGATTTGAGAAGATTTTTCAACCTGGTCTATGGATGTTATAAAACAATTTTCAAACGTATTTTTTTTTTAATTGACAAATTATAAATTACATTAGGTACAAAAAAAAAATTGCAAAAAAGTTCGTACACTTTGTACGAACTATTTTGTATTTTTTTTTCACAAAGTTTCATAATGTCGGTCTGAATGTAATAGTTCGTAACTAATAGTTTGGCAGTTTGCATGTACGAGCTAGTTATCACATCTAGACCGGCGGTGAGCCAACTCAATTTCAATTTTCACAACTAAATGTGGTTTTCTACTGAAACCATGGGTCGCGGGTTCGAATCCTGCTACGGACAAATATTTCGTGTGATGAACATAGATATTTGTATTCGATGTCAAAAAAAAAGTATATCCGTTCACTTAGTATCCAAAGCACAAGCTTATAAGCATAGTTTGGGACTAGAGAATTGGTGTGTCAGTCTGAAAAAAATATTTTATTTATTTAATTATTTAAGGAGCTTATGATCCTTAGATTCTACCTGTTTATGCTTTTTTGTAATAAGGTGATTGTGTTTGAAAAAGGTATTTGGAAAATTGCTTTTTAACTCATTTCCAACTTTATTTTAGCAAAACTTTACAAAATTATACAACTGTCCCTTTCATTTTGTGGGCAAGAATACTACTCGTGTAATCTGAGTCTCTTCAAGCACATCAGTTACAAAAAAATAACATTTACTTGTTTCCAAATAAACGCAGATCGAAAAAATCCGCGTCCATTTCACAACCACGACCAAAATACTTTTGTTACGGTATTCAATTTCGACGAACACTCAACGGCTCACCGTCTAGAAAGTATACTTATCAGATATTACCCCTCTTTATCCCAAAATCAATACGTGGATATCAGTATTCATCTCGTAAAATCCATTTCGTAATCCGTGAACTTTTTAAACATCGCCAAATAAGTAAGGAGTTCCAACGGAGCGGCGCGATAGACTTACAAAGCGTGAAGCCGTAACCGAACTGAGATACTGGCGGAGCTGGATGCGCTAACTTAGAACAAGGATAGTTTTGTTTACATGAGGACATTAATACGTTCTTAGTACAGTCTTTTTCTTTGTCAGAGCCTTGAAACGAGTGACGACGAGGTAAATTCTGATCCGTGCATTTAACTCAGGATACATTGCGGCTTGAAAGTCGTAATCATGAGTTCATATGCTTAAATGTTGGTTGGTCTCAAATCCAAAATGGATGAACCTATATGGCCAATGGGGCCGCCTTTACAGCTGTTTGTTGTTTTATGACTTATTAGAGAAAGAGGGAGATGATATTAAACATATCCAGCATTAAAAAAGAAGGTATAATAAAGACACAAACATCTGTGATTCCATATTTTAACATATTATTTATTCCACTAGACCTAGGCTATGCAAGATACAACATTTATGAAACATTGTTGTTTAATTATTTGCCATATAGCTCCCGGAACGTAAGATAGAAGCTGTCTGTAGTAAGCTGAATTCCTCATCGACAGAGTCAGGAAAAAAAGTCTAAGTAAATCTAACATCGACTTAAAACACAAGATGTTCTCAAGTAAGGTGGGCCGTATCTAATCCAGTGTAACTCCTCGTGCATCCGCGTCTTGTAACAAATCAAACCGTAAAAACTTTCCCGTAGATTCCCGATAAAACGACTGAGTCGAACAACTTTCCCCAGATGTACTTATTTGTACTTAATTTGTATGGGAGAGGGGCTCTGTTTCTCGCATTTAACGTTTGTTCGCTATACTAATGAAAAACAGGTGGATATTCTCGTTTTAACAGAGTTGCGAGGAGTCGGGATGATTTTCACAGGTGAGTTCTATAAGTAAGTTCTAGTCGGCTGTAAGCTATATAGCAAAAGGCCTATGGACTGACTAGATGTTAATGAGGGTTTTTTGAATTAAAACAACCAAAAGATGGCGTGACTGTGACGTGCGGTCTTTATCATTGGTTACTTGCCAGAACAAACTAACATTCTGTGATCAATGAGCCAATAATGACAGTGATAATACCACAAGACTCCTTCGTGCCACCTAGCGGATTTTGTATATTTAAAAACCCTCATTTGATGGCAATTATCATATTAATACTTGCACAAAATGATTGGCTGATTGAAAATGATATGACTTCTTAGATAACTAACAATCAACAAATCTCGCATTTAAGGCACGTATCCTCACTGAGCTATCTCTTTCTAGTAATAAAAAACGATGTCCATTGTTTTAATAAATAAATAAATTCTTCAGACTGACACCAATTCCCTAGTCCCAAACTAACTTATTAGCTTGTGCTATGGATACTAAGCAAACGGTTGACATACTTAAATACGTTTATAAACATCCATGACTCGAGTACAAATATCTATGTACATCACACGAAATATTTGCCCCTAGCGGGATTCGAACCTCGTTGGTTTCGTGGCCTCGGTCTCTGACCACTCGACCAACGAGCCAGTCAGTACTTTTCACTGGGACTTTTAAATTTTACATGCATTTGATTTTAGGCCAGACGAGCTTCTGAATATAATATGCCTTTCCTCTCTTCTTATTATTTGAGGAGAAAACATTATTTACTTCGTTTCTTATGTATTGGATAAGCTTAACTTCCAAAGACGTCTCCCCTTATCAAATGAATTATTAAGAAGCTTCGCATTCTCGGAATCCAAAGTACTCGCGTTATAAAGAACATAATACATTCATACAATACAATGCTCACGTTTATTTTTGATCTCCTAATTATTTTACATTGTAAAGATATCTCCAGTTCCAATTTGTTACGAATACTGAAGACGCTTATTATTTTTGTATGGGGGATTCAATGTGTACGTTTTGTACCTACATAAAGCAGGCATTGTTATCCTGTAGGAAAGAAGAAAAGTGTGAACATGTGTCATTCTGTAATAAACATCGAATATTAAGATTTAGATACAATTTTATATTTTCTTTGTATTTTATATAAGCTAAGTTATTGAATACCTAAAACTGTATACCAAATTCTTTGATATGCAACGTAATTTTAAGTAAATTGAAAGCATTATGTTAGCTAATATCATAAATGCTTCAGTGAGTTATTTCTTTCTTTTTAAGTCTTAACATAAATTATCCGATCATAATGAATATGTAGGGTTCAGAAAAGGATAAGTGTGCCTTTTAAAAGGTTTCTAATCTATGTTTTATAAGCTTAATTTAGACAGATGGTCTAAGCTAACATATGAGACGAATTAAGAAGTGTTTCGGTTTGCGACCTTCTTCCGTCTGCAATATATATTACGACTAAGTACCATATCTTAATAAGCAAAATAGGCTTCAAGACAGTCCTATAGCTTCAAGATGTTATGTTTAATGAGATCCTTGCAGCGAATTAGTTGCATCCACTTGAATCGATATCAACGTGATGAAATATGTAATTAGTTTCAAGTCAGGGGGGTTTCAGTAAAAGGGGTAAGGAGTTCTATACATAAATATATTCAATAACGTATGTGTAAAAACAGAATAGCTCATCTAACTGCTATAAATGTCCTATAATGGTTAAAAAAATATAGTTATTACTTACGCCAATTTAATTTCAGAAAAATAATAAGTTTCCGCTCAAAATAAAGATTTTTTTTTCTCATGTTTGTCTGGAGTCTAAAAAAGAATCTCACTACTTGATCACAATTTTCCATTTAACCTAGGTCAGTTTTATTTTTGGCTAAATGTGGTTAAACAGGGGCTAGTTGCCCTTTGAATCTGCCTACCCCTTTAGGGAATACGGGCGTAATGATATGTATGTATATTGTATATATATATAAAAAAAAAATATTTTGTCTTAAATTCCACGCGGGTGAACTCTTGTGAACACCTAGATGTTTGTTACTCTTTCACGCAAAAACTACTGAATGGATTTTAATGAAACTTTACAATAATATAGCTTATACATCCGAATAACATATAGGCTATGGTTTATCGATGTACCACGCAAGAAAAACCGCGGGCAGATGCTAGTCTCAAGTAAAAATTACGATCAAAGTTACAACTCATGAATCGCAAATTCGCAGTGTCAACACAGAATCAATTACCGAGCGAAGCCCAGATAGGTGAGGCTGGAGTCGGGTAAATCTGTCCATAATAGATGTAGGGCGCTAAATGTCAGTCAGGGCGCGCCGAATATACCTAAGGTTAAACCTCGATTACACAAATGTGGGTCAGAGATTGCGAACCCTTCACTGGAATGGAGTTTTAAGTCTGTTTGAGGCTTAATATGGCAGTGGGTTGTTTACGATTTATAGCAATTAGGTAATATTCTACAACAAAAAAGTATTTAAGCATTCCCTATATTGTGATTGTGTATAGGGCTATTTTCCGATGTAATGATTTGGGCAGCGTAAGTACAAAGTCCAATGTTGGTCGGGGACTGTCCCATGTTGGTCTGGGACTAAAAAAAATGTGCTAACTGTGTCTCTTGTCTAGCATGTCGTAAAAGACGACTAATGGTATATGGGGTTTTGGGTATGTGATTATGTAGGCGACGAGCTAGCCACTTGTCACTACTTTTTTACAATTTTCCATCTAACCCAGCCCAGTTTTGTTTTTGGTTCAAAGTGGTTAAAGGGGCCTGCTACCCCTTTGACTCTTCCTACTCCTTTGGGGACTATGGGCGTGATGTTATGTTGTGTGTAAGTACAAATCATAGAACTACAATAAAATTACAATATGAAAATGCATTATGACACATTAGGATTTTGTTTGTGGTAACATATTCTGGCCGTCGTGCGCACGAGGGCAAGAATAGGTTACCCATGAAAAGTTGCGGCATGACATTTCAAGTGAGTGGTGGTGCGAATGCGTTTGTTATGATCGTGTTTTAAGGACAGTCGTTCGACTATAACCGACTTTTGCAAAAATAAAAAGTTGAATATAATATTATTGCCGAAAGTATCATAAACTCTTATAGCTTATTGTATTATTTACGAAAGTGTATATTTAAATTGTGGGTAATGTTCTTATAAATTCTCTAGAGACTGACACCAATCCCTATTTCCAAACTAAGCATAGACTTAACGGATAGACATATTTATATACATTTATAAACATCCATGACTCGAGTGCAAATATATATCGTTTGTCACACGAAACATTTGCCCCTAGCGGGACTCGAACCCGCGACCCTTGGTTTCGTGGCCAGGGTCTCCGACCTCTCGACCAACGGGCCTTATAGCCATTGCTATTTTTCCGGTCAGCAACCATACAAATAGGTCCCACACAATACAGTTTAGATCACCTGTCTTACAATCACTGTAGCAACAACACGTAGTAGCTACACTGCAACTTAAAAGCTTGTACGACAATGGAACTGAGAAAAATGTCATCGTAGCCACAGCTACGGCCTACAGTCGTTTAGCCGTTACGGACTACGGCGTAGCGGCAGAGCATCGTAGCACAAAGCGGTTGGCCCTTCGCCAGCCTACCTGTTGTTCTTTGAACTAGCGTTGCCAGGTGTATGGACTTCTTACGTTTTATGTATTTTTCAAATCTTAGAAATTCTATCACAGCTTCAGCAAAATGAGAATGGAGACATGATTTCAAGTTCATTCTCCCACTTTTAAAGATAAATGGTTTCTAACTGAACATACACCTTCATACACATGATACCTGGAAAAGCCAACGAATATGATAACCTTGTTTAAAATACGTGTTATATCATCGTTAATTTGCTCTACAAATTTAAAAACATTTAGCAATTTACAATAACTGTGTATATAGTCGGAAAAATCTTAAGACCTTAATGAGTATTGCATACAGATTAGTTGTGTTATTTTATTGAACCTCGTTCTGGAAGTTTAAACATATTTTTGGTCGCTAAGTAGCGATGGCTTAGAAGTTGTGTATATGAGATACAAATACTATAATTTCAAGGTTAAAGATCTAATTTAAATTACAATTACCGTATACGGTTACATGAATTGCTTAATAAGTACCTAAATTGTTAGTACCCAGATCTAGTATCCTTTTAGACATAGACTTTTGAAAGTAACTACGTATCAAGAGACGTGAAAACGCGACAACTCTGTGATACAACGAGCTCGATGTTTAGGAACAAAAAAAGGACAACATTAATTGTAAACTGTGCTATTTTTAAACATTTACTAGCAACACCACGGAACTACTCTTACTTGGCCACACGAGCCTATCTGTTGAATGTGCTCGAAAAATGTTGGAACAGAACCAAGAGCTAAGTGATATGTTGATTCATGGCTACGCAGACGCGAGCCGAGACGCCTGGCCCGGGCGAGTTCTTATGTAAATATAATCGGTTGGGACAGCGTGTCTTGTTACCGTTATGAAGTGTTGGGTGGGGGGAAATAGTCGATTCGATGTTAGAACAACTCTCTTCCTTATTCACCGCACTAGCTTCTAAGCTACATAACTAAGAATGCAAATTTTTTTTAAAAATAAATTGCAACATACATACCATTATGCCATACTTAAAATCCCAAATTGGTTAGGCAGAGTCCAGTGAGTAATAAGCTTTTTAAATCAATAAAAAAAAAATTAAATAAAGGGTGGAAGATTGTGAAATTTCGATTTATGGAAGGAATCAATTGTCATAAATAATTAAAACGATAGAAACACCAGTTTTTAATAGTAAGGATGCGTGTCTATTTAACTTAACTAGAGACAAATGCAATAAGTGGAATTCCAATTGTATTTATTAATATAAAGGTGTTCCGAACAAATCACGTAATTTGATTTTGGTCACATTAAAAACCTAACATTTTGGCAAACATCGCTGCCGAACATGAAATACAATAGAAAATATGTTATTGAGCTGTACATTATTTGATAAAAAAAACCCTGTATGGTGCAAAAAGCGCAATGGGCACCTTTGAGGCTAATTGCTGAAAACGCGTCCAACTATAGTGCTAAAGTTTCTTACTAGGTCTCTGTACAAATGGTCTGGAAATAAATGCTTTTTATGGATGACAAATAGTGCTCCAATAAGCATAACCCCATTTTTCTCATAAGCACCCCACCTTAAATTCAAACTGAAATTCATTCCAAGCGCGCTTTAATCCGCAATTCCTTCGGCCACTTTTTGCGAGCCAGCCATACGCGACGAATGGTGTCTCATTATAACCGCAATCGCAGTCGGGGTTAAGCGGGCGTATCGCACCACCGTTTACAAATTTTATTATCCGTCCCCTTTGTCCTCCCTGGGTGCGTCTCTGTGGCTTCGACAGGTCTTAATGTAAAGGAATTGGGGTAACGATGTTGTGAACAATGAACGTGTTACGTGATGCAGATATATTATGATTATAGCGACGGGTTTTTTTTTGGTAACCAGAGCCTGTGTATGGCAAGGGGTAGACTGTTCTAAGATACACATATTCATTAGTCATGGTTCTATAACTATATAAAGACTCATATATTTGTAAGTATAGCAGATTTGGTAGTCCAAAGATAAGGACAGAAGTCTGTTTGAAAGGGTGGTGTTTTAAAAGTGTTTTTTTTTATCTGCGTGGTTATCAAGTATCGTAGTTAAATTATGTTTTCACTTAACGTAGCTGTTTTCAACATTAGTAAGGGTCCTTTTTGGTTCGCTAGTTAAGCAGATATTAAGTGTTCATGTAAAAAAGTTTTCAAAATAATCACTAGGTAAAACGTGTGTAAATATTACCGTGCAGTATGGCGTTCGGTTCTATCCGCCCACCCCGCTAGGAAAATGGCGTGAAGGTAGTTAGTTAATAGTTGACGCAAATTGTGTATTGGTCCTTTGAGCCAGATTGTCTGTACTTATTATCAAACCTTGCAAAAACGCACTGTGTATTAAAAAACGCTGCAAATATTTAGATATAAATCACCAAGACAAGGTTAAGGCAACGAACTTCACCATTGTTTAGTGGCAGATTATTGTTTATTCATTGACCAGGACCGAGCAGCGCTTAGGGTTTTCAAGGTATGATAGATTGTTTCCACAGGCCGACAGCGGTTTGGTGAATACCTAACAGGTTCTGGGCAGTTGCAATTAGAACCGACGGTAACCATAAGTACAAAGGCCAGTTCTGAGATTTAATATTTTCATTAAGACGTTAAAACTAATGTAACAATACGTTGCATAAGCTCACGGTAAAGATACACATCTACCAAGAATATTACTCAGTGTAGAAATATTATAAACACGAATAACAAACACTTATTTAACATGGAGAACCAAGAGATGAGAATTTTTTACCAATAAAGCTAAACAAGAGGAAGGTTTACATTGTCTGCATGAAGCTGTAACAGATTCCGTGTTTTATTATTAGAAATATGTTTGATATCATTCGACATCATCGTCCTAGCGTTATGATGTCCCGTGCTTAGACGGGGTCCGCTTAGACCATGATTCAGGATTTAGCGAGTCTGGTAATTACATTGAAGCGACTGCTGATCTGACCTTCGTAACCCTAAGATAGGGGAACCAGATAATTTTTGGATCATGGTTACGAATCCAAAGTTGTTTGAATTTGCAGGTTTCATCACGATGTTTTCCTTCACCGTCAAGCTAGTGGTATAAATACGTACATAGACTTGAAAAATACAGAGGTACGTGCCCGGGTTTGAACACGTACTCCTTGGTTAAGAGGCGCATGTCCTTACCATTGAGCTACCACCGTTCTTATTTTTTGATATCATTAAACATTGGTAGATATTAATCTACTATATTTGATCAGGCTTAGTCCGCACTTTTTATTAATTATTTATTTTACTTACTAATCAAATAATGCTAATATTGTCCCAAATTTATCGACACGTACTGACGTTGAAAGTAAATGTAAACAGGAAGTGAAGTAATAAGTTATTAGTTTATTCCTAAAATAGCTTTCGTACATTGGGAGAAATTGAATCAATTTGTCTCGGATTCGATTTACGCTGCGCCATGGGGATTGCAGAGATGTGTGTACAAGTGACCAACTTATGTCAGATGTTATTGGTGCCAGTATTCTCTGACATGAATACAGGCAACTGACAACATCACATACATTGATTACGAGTTGAGTAGCTTAAGCACTTGTGTTATGGATATCAGAATCAATTATATTATTGAAATCGCAAAAGTAGGTATTACATAAATATACTTAATTTTGGATGTTAACACCTAGACATAGAACAAACAAGTATTCTTATCACGAATGTTTGTCCTGAGGATCAAACCCGTAACCCTTGGGCCTTGGCGCATAGGACAAGGTCATGCCGAATGCGCTATCGAGCCTGTCAAATATCTTCCATTTTTGATTACACATACAAAGCTCGGGGGTCATGTGCCAAGGGCGTGCTCGTCGCGACTCCTGCCAGTCCGATTTCGGATTGCAACCTTGGACCGATCTAATTCCGCAGAGCGGGGTAGGGCGTTCCCCCGATGCGACGCGCACCGACGAGCCCTCGTCGGTGCGAAAAGTGGCGAGTGCGGCGAAGGGGGCCGCCACCCTTCACGCCACGCCGGACACTGCGGAACGAGGAGAACAGAGTGCCGTATAGGCACGTGGAATGTAAGAGGTGGAATGAAAGATAAGATGTATGAGATGATTGACGTAATGAATGAGAGACGCCTGGATGTTCTGTGCTTGACAGAGACTAAGCGGAAGGGCAGCGATGCAGATGAGCTTCCCGGTGGTATGATGGCTCTGTGGTCTGGTGTGGAACAGAATTGTCATGCCAGCGGTGGAGTTGGAGTAGTGCTTTCCTCTCGTTTAGTCTCTGGTGTGAAAGACTATGGATTAGTTGGCCCGAGACTCCTCTGGGTTCGTATTAAACTGGGTATCACGCGAGTCTTTCTGGTTGCAGGCTATGCGCCAGTAAGCTCAGCCAGTCCCCAAGAACTAGAGGAGTTCTGGGAGTCTGTTAGAGAAATTCTGGACCTGACTGAAGGAAATGAGAGGATAATTATGTGTGGAGATTTGAATGGTTGGGTTGGCACCAAGCGATCTGACTATGAAGCAGTCCTTGGCCCATATGGAGACAAGAGAGTGAATGATGCTGGTAAGCAAATCTTGGAAGTATGTTTGGAACGGAACCTCCTTGTGGCAAACACTATTTTCCGTCATAAGGATATTCACACGTATACTTGGAGACGGAATGACCAAAAAAGTGTGATTGATTTGATTTTAGTTGATAGCCGCCTCCGCAATAGTATATTGGATACAAGAGCCTACAGAGGCCCTACTCTTGAAACAGACCACTACCTGGTAGTATGCCGGTTTGCTGGGCTTTTCAAGAAGTGGAGGCACTGGCGAGTGCGTACTCCATGCGGAGGCACTGAAAGGATAAGGAATGAAAAACTGGAAGATGAAAGTGTAAGGAGTGTGTATGTAGGATTAGTCAATGAAAGACTTGCGAATGCGAGTCTTTCTGGCTTAGATGTTGATGATTGCTGGAACATTTTGAAAGAGAGCATGGTGGACAGTGCAAAAGAGGCATGTGGATGCGCAAGGAGACGTAGAACAATGAAAGGTGACGCATGGTGGGATGAGGAGGTCAAAGCCTCCGTAGCGAGAAAGAAGAAGGCCTGGCTCGATTATGTCTCATCTTTGCAAATGGATGAAAGTATGCTTGAGATGAAGAAAGAAATATACCGTTATTGCAAGAGTGAAACCAAAGCTTTAGTGAAAGAGAAGCGTGAAAGAGTAGCTATGAATGAAGAAAGGAGACTGACGAATAGTTTCGAGGCTAATTCCAAGCTCTTTTGGAGGGAGGTTAAGAGGTCTCGGGGATATTCGTCGGCATCCGGAATGAGTAAGATTAAATCTAAAGCTGGTGACATTCTTGCAAACCCGAACGAGGTGTTAGAACGGTGGAGTGAATATTTTGGAGAAATGTATGAGTATGTCTCTGATGTTGGCACTGAGAGTGAGGCTATGTCTGATTCTGTGGTGCCAGCGTCTGATGAAGACATCACTATGAATGAGATTGAATGGTCGATACGAAGTCTGAAAAGTGGAAAGGCCGCGGGAATAGACAAGGTATCTGCGGAGATGATCAAGCTAGGTGGCGCTAGCGTCCAGGACGCTTTCTGGTTCTTGTGCAATCTATGCTGGAGAAACGGAAAGGTCCCAATGGACTGGAGACGGGCAGTTATCGTGCCTCTGTACAAGGGTGCTGGGTCACGTATGGACTGTGCCAGCCATAGAGCCATCAGTTTGATCAGCTTAGCAGCAAAGGTGTATGGCAAGATTATTGAGAGGAGAATGAGGGTGAAATCTGATGGAATGTTGTGGGAGGCACAGGGAGGTTTCCGGAATGGTAGAGGATGCACGGATCAAGTTTTCTCTCTTCGCAACATCGTGGAGAAGCATCTGGCCAAAAGTCAGAGGGTTTTTTGCGGTTTTGTGGATATGGAGAAGGCCTTTGACAGGGTTGTACGAAAGGACCTTTGGGACATATTGCCGAGATATGGGATTGATGGAGCATTGCTTCGTGCTGCGCAGTCCACCTATGTGGGATGTACGGCATGCGTGCAAGTGGAAGGCAGCCTGTCACCCTGGTTTGACGTCAATATTGGTGTCAGACAAGGATGCGTGCTGTCTGCTCTGCTGTTTATCCTATATCTCGACCATTGTCTCCAGAGGATTAGATCTATGAATGTTGGAGTGCGTATGGGTGACCTGGTTGTGAACTGCCTGCTTTACGCGGACGATGCCGTACTTCTAGCAGAGTCGGCATCGGATCTGCAGCAACTAGTCACAACATTGAAAGATGATTGCAAGGAGAGAGGCTTACATTTGAATGCGAAGAAAACAAAGATTATGGTGTTTGAAAGAGATGAAACCAGAACGGATACAAGGATAACGGTTGACGATGTAGTGCTGGAACAGGTGAATGAAATTGTATATCTAGGATCTGCATTTAGTAGAGATGGAAGGTACTCCGCTGATATAGAAAGAAGAGTGAATGCAGGGAATAGGGTGAATGGAGCGTTAGGAAAACTTTTAGGCAGCAAAATCTTAAGCCAGAAGGCCCAGCTCGCCATACACAATGCGGTGCTGATTCCTACGCTAACATATGGAAGCGAGAGTTGGGTATGGCAGAAAGAGCATGAAAGTAGAATAAACGCGGTCGAGATGCGTGCGCTGCGGAAAATCTGCGGTGTATCGCTCACAGACTGCGTTCGGAATGATGATGTAAGAAAGAGAGTTGGTCTGAAGGACAGCGTCGGAGTCAAGGTAAGAAGAGGCATGCTCCGGTGGTTCGGACATGTGGAAAGAATGGATGACGAAAGATTGACTAAACAGATATACAATGCGAATGTGGAAGGATGTAGGAGCCGCGGAAGGCCCAGGCTCACCTACCACGACCAGATTGGTCGTGTATTAAAAGAAGGTGATGTTAGGAGTCATAAAAATCGTAGAGCTTGTATGAAAAGGATTATGAATGTTGAAGAGGCGAGTGAGGTGTGTAAGGATCGTGCCATATGGCGTTCGGTTCTCTCTGCCTACCCCGCTAGGGAAGTGGCGTGAAGTTTAGTTAGTTAGTTAGTTAGTTACAAAGCTATGCGAAACTGCATAAGGTTTCTTAAGAAATTTGTAATTGCTAGTGGCTTAAAATTTTGAAAATTCAAAAGCATATGCATGAATTTGAACGACCAGCCCTTGCATATGAGATGCGTGTCTATACCCAATAACACACCATTGTTGGTGACTTATATTAACATATTTGGATATTAAATCGCTATTCCAATTGGCGCTGATGTTCTCAAAATTACGATGTAACGTCAACACATTAATGTGCTCAGTTTACGATCTCTGCAGCTCCGTGCAAGACGTAACCACAGCGATTGCAATAGCAATAAATTTTCATGGTTATTATAGCGGGTGTAAGATCTCCTCTTGTTACGATCTGTTTTACTGACGGTACCTCCGAGGAGTTCCAATCAGCCAGGAAATTGATGCAGTAGAGATTTATTGGACGAACTACCTTCATAACTCGCGATTATGGGATATGGGAGGTCAAGATAATGGTCTTAATCCATAAAATAATCGTTTGAAAGTGTCGCGGTGAAATAAGTATGTTTTAACTGGAGTGCTTTTGGTGAATCATAATATACAACAAAATTGCATGTGATTAAAAGTAATAGTGACCTTCTTATGGGATCTAAAGGTGGGGCATAAATAAACATACGTGTTGTCACTCCTTTTTCACAGCTTTCCATCCAACCCAGCCCACTGTCCTATGTTGGTCTGGGACTTAAAAAGAATTTGCCAACTGTGGTTCTTGCCTAGCATGTCGTAAAAGGCGACTAGTGGTATATCGGGCTTTGGGTGAGTGATTGTGTAGGCGACAGGTTAGTCGCTTGTCACTGTTTTTTTTATTTTGGTCTGAATGTGGTTGAACTCGACTCTGCCTACCCCTTCGGGGATTATGGGCGTGATGTTATGTATGTATGAGATGAATAATGACCCTGTGATTGCAGTATGACGTGTGATGTAATAACGACTTCGACCATGCAAAGCAATATCAGTAATTTTGTGACTCAAAAGATTACGTTATGCATCAAAGTATGATTTTAATTGTTACCCTTGTATAGGGGAATCAGAGAAATTTTGGATCATGGTTACACATCCATAGTTGTTTAAATGTGCACGTTTCATCACAATGTTTGATGAAACAATTTTCCCTCAGCGCCGAGCTAGTGGTATAAATACGTACATAGTTTCAAAAAATTCAGAGGTACATGCTCGGGTTTGAACCCGCAACCCACTGTTTTAAGGCGCGTGTCCTTACCATTGAGCAATCACCGCTATAATGTATAATTTCAATGTATGTATAAAATCCATATACGGTATCCTAAAGTGGTTTCAGCTGTCCACCAAATTAACAATTCTTATATGCCACATACAAAAAGTTCTCACGTAAACATTTATGGTTTTTATTGTGCTACAGAACCCTAAATATCTCAAAACTAACCCTAAACCACACAAAGCTGCTTGCAGCTCCTGCATTTACCCTAAAGTGGGCGAACATTTTTCACCTTTATTAAGAAAACAGTGCAGAGCATCTGAATTATTCAGGCGGTTGACTTAGCCCCTGACTGACGACTATTATTTCATAGGGGTCCCGTATAATTTTGACATTCGAAACGGATGCAGCGTTCAATTGTAAACGTTGCTCTTTAACAGTATTCATAGCAAATAGGTTGATATTTCATACGTTTTAGGTGTTATTGTCAATTTTTTTATAGCACTCAAAGTCTAGATTAGGTAGACTTACCATCAGGCTGGAAGTATGCTTGTATGCGACTGTTACTGATACGGTGACTCCCTTAACTAATGGACTTATGCAATATTATAAGTGTTATTAATTGTTGCTTATTACCTATTTATATATATATATATATATTACACATATAGCTTATTACACACATATATATATATATATATGTGTAATAAGCAACAATTAATAACACTTTTAATATTGCATAAGTCCATTAGTTAATAATATATATATATTATATATACCTATTTATATATCTAACATACGATTTTATCGTTATAATTTTATTGATGTCGAAAAATATGTTTTTTTTTTGGGTATGAATATTTCTGGTACCTTTTGGTAATATTTCTACAATTTCGGTACCAAATATTTAACTGTGGGTAATTATTAATATTTCTCTATTTATTGCTACATCTAATAACACTGTATACCAGCATAGTGTAGCACCATGACAAATCATATGTTGGATGCTTTTTTTAGAAAATTTTAGATTTTTTTATTTTTTTATACTATCTAATTTTTTGTACTAAATAAATGAAAGTTGATTATATTCTGATATTCACTTGTTCATAGAGTTAATATATATTAAAACAATGGCTAGCAGCAAACGGTATTAACAATTTCTAAAATTATAACGTCCTAGTATGCTGTCCTCTATCTGTCATTTCATTCTGATGCACATTTCCGGTTGCGTTCTGCCTGTGCATCAATCAATGCAACTTCAAACATATCTGTCAACGTCGGCCAACCATTCACATTCTGCCCGAATTGAATTCATAGTAGTTCCATAGCCAATATTATGCTAAATGGGGGATTTGGCAGAGGAAGCTACGACATAAGTGGGATACGGAGGCAGCATGAGCTGGCGAGGAGCCAACACCACCTGTAGACTGTAGTCGGAAGTGGTTTTGTGAAAAAAAAAAAACAGATTAAGTTTAGACTATCTGCGGTTAGCGTTCATAGCCCATTTCTGTTAGATATCAGTTAAGTCGCTATAATGTTAGTCGGTTCTAAAATGTTCATGAAAAAGAAGCCCCATCATGATGATAAGCGTTTTTAGGGTTCTGTATCCAAAGGGTAAAACGGGACCCTATTACTAAGACTCCGCTGTCCGTTCGTCACCAGGCTGTATCTCATGAACCGTGATAGTTAGACAATTTTAACAAACGATGTATTTTTGTTGCCGCTGTAATAACAAATATTAAAAAACAGCATAAAATAAATATAAAAGGGGGCTCCCATACAACAAACGTGATTTTTTTGCCGGAAACGGAAACAGGTAGACATTTGAAATATTCACAAAATATTTAGTTGTTTAGTGTCTAATGTTGTAAAGGTAATGGTACGGAACGCTTCGTGCGCGAGTCCGACTCGCACTTGGCCGATTTTCAATTTTTTTTTTTAGCTTAATTTTCTTTATTATATGTATGTAGGTACCTACAAAAATTGTGAACGAGATGTGATTTATTGGACGAGGTGTAAATTGTCTTTATCTAAATGAGACGAACTCCTTATACAGTCTTTAAAATGAGTGTCCCTGTTCTTTCTCATTTTCAATTTTAACAGAGAAGGAACCTTTAAAACAAAAGACAATTCTTAAAAATACACGACATTACATTTTTATACAAGGTGAATTCGTTCTAGGATAATAAATAACATTAGTCTGAGCATCTAAGTGCTTGTTGTGAGACTGAAGGTTTTCAAGATGGCTCACGATTTTGCTCATATTGTTATTTAATTTCGAGTTGTCTGACAAAAACACTGTAATTGTTAATTTTGATGTGAATTTTCTTGTACTTTTTTATTTATCTATGAGTACTTAATTTTTCATTTTACCTTGTTGCAGGTAAATAAGTTAGCGTCGTCTGATATTTTGATAAAAAATAAATTGGTAAGATTTAGCTTAATCTGTTGCGGTAACACATGTTTCGCCGTAAAACCTACATAAAGTGTATTTAAAATTTTGGTAATATGTTACTTAATTTGTGGAACCCAAGGCATTTTTTTATATACAGTTTTATCATTCACATTAGTAAAATATTTCTAAGAAAACTGAATCGGTGATACTGTTTGATAATTGCTTAAAACGACTTATTGGCCAAATGTTGATGTTAATAACCCTACTTCCATTCCCCGTCGTTGTTGTATATATGTAGATTTGAGGCGTTTCATCCTTCGCCTTACACTGCATCTCCACTCTATAGTTTAAATCTACAAAGTGGCCTACTTTGTATTTGCCATAAAAGCGCATATTGCTTATTTCCATGTTTTATGTAAGAGAATGTAATAAGTCCCGGCACGGCTCGAAACAGCGAACGTTAAAAAATCATTTAGCCCGTCACCATAACGCGGTGGCAAGTATTAACAATTTTACGTCGCTCCTTTTAAAATATTCGGGGAGGTGCTGTGTTGCCAGCGTGTAAAGGGATAATAATAACTAAAGATAGTTACGGATTGATTAACATCTAAGATGTTGATATCTGCGATGTTGCAGTGATCTATTTTGAGTCTCTAGATCCCGTACGCATATTCCACACGAATGAATGATAATATAAACCTAAATATGAAAGGGGGTGGCACCATTCGTAAAGATGGCTCTATGTCTGTGTTCTTCACATACAGGCATAGAGTAGAATAAAATATGAAGCAATAATTTATTGCATAATATTACAGATTGCGTTCTTAATTATTGTAGTTAAAATAATTCCATGTTTACCGACCGAAGACCGTAAACATAAAAAAAAGCATAATCGGAGTCATTACTCTGATGATAATTCCTCAACAGTATTAACTTCTATTAAAAAAAATCAAAAAATTACAAAAAGTATGCTTATAAACGAAAAAAATCAGAAAATGTATGCCCCAATAAAAATACTGTGACCAGAATGAGTTTTAACCTAATTATACCAAAATAGTATGACGCAGCTATGTTTGTGATGCAATAATAATAAAATAAATAAAGGTTTAATTTTTAATACTTTTCAGTGTTTATACAAACAGTGCATTGCTAATAAAAACAAATATTTGAATTTGAGCTCTATTGAATTATATATCCTGTTAATTTTCTCTAATGAACAAGCCGAATAAATAATTCAACCAAATAACTATAATACAATTGTTTCAATTATTTGATGAATTGAATTGAACATAACATTACATCCAAATGAAGTTATTATTAAACCGAATAGTTGACATTTAAAGCAAGCAAAAGCAACACTTCATGTAACGATCATTCTGCCAGGCAACACCAAGGGCCCGTTTTATGTTTTATAATTCGAAAAATTCTAATTAGACGGACCAGCTGTTCTGGTTTTTTTAATTTTGAACTACACCGCCATGACAGAGACGCTCGTCCCGTAACAACAAAGTTGTGACCTCCTCACCCGGGGACGCCCTCCTAATTTGTGAAGGTTCAAAAAGGTTGGTGATGTATGTTAAGACTTATCATCTTAAATCGTGAAATCACGGTGTGATTAAAGTTTGCATCCTAATTTTTATCAATAAATAACATTAAAGTAATGTTAAATACTCCATACTAAATAATTATGATTGTAACAAAAAATATTCAAACTTATCGTCGATTTATTTCTAGTTAGAATTAAAAAAATTCGGGACTAGGACATAGTCGAAGGCTTAGATTACTTACTTAACACCTTATCCTTAACGTGACTCAAATCAGGCCCTCAAGGCCCTCTAATTTATTTAAGAAATGAAATAAATACATCAGAAGCCCTAAATACGATTCTCAGTGTTGAAATTCCTGACGAAGTTGCGAGTTCCCTTCATAACTTTCTGTGTTAGGTATTCTGAAATCCTGTAATTCTATACACTGTTACGTAACTCGATGTCCGTTACTCGTAATTATGTTTGGATTGTGTTTAGGTTTTGTATTCTGGAGGTATTATTACACTGACTAACTAATTATTATACTGGAATCTTATGATTTTATGTAAAATATAAACATTTTTAAAACAGAATGTTTCCTAAGGACATTTTAAGCGAGATTGGCACCCGCGACCCTTGGTTTTGTGGCCAGGTCTCGACCACGGTCTGAACACTTGACTAACGGGCCTGTCATGATATCGGACAATGTTCTTTATATAATACTAGCTGCGCCCCACGGTTTCACCCGCGTAGCTCCCGTTCCTGTGGGAATATAAGGATTAATAAAGCCTATGTTACTCCTTGATAAAGTAGCTTTCTATTGGTGAAAGAATTTTTTTAATCGGTCCAGTAGTTTCTGAGTTTATTCATTACAAACTTACACACAAAATACAAAAATAGAACTGTTTCCTCTTTATAATATTAGTATAGATCAGTCAATCAGAAAAACCTAATTCGGCTGTGAAATCATTGGTTTGCATATTATCATTTTTGTCTGTCGTATCTGAATGCATACATTTCCTTTGCTAATTAATCAAGTCTAAAAAGGACACAACACATTCGATTCCCATCCTTTCCATCGGTAATCATTTTCCGCTACACCGAATGGGTATCTTAATTAGGCTCCTTTGTGCACGATTTCTTTTCATTGATATTTCGTACTGGTCTCAGTGGCCACATCATACTAATGAGTCAAAATAGAATAATCATGTCGTCAAAGGCTTTCGAGGGGAAAGTAAGTTTGTCTGAGCCTGTGTGTGCTTTGTCCAAGGGATGTTAACAAATATGTGCTCGGCTCGGAGCGATGCGAAACTTCCGTTGCAATTTGCATTGTCGATTTCCATTTGGTCATCATCTTCTCAGCGTTATGTATCGTTCTTAGACGGGGTCCGCTTTGACGATAGTCCTGGATTGAGTGAAGCTGGTTATTGAATCGAAGCGACTATCGCGACATCTATCGACAACGTCACAAAATGGTCAAGAATATCTTACTAATATTATAAACGCGAAAGTTTGTGAGGATGTTTGTTACTCTTAAACGCAAAAACTACTGAATGGATTTTAATGAAACTTTACAATAATATAGCTTATACACCCGAATAACATATAGGCTATGTTTCCACGCGAGTAAAGCCGCGGGCAAAAGCTAGTAGCTTCAATAAGTCTGTCAACAGACGTTGATTAACCTGTTGGAGTCTTACATTCTGCAAAGCGTTGACGGAGTTATTCTTACCACTACAACACGAACGACGGCTATATTTTGTCTTCGAGCCAACAAGAACATAGTTAGTGGAAAGTATTGCTAGTTACGTTATGAAAATGTTTAAATAATGATGAAATTAATTTTAATATCGATATTCCGTATGAAAATAGCATAGGTATACTTAGGGACGGACACACAGAAGCAACATTAGGATAAGAATTACACAGGCGAGATAGAGGTTTGGTGACGCAGGAAGTTTATACTTGTTCAACAAAATCTATGAAAATAACTCGTCCCATATTCCTCGAATCTAACATTATATCTAGTATATCATAACATATATACTAGATATAAGGACGCATACTCTATACACCTTAAGGGTCAACAGAAATCAGTTCACTACAAACCCCATTATTAAAACCCCGAAATCGACGCAATATAAAATAAATATTAAAACTGTTATTTCCATTCGATATTTAAATTTAAAATATTGACATAGCTCCCATCGCTCGCATTCGATTACCGGTTTTCAATTCGTTTTAACAGCGCCCAGTCGCCCTCAGGGCTTGCACGGGATACATACAGTTAATAATTTACGAGAATCACAACCGGAAACAATGTCCGAAACAAAATGGATAATGAAAACGATTTCGGATCAGAAATTTAATCAAATTACGAACTTCGGAATACGGAGGCCCGCTCGCGATCATGTTGTGTCGGGGTGAAATTATTTATCCGTGGTGGTGTGCGCTAATTTTAAAATTAATTAACGAGTAAAAATATAGTCGCGGTCCATTGAGTTTTAATCTCTGCTCTCGTGAAGACTTGGTTATGTAAGTTTTGGCGGGCGTTCTTTGTGGATGGCAACTTACATGTCGCTAAGATTCTTGCACAGCCATTAAGGCCTAATGTATGCTTATTTTAACGAAAGGTGTGGAACTGAAAACTACATATAAAAAAATTGAGAAGGCGGCAAATATTTTTGGCTACGAATAGGTCGGCTTAATTATCTATGGGCTAATATATATATATCTCTATCTATGGGCTATTAGCCCATATATAGAGGATGTTTCATTTTATTAGAAGTAAAAAAAAACTTGGTCATAATACAACTTAAAAGTAGCGATTTCAACAATAGGAGAGTAAGTTTTATTTGTATCTTCACAAAGTACAAACTAATAAACTAGAGAGCCCAAGACGATCCAATTTTTGAACTTCCGTGGCAAAAAGAGGATTGTTATAATTATCGGCATTTCAATTGCAAATACACAACTAAAAAGCGTGTTAAGTTGATGGTTAATATTAAACAAATGAATATCGATTATATCCACCGCTGTATCCACAATATAACGGAATTATCAATGTGTTTGTTTGAACGAAAGATTAATTTCATCAACTCAATTAATACATTACGTAATTAAATTTCGGCCTCGCAAATTATTTATTGGTCAGCCTATACTATGTATGGATCGTTCCATTAATTTGATAACACCTGTAAAAATACACTGTAATCTGTAAGTATTCGTATATGTATTCTTAATCAATTAAAGCTTTATTAGCTTAATTTTGTTCTTTATTTTTCCAGTTGTCAGGATTTTGAGAGCCATATTTATTTTTTACTTAACAAATATTGAAGAACGGAAGATCGGTGTTCACGTGTATATAACAATTTTGTAAAAAGATAAGCAAAAAGGCATAATTCATGCACAAAACACATAACCTTAGAATAATAATGAATATACGTAGTTTAATTTAATATTGAGTAAAGTACAGACGAAAGTTACATTCTTGGTTAAAAGTACATCGCGTTTAATAAAATTCCATTACGGCGCTAACCGAACTTCTTAAACTAATTTCGAAATTAATTTAACCCTAAAAAGTGTAGTCGCGTTTTATTTAATATTCAGCTCATTGAATTTTAATCTCCAATGTACCAAAAAGTGGGTAGAGTTGGTTTAAAAGAGACTCATATCTTGTTAATTAAATCTGCTCGGTAGGGTGCCCTGGGCTCCTTTGGTTGCTTTGAAGGTGGAGTACAATACTGCCGAATTTCAGGCATTGGAAAGCTTTAATTTAAATTTGTCTTAGAGGACGCCGGGAACATTGGCGTTTGTTTATTAAGCATTATGTGTTAATAATGGAAAGATGCCATCGGTCCAATACAAGTTCGGCGACTTCGGAGGGTTAACTTGAGAACTTACCGGCGATTTTGCTCTTCTGAGTTTGTCTCAAGCATATTTGGAGGGGGGGGGGGGGTCTAATTTCGTATGTCACATAAATGAGTCCGGCTTTCATCTGAATAGTTAGTCGGATTCATCTAAATAGTTAGTAATGTTTTCTATTGGAAAAGTAAGCTAAACATTTATTATAATTTTTCGGAAAGACATTACTACAGTACTATTTAAATGAAGTAATAGATACCAACAATTGTGTTTAATCTACTCGTAGACTTACAAAATTATTTCAAACCTAATCTCCAATGTTTTATAATCTTTCAACGTTTTTTCATCTACAGCGAAAATACCGTCAAATCCATTACACATGCAAAATAAACTCGTATTATAGCCAACCTCATCACATAAAGAGTTCCGACCGACTGTTATCTTATTGGTGATCCATCAAACCTCCCATTAGCATCTCTGACCGTAACAATAGCTCTTAATTCTGTTATCTCCGCTTTGTTACCGTATGATTCTTTATTCTATCTCTTATGATGGAGCCTAACAATTTATGTTGAACAAAGAAAGACCCTTACATCTGTGAATAGTAAGTAGAATGTTTTATTAAGTGATGTTAGGAGTTCGAAGCTTGTTTTATTTTCGGGGATAATGGGGTGGAGCAAATTGTATGACGATATTGATATTCCCTATTGATACAAGTGGTTATTTAAGATGCAATATCAGTAAGTATGTAAAACTCCGTCGCAATATTAGTAATCTATTTTTTTATTATTTTCTAACGTTTGATTGAATCTAACGTTTCGATGATAGAGATTACACTGGATTATAGTGTATATTCATAAAGCATGATTTTTTGACATTTATTAATTAATGTCCTCTTTAACGATATCAGTCACGGCGGCCAATCTCAACGAGGATTAGCCAACTGCGCAGGAGATATTATAGTGCACACGTGTGTGCGCAAACACAGGCGCACTCTCTATTCCTTCACTCTCATAGTCCAGTGAGACGGCAATTCGACCGGTGAGAGGTCAGGAGCAGGACCAACGGCTTAACGTGCTTTTCGAGGCACGGGGGGGATTAAACCGACAACTTCCTGACTGCGGACTCAGTAATTTCAATATTGAAATAACCAGCCACAAATTTTTGAACCCGAGACCTCTTGGTCCTTAGGCGGCGCATGCTACCACTAGACCAACGAGGCAGTCAAATTTTTGTACATACCATCATGCCCGCAATGTATGTATGTGTATGATTTTTTTTATATATTATTAAACAATATATTTTTTGCTTAATGGAAGTTTATGTGAAGATGTAGGTAAAGATGTTGTTTCCCAGATTGCACGTTTTTATCAGCAGGTGAATTCAGTCTAAAAGTAGATATTTTTATTACATTTTTAATTAAAAGAATACTTGATGTTTTCTTCTGAGTGGCGAAGGCGGTCATCCCACTCACTGTCAGGGGATTAAAGTCCATAACAACTTGAAGAAGAAATGAAAGAAAAATAAATGGATTTGTGATATCTTTCGAATACTGTCGTGTATATTATCATATTAATTATTATCTAATTTCTCCCAACTGATTAAGGTAGGTAAAATATATAATGCATCACTTACTTACATTAAAAGTTCCTAGGCTAAATATTAAGACCAAAAAAGACATACAAGACACTAAGAAATGCTATACAGTTTTTTTTGGGAATAAAATTAAGTGTAAAATTAAATACTCGTAAAATTTCTTTAGAATATCATAGTATTTAGGAGATTTACTCGAAACTTATTGCTTTGATGTAATAAATATTACACAATTATTTTTTTTATTTTTAATTAAAAAAAATCTACGTGAGCTTAAACGATGTAGTTCCAACTAAAATATATATTTTCATACCAAACCCGAAATGGCCTAATTGGGCGGCGCCATTCATTCGGCAATAAAGTCATGCACACACGGACGACTTCACAAATTCACAGCAACAGATATACCTGTTCCACACGCCACATTAAGCCGGACGCCGGCTTGATAAATATTTCATCATTCGAAATGTTCATATTTACGAGCCGTCCTTTGTAAAAAAAAACTGGCAATGTGTGACGTGGCCACGTACTCGGGGTTCGGTATGAAAAGTGTTTTTTTGCTCTCACTTTTGGTGAATTTAAGTAAATTTCCCAAAGTATACCTTATACGTATTATATATTCCTTATTATATTGACTGGCTTACTTACTTAGACTGGCCCGTTGGTCGAGTGGTCAGGGCCCCTGACTACGAAATAAAGGGTCACGGGTTCGAATCCCGGTCCCGGTCACGGGTTAGATGGAAAATTGTGAAAAAGCAGTGACAAGCGGTTAACCTGTCGCCTACAAAATCACACACCCAAAACCCGATATACCATTAGTCGCCTTTTACGACATGCTAGGCAAGAACCACAGTTGGCATATTCTTTTTAAGTCCCAGACCAACACGGGACAGTGGGCTGGATTGGATGGAAAGCTGTGAAAAAGTAAATCATTGATGTTGCACAGAAATAGAAAACAGAATCTACGACGGCCCGAACTAATATTTGTGTAAAGACCAGTCTGGATGTTCTCTGTACGGAACCCTAAAAAAAGAAATAATCTCCCGCAAACACACGGGTAAAATCTACACTACGAATCGTTTGTCAGGCTTGTTGATTTATTTCATTCGACAAAATATTAATATAAAAAAATCGTGTATGCCTCTTAAATGTAGTTGGACATGGCACGATTATTTATTGACTGTACTGTAGTGTATTTGGAAAGCAAGTCAATGTGACTTTAGTAGTGTAAAGAAAATTGAGATTTTTTTTCGGGTCAAACACGACATACCTATATTTATAATGTGACAAACACAATTTGTTGAAATTTAATTCTGTTAATCGATTTATTACTTATCTGTGATCTTAGTAAGATTGCATAAAATTTACAAAAATATTTTTCTTTTTAGAGCCTTACAAGAAAAAAAATATCACAAGCGCTTTGTAATCAAAATGAACGCTCTATTAATAAATTTTACATACTCTGTAATAAAAAGTACTTTGTTGAAATATGTTATACATATGTACCCATCATTGCTATAAAATCATACAGTTTCACAGTAACTGTACTCCCGCACCCATCTTACCCGCCGCTCAGCTTGCAGGCGGAGCGCAAAAAGCGCAAAGCAAACACGCTCGCGAAGCGCAGCCGCAGCGCGCACTCCATCGTCATTGTTTGCGGCCCGCATGCCGCACGTATGCACATACCCGCTCAATTATTTTATACCACATTAATTTGTTGGAAATTCCATTTGATCTCATAAATTATACAATTGGTTTATGAATGCACACCTATTCTGTAGAAAGGTAACGATGTTAGTGTACGCCTATTTCTTGTATTTTCTCCAAAAGGATTTTCACAATGACAAATCAATTCTCAACATCAAAATAGCAATAAAAATACATGTACATATTCACATGTATTTTTATTTTTATTTATGGGAAAATTCATGAGTCAATAGAATGATTTTATTGACTTGAGTGTGTACTCAGTAAGATTATTCAAAGTTGAATAAACACTTTTTCGGCCTGAATGTCCATAAAAACCTCTCTGTAATGAAAGTAAACCACTACGGTCAAAGAAATAATCTGAATTGCTATAAAAAATCTCACAATTTCACACTAACTGTAATCCCGTACCTATCTTACCGCTCAGATTGCGAACGGAGCGCAAAAAGCGCAAAGCAAACACGCTCGCGCCGCGCGGCCGCAGCGCGCACTCCATCGCCTTTGTTTGCGGCCCGCATGCCGCGCGCACACACTCGCTCATAATTATTTCATTTCGCATTTAATTTGCTGGGACTTTCGTTTTTGTTACACCGCTGCAAATGTATATTTAGATGTCAGTGTAGTGGCGAAGGAAATGGCATGATAAAACCTACGATACTTTGTTTCTTTTAATGATGCGATACTGCAGATTTTTTTATAGCAAACCATTTCGTATAAAATATTTATTCATGTGATTGCAAATTTTTTTTGTATTTAATGATCAATAGAAAATATGCTAACATTTCTTATTTATTTGTTTAAATCTACTGTAGTACAATTAAGTCAACCATACATGGAATGTAATGTATTTTTATACGATATTTATATCTGTAGGTACGTCTATTAATGTATTAAAGTTAAAGATCCGAGTCAATTCCTCCCACCTTCTCCTCGCAAACATTGCTTGTAGTGACCGCCCACAAAAAACTGTAAGCATCCGCAGTTTTCACTATTACAATTAAAACACTAAAAGCTCCGCGTCCTGAAAGGGTATTCCACATGGCCACTCTAATTTTCTCATAGTAAATTAAATGGACATATTACAGTACCGCAGTGAGTCCCGACATCACAAAGGGGTTAAGCCCGGCTCTATTATTGAAAAAGGGGTGATCAAAGCCGAGTTTCCATATATTGTAGTAGTCCCTTTCTATTTCTGTTTGTACAGGTGTTTTTTGAGTTCCCATTCCGCGAGTAAAGTTATTACGGCGTATTGTCCTACCATTGTTTCGACGGAAAAATGGTTGAAATTTTTTTTGAGTGTCGACGTATTCGGAACTGAGAACGAAGGTTGGAAATTTTGAAACATTGCGATTGTTACGAGGGCGCATGTTTGTGAAACTAGTGAACGTTTAAATTGTACATGTGCAACATTTGAAAAATATTTCTCTTCAAACTGTGGGCGGAGAAAAAAAAAAATTAGCTGACGATAAAAAGAGGGCGGTTAGGTTACCCATTAGTGTAACGTGTATACACTATAGACCTTTTTTTATATCATTGTTGAGATTGGATCAATCTAACAATGGGATTTACACAATAATTACTTACTATCACATAACTCTAGGGTATTTATTTAAAACCGATTTAAGACTGCATAACAGAATCAGTAACATAAAGTTATCGGTACAATTATTTTTGTGTTTTCATATATTTTTAAAATATTCGTGTTAGGACAACTCGTTCAAATTAGAATACGTGTTTACGAGTATACCACTTGCTTAGCTGCGAGGGTACACATTATGAGGAAACCTGTATATTCAAATGACTATGGATGTGTAATGGGGGTCAGGTCTGGTAACTTATTCTATTCTATAAGGGTTACAAATGTCAGGTGGCGCCTTAATGTAATGTAATAATTACTAGACTTGCTAATTCTAGGACCAAGCTGATAAAACGCTAGAATATTGATGTTTTAGTAGATGTTTAGCCTTTAATAACTTTTTTGATATACGAGTACATTTCATATGAGAGCGGTGGTAGTTTAATGGTAAGGATACGCGCTTCTTAACCGAGGAGTGCGGGTTCAAACCCGGGCACGTACCTCTGGATTTTTCAAATCTATGTACGTATTTATACCACTAGCTCGACGGTGAAGGAAAACATCGTGATGAAACCTGCAAATTCAAACAACTTTGGATTTGTAACCATGATCCAAAAATTGTCTGGTTCCCCTATCTTAGGGTTACGAAGGTCAGATCGGCAGTCGCTTAAATGTAATTACCAGACTCGCTAAATCCTGGATCATGGTCTAAGCGGACCCCGTTTAAACACGGGACATAACGCTAGGAAGATGAAGATGATTTCATACCTATTTTTTATTTAAAAATCAAACAAGGATCAATGAACAGGCCGGATGATCAAATTTTTAATTAATAATAAGGCCTTCGCATCATGTGATTTCCATTTTATTAATACTTTCAATAGCAATTATATACCATTCGATTCGTCGCCGCAGCGGCTGATATCTTTGTGAATATTATATTTTAAAAGCTCTAAAGAGCCATTTGGTAACATAAATGCATGCGATGGTCAAAATGGACGCAATATTGCCGTTAATCCCAAAAACGAAAAGGTTATTAATTGGAGCGCAAGGTACGTTAATACTCACGTAAATCTGAACATCATTAATGTATCATGCTTTATGAAAAGAATTCACTTGTGTATCTTTCGATACATAAATATTACTGAAATGCATAAAACGTACGAGATACATAAAGAGAAATGGAAAACTGACCCTCCGGTTACATAAATACAAAACAGCCGCGAGCCTAAAGGGTGGCCGGAGGGATGAGCGGTGAGCGACGTGTAATATATACTGATAAATAAAATTGTCCGACGTTAGCATGGGATTTAAAAAAGTATGTGCCAACTGTGTTTCTTGCCTAGCATGTCGTAAAAGGCGACTAATGGTATATGGGGTTGTGAGTATGTGATTGTGTAGGCGACGAGCTAGCCACTCGTTACTACTTTTTCACAATTTTCCATCTAACCCAGCCCATTGTCCTATGTTGGTCAGGGACTGAAAAATAATGTGCCAACTGTGTTTCTTGCCCAGCATGTCGTAAAAGGCGACTAATGGTATATGGGGTTGTGTAGGCGGCGAGCTACCCACTTGTCACTACTCTATCACAATTTTCCATTTAACCCAGCCCAGTTTTGTTTTTGGCTGAATGTGCTTAATAAAGGCCCTGCTGCCCCTGACTACCCCTTCGAGGATTATGGGCGTGATGTTATGTTATGTTATATTAATAAAATTTTCTGTTTGTAATGTTAAAACAACAGCTTATTATGAAATGCATACACACATCACCACGGTTTTCCATACTAAATGGCCAAACAGCTAATGTAGTATAAAAATTAGATTTTTGTCCATTTTTAGAAAAATCGTTGAACAAATGTTATTGTTTTTAATATCAGTAATCTAATCCTGCGAGGTTGTCGATGTTTTACAAAAGACCCTGTATATCATTAGTTAAAACTTAAAAAACCTAAATCTAAAATACAAGCAAGCAAAGTAGCAAAGCGAAGTAAAAAGGTGGTTTATTATTTTGCGTTAACAATATTAATCAAGTGCTGCTTTTAAGTTGCTCCGCCCCCGCATGGCTATTGGACCACCCACCACGTACACGGCCATTGGTTCCTGTATTTGTCTGTGCAACAGAATAAATAAATACTATTAACGGTTCCGTGAAATGTTTATCGAATTTTTCTCTCGACGTATGGCGGAGAAATAAAGGGAGCCTCGTTAAACTGAATATTGAAACAGAAATATAAAGTTTCTGAAATCCAATTAGCTGAAATGTGCGGTCGTCGGAACACAATACGGTGTATTGTTAACAGCTATACCATGAATGCTTTTAGAGATGAAGAGGAAAGTTTCATGACACAAGTACTGCGGTCTGTTTCCGTTTTGCTTGCATATCATGGAATATTTAAGTCGATATTCGATTTCGAACGAAGTGTTATTTAGAAATGAAGGTGCATTTGGCGATGCACGCGTAATTTAAAATCAATATTGGTGACCTATTATAAACTCTTTGGAAATAGTCGAAACTGTCGTGATTTTTTTTTAAATATTTAAATTTTAACATAAGTTTGTACTTACTTGCTAGGAACGTCTTTTAATAGAATCCGCAAAAATCACAAAATATGACCTTTCAATAGATTTTAATTTTTTTTTATTCTGTCCGTAAAAATCCTATAGCAAATATTCTGCAGTGTTTAGATTTATCTGTTTAACATGCAAACGCGAAATAGTGTCCGGTAGGAGCGTTTCAAATTTAATTAGCCCTCTGTTTGGCGAATTCGTTTGCTCTGTACGATCCGTTGTGCGATTTATAATATTTCGGAACAACGGAACAGTTTAAACAGCCGATCCATCACTGCAGTATCGGCAAACACCGACCAAATATTCACGTAAACCTCGACTCTAAAAAGTTCCACTCAATAACGTTAAAAATGAGCTCTCAAATAGAGAGAAAATTGTTTTTCGCGGGAACAACGTCGTCTCGATACATCGGCAAAATGAAAAGTTTCCCCATCAACCGACTGACACATCGATTGGCGTTTACATCTTTGTAAAAGAAATTGTTGTAGGTGATGCAAAGCAAGTTGGACCTTAAGCCTATAGATGGATGGCGGGAGGGAAGATGCGGGTAACGCCACTTTTTCTATTGATGGAGTGGATGTTTTCTTGCTGCCACTGGGCTATTGGCGCGCAATCCATCATCCATGCAAGTGTGAAACGAACAAAGAGGCGGAATATCACATATCCGAATAGCGATGCGTCGAGTTAAATAAGCTATTTCGGCTAATGTAACTTCGCAATTAGATTATCTTGCGGAATTTTTTTTCGAAACGCACATTCATCAAACTTCCTCGAACATACGAGCTGTCAATTCCGTGTGTTTTGAAGTGAATACTCAGCTTGACAACATTGACATCACCGATAATTATAAAAAGATGTGTGAAGTTTTATTTTAATATCAACACGTATGTGGAGATATTTATCAATGTCAACTTGGAAGAAATCTCGTAGATCTTGCGTAGAAAGAGATTTCAGTTTAACGCATCGCATCATTGACTTTAATGGCGGTGTATGTCACGCAATGCGTAACTGCAATTTGCACATTTTTATTGCATCGGCGCGGATAATTAGTTCTACGTAGCCAAGTTGCAAACAAAAAGAGACTAGTTTGTAGTCAATTCGCTATTACGAAGCGAATTATTGTTTTCTGTCAGTTAATACAATTTTCGCATGTATTACACAATCTACTTCGGTTTAAGGACTTCAATGTAGAAAGAACAGTTAGCGTAAGTTAACGGCACTAAATAAAATACTATTAGTCTATTGCAGTACCTTAAGGTGATCCAAGTCCTCAAGCAACGTTAAACTGATCATGTAGCCGATTTATCTGCGCTCTTTCTCTAGAACCTAGAAGGGTTCTAAGGCCAATAAGCAGCTATATCCTTTACATCTTGTCAACGTAGTGGCTTATAGCATGCCCCAAAGAGAAGCTGAGGCTAGTATTAATCTATGCGCGCGCGGCAAGGAGAGCGTCTTCCAATAGCGCGCGCGGCACGTGAAGCCCGCAGCGCCTATCAGCGCTTGTGCTTGTTAATTGCTCGAGCATTCCCGCGCGGCGCCGGCATGCCAGTGAAGCAATTACGAGCACACCACTCAGATGATGCTGGACAATGTGAATGAGTGAATTGGTTACCTAAAGATAACTAATTGCAGCCTCAATTAAATCAAAATAGGGTGCCTTTTTGCTGCAGCAATAGCGAGATGATGGGGTCAAGTGCTTAATTGATTATTTGCAAAAAATATATCGGCAGGAAATAAAATATCGCTAACGTGGACGTGAATTTACACTGTTTACATAAATAAACGATCATGTTCGCCCAATTATAATGGTCGTAGAAATAAATCTTCATAAGTACGTAATTACGATTAATAAGGTAACTTCGCCGTAACATGAGCATGTAGGATGTTCTCAAGTCAAAGTAATACTTTGTTAACAGGTACTAAAAGATTTCGACAATCATTCGCCGGGATTGATCGAATGGGAGGAGACTGTAAGGAGATTAATTTAACGAGTTCTTTTTAATTAACGTTTTACGGTGCTTTTGTTGCTATGCAGTCGTGACTAATTTTGAACTGTGATTGATGTGGAATTTTATATCTTTGAATGATGCAGTGCATAAAAATAGATCTTTTGTTTCTATTTAATCTAATATAGAAAATATGGGAAGCAATAGTTCGATTCTTGACCTTCTAGTTTTCCATATATAGTAAAAAAACCTAAATAGGTTCTTATGTATACTAAATAGTTAGATTGTTTCGTGTATATATAAAATACTTCAAGTAGGACCTGTTACACCATGAAATTGAATACAGCTGACATTGAATTGTATATTGAAGCACTGGCGTCTTGCCTTCGCAAACCTTAAATCGGATAAGCAGACAAATTAGATAATGATTATACATCCAAAGTTATTTTCCATCTCAGCTGAGCTAATGGTACGTAAATTAGATTGTACAGATTTAAAAAATAAATAAGAAAGTGGCTGTGGCTGTCTTTGAAGCAACATCCTTCGTATGTGAAAACTGAGTTCCTACCATACCTCTTGTAACAAACAAATACATAGTTTTAATACCGCCTATCAGTCTGACCTGTTTACAGTGTAATAAACATACAAAATAAAATCATTTAAAGACAGTGCGTCCAGAATTAGTCAATCAAAAAGGTAATTTCGTTTGCTAGAGGCAAAGTCCTGTTGTAAAAATCTAGTTTAAAGCTAACCTCTCTTTTGGAAGGCATGCATAAAGTTTTAGTACTTATGGCCAGTAAAATTCTTATTAGACATAAATTAGACTCGACGTGATCTAACAACGACATTGTGGGTACAACAATGTAATTGTATTAAGCTTGAAGCGTTCATTTGTTTTAAATTTTGCGATCAAATTAATTGTTTTAGTTGTAAAATATTACCTTTAATCATATTTAACAATTATCTAATCAAAGAAATAAGATTATGCGTCTGTACCCAGTCTTATTTATTTTCTTCCGCCATTATATTTTAAATAACCCAATTACCCAACTGTCTAGATGAGCGTACCGATTCTGTAAATAAACACACAACTTTGTCTTCGGGAATGAATGACTGTATTCTTCACGCGTCAATATCCCTTGGGAACTCAACTCAAGATTTGTGATTTTGCCAGTATCTAACAATAAGACCAACCTGTTAAAATGAAACATCCAAGTTTTATTTTCACGTCCGTCTCACGTCTTAGTACGTTCTAAGTTTTTGTTTTAATTTAACAAGGCACTAAGTATCTAGGTTCATCGAAGATATCTTCGAAGGAAACTTTCGTATGAGAACTGCCATTTTGCGCTAACAACTACCGTGCAGTACTGTGACCTCAAAACATGTTTGTTCGCAAGTTGAAGTTGGGAGATGCATGACTAGGCGGAGCTGTGAGGACTCAGCGATTTCGACCACTATTTAGGTTTTCTCAAGATAAAACCTGCGGTATTAAGATAAATGGATACAGGATGCGGGACTTGTGAACAGAGCAAATATGTGATGGATTTTTGTCGTGTGGACCTTACGACGCATATGATGCGAACGAAAATCGTTTGACAGATAAGATTTTATTTCTCCCACCTGGAAATTCGGTCAGACAGATTTTGGGTACTATTATAGGTACTTTTATTTTCTGTTATAGAAAATAATTTTTGTTGCTCTTAACTAGGTATAATATATCAATAAACTGGACATTTATTTATTGAACGTTAAATAGGATTCTGATGATTTTCCGTCGTAATAAGCTCTCATTGAGCATTGTTCTCAAAGATATTATTGGAGATATTTTACTTAATTGCAAAACGTATTTCCGTGTTTTATTGGACATGGAATATTTTTTAATTCTCTCTCATATGGAAATGTATCATTAAGTATTATTCTCGATAACTGACAATGAGAAGAAGATGGAATATTACCTTTTATCTCACTCAATACAAAACAATGTTGAATTTTGAAGTAAGCATAATTTTCTGCGTTGATTGTAATTTTGTGCAATAAAGAATGCGCTTTAATCAAATCATCAAAGAAACAATATTCGCAATAACTAACTTAACTTCTCTCTGTTCTCCTCAGGAACGCCCTAATTGTACACAACGTACATGATACCAAATTAATGCTTGGAATGTCAAGTTCGATTACCCAGCTCTCCTCCGGGCAAATGTTAGTTGGCGAACTAAGCGTCGTCATAAGCCCGCGCTACCCCGCGTTTGTCTTGCAGTTCAGGTGAACTCAAATTAGTTAGGTCTACTACTAACCGCTCTGATTGTAGTTGCTCCGATTCAGACTTGCTGACTTGTTGATTCGTTGCTTACTAAGTTTTTGTTAAGACGCTGTGAGGAGTTGGTTTCAAGCGTATTTGCTTGTGAGCTTTAGAGGTAGTAAAGATTTGTCTTGTAATCTAAGCCTGTAATTCAGTTTTACGCTACTTCGGGAAAGCATAAGCTTTGAACTGCTAAAACCATAAGGTTTTAGCAGTTCATATGTTTGTTCCATTAAGGTGCCTAATGTACTTATATATTTGAGTTTCATAAGTCAGATATCAATGTGAATCCGTTAAGGGAGAATGTATAAATTATAACGGCCTGGAAAAAGAGTTCAACAGTGATTTCGAATTTCTATCACTGACCGCTTAGATACGATGTAAAAATTATTCGGTAATAAGTAATAAAGCAATTAATTAGTTTAACACATTTGTGTACTACAAGCTCACGAGTTTATATTAAATCGGAATTGGTAATGCACTCGCTGCCTAGAACGCCTTCCCCGGGAAATCACTCTCATGCATTTCTATCGATCCTTGTACCGGTCAAAAAAAAAGAGACATGGAATTGCCATATTGCAAACACAGGTAGTTTGATCCATGATCGTAGGAACACGATACCAAAAAATCCGGCAATCAACCAAGCTGGACTGGCCGAAAAAAAACAAGTGCAGGTTTTTTTCGGCAACGAAATATTTCCGAGAACTGGCAACGTCTAAAAATGTCCAACAATTCTTTTTCCCGTCGACTTTTTGTTCGTCATAAATTAATTTGGCAAGTTAGATTGCGGCCTCGAAGCGACTCGGAGGTTCAGGCTTTTCAATTTAACTGCCCCTGTGTGTGACGGGCCCTCATGTCTTCTTACTTTGTTATTTGTTTTTGATTCCTTATAATGGGAACGTATAATCGTATTAAACATAAATTGTATTGCTACATTTCCCTTTTCAGGTGGGGTAAAAAAAGATCTCGGAAAAATCTTATCGAGTGTCTAATTACGTTTGTGTTGTTGCCTTCAAATAATTTTAATTCGGGATAATGTCAAGTGATATGTTTGGTACATACTAGTATTGTTTCTTGAAACATTTTTGTAATATACTTATGTTACAATATACTTTGTTTGTTGTTATATATCTGTCTAGGCATATAGGTATAACAGTAGAGTAAGTATTTGAGATTTTTTACGAAAGTGAATTGACAAAATGTCAAGTAGCTATTTTTATTGACCTGAATTTTGTATTGATTCACAAGTTGGAGATGGAAATCAAACCAAAACCAATTTTCCGAAACTCACGGTCTACCAAGAAACAAACAAGTTTAAATTTTTAATAGTGGCTAAAACGTTAACTTATTTAATTGACTGCCGTGCGCCACTTTGCAAGTCACAGCCTGTCAGCAACTGTATCTAACTTAATTTCGCATTGACAGTAGGACGAAGTTTTCTTATTGAAACATTTTATTCTGTGGCTTTGTTTTTGTTGCGGAGCGAGAGACGCCGATAAACTTTTAATGCGTTTTTCACTTTGTTATGAAATATTTCAATCGTTTTAATTAGGCCCGGATAGGCGGCAAAGATTCTGTTATGAAATAACGGTTTGAATTTCTGAATATTTCTAACGCGCAGTAACGGTATTTGTTGAATGAATTTAGATGTTTAAGCTTCCAGAACCGTAAAGTATGTTGCGATTATGATATTCGGTGGGGTTTTTCAACAAATAACTCTGGTCCTAGGTTGAAGTTTTGATAAAACCGAACAGCTTCCAGTGGATTTCGTTCGTACCTGTAAAATACCAATGCTCAAACATTGTTTGGAGAATACACATTCTAAATATTCAAATAGCTAATGTGTTTATTTTGTTCTAACCAAGCCAGGTCATTGTAGACTTAATACGCTGACTGTGAGTAAAGTCGGATGCGGATGCTGTAGCCTGGAACTAGTAATTGCGACTACAGGCAAGTTTCTGCTCTTTGAACTGACTTAGCACAGCACTCCGTCTGTTGGGATAACTTCCAGTTTAGTACATCTATGCAGGATTCTCCTGTGGGGAATTGAGAGAGTCTTTCCAGGGACTATGACGAGGTTTATGTAGTATTAGGTTCTACTAATATAGTTTTATAGGTATCAAAGGTCAGCCACGTGCAATTGACACAACGTGTGTTGCAAGCTGCCATAGAGCTTTAGGTTTGTTTGTGAAGTAAAGCATAATGGTACAAAAAATTCAATGTCATAGAATGAATTTACACAGGCGTTAGCAATATAATTCTTATTTATAATAATACGTAATTTTAGTGTTTATTAATTAATGATAGATCCGCGAACCCGAAATCTTTAAAAATTTTAAGAACCGTCACATGTTACCAGATAGATACCAGACCAGTTGACGATATTTTGTATGTATGTTGGTTACCCATCCGACCTGACCGCGGCGAACTTTGCTTAACTTCTGCAATCTAACCCTGCAATAGTCACTACTATTCAGCAGATCAGAATACAAAATATGACAACAGATATGTCACAAGTTCAGGTCAATACAAAGTAATCCCGTCAGATATGACGTCTTAGAGTCCCCCCTCGTCAGTTCTCCTGGCTCGAGTCATTTACCGAATGGCCTTATTTTACAACTCAGCGCTTCTTTAGCGGGAATCTTTTTCGCTTATACACCCTTCCCTGTTAAAGTTAAATTGGGTACTTCCGATAGTATGCGCTAAAAACATCTTTATTTTTTGGCATTTTCCAGGAAGTATGTTTTTGACAAAAAAGTTTGCTTTTAAGGTTAGGTAAGGTAGCTAACTAATTTGTTAACAATTAGGTTGCTTTTTTTAAAACTAGTTTCTGACGACGGCTTTGATTTTTGAGGGATCTGTCTACAGATTTTTTCCATGATAGTAATCGCAATAACGGATCTATCTGGCACTTTCATTGAGATTTTGTATATTGATATGTTTCTTGGATCGTGAATAACTAGCATTTACTAAATGTGGTTATTTAATTTAATAAATTGATAACCTCCATATAGAAAAACCCGACAAATTGAATTATTGTCCATCTATAGATTCTTCTTAATCGTGATATTTATCCGTACTACGTAATACATTACTTAGATTTAAAAAATCCGGAGATACATCATTTTGTAACAACAATCGCTTATGCAGCGCCTTAGTGATATTACACTACTCTTAATTACTCATGCAAGTATAAACCCTTAATACCTATGTGCATTCAAATCCGTTTCGATATCTACAGAATATGATATGACATACGGCGACTGTACACAGACATGTATGTAATCCCATACGGGTAATTGGTTGTTAATCACGCGAAAGATTAATGTCAGATCACTATCTACGCGATACACGTTAATTGCGTAGAAATTGGAAATTGAAAACGGAACGTGTTGTGTAGCACGCATACGGTCGAGATTCTTCTGTTCGTTAGTTGAAGCTGTTTTTATGTTTAGGTGTTGTCTGGTTGAGGTTTTTAAAACTTATAAATAATATCAACTAAAATTATAAAATTTATTCTCATTTTACCGACTTTTGTCTATATTATTTATTAAAATGAATCCCCATTTTACTCCGTCATGCGAAAACTCGATATGGGCTACATTTAATTATTATTATAACAATGTTTTCTGTAAGAGGTTGGAAATATTAAATGAATAAATATCAGACTACATCACATACATTAATCTGACTCCGAGCTAAGTAGCTTGAGCACTTGTGTTAGGGATATCAGAATCAACAGTGGTATTACAAATCTCTATATACTTAAATATTGGATATTAACACCCAGAACAAACACAAGTATTCATCAAACGAATGTTGTCCTGGGTGGGGATCGAAACCACAACTCTTGGCGCATGAGGCAGGGTTACTACCGGATGAGCCATCGAGCCAGTCAAATTAAGAAACTACAGTTGCAAAAAAATTTTAAATTTGAATCAACTTTACGACTATTTAGGCTTTTTGATTTGACATTTCTTCGCGGGTTTGGCACTTCGAGCGTTTGACAATTGACGAGCTCAAATGTCCTTAGACCATCTATAATATAAAAATTAATCGCTGAATGTGTTGCTAAGCGCAAATTTCGAGGACAGCTGAACCGATTTCGCTAATTATATTTTAGTATCAGTGAAGGCTCTTTTGAAAAAAAAAAAAGTTGCACGGAAAATAACTGCCGGTGACCCGGTGCACTTCGTAACGCCCCGTTACGGGTTAGCTAGTTGAAAATAAGATCCAAGATATTTTCAAATTCCAAATCCTGGCTGCGCCATTTTGGTGAGCATTTTTCATACAAAATGTATAAACTGTGTGGCCGACTCCCCTCCTAAGATTGTGATGTAATTTATTTATAACCCCTATTGTAGTCCCATTTTCGGCTTCCTAATTTCAACTTAAGAATTGTCTTTTGTCTTTTGTGTGTTCGTCCGTGTATTAGCTCTTACTAAACTGAAAATAATTATAACAAAAATACAATGTTTGTTGGCTAGCAACTGTATCTTATAAAAAATTTAATATCAATTTCTCAAAAACACTCCTTTGCAAAATAAAAAGCCTGCTCGAGTAACGCAAGGGGTATGTCTCTTGAAGTTGGAATGAGGATTAATGGCTAATCCGAGGAAAATAATCTCTTTTTAAGATGTCGTCTCCGACAAAAAAATTCAACGTGAAAACTGACTTTGTTTATGAAGATTTCTTCTGCTTTATAAATTGCGCTGTTAAAATTTTAAGTGTGCAGTTTTTGTATTATTTTCGTGACTTTTGAGTGTCGTAAGAGAGAGCGGGCTAATAAATTGTTTTTGCTGGACTAATATTTATTTGTCAAGGAAATAGACGTATAATATAAATGTATTGTGGAAATGTCTCATTCAACGGTTTATGAGAAAGACATGTATCTAAAGTTAAGTATTTAAACTAAAGAAAGGCAAAAAATGGCACATGTTGGTTTAGGAATTGAAAATAATTAAGAGTATCTTGTCCGATATTTGTCTGGGACTTAAAAAATAATGTGCCAACTGTGTTTCTTGCCTAGCATGTCGTAAAAGGCGACTAATCGTATATCGGGTTGTGTATGTGATTGTGTAGGCGACGAAGTCACTTGTCACTACTTTTTCACAATTTTCCATCGAACCCAGTCCAGTTTTATTTTTGGCTGAATGTGGTTAAAGGGGCCTTTGACTCTGCCTACCCCTTAGGGGATTATGGGCGTGATGTTATGTTGAAAATATAAAAATAAAAAGTCGTGCCAAAATTAGACGGACAATAAAAGCTTTAAAAAAATACAGCAAAAATCCCTAATTACATATTAATATGAAAAATTAAGCCTACTTAGCCGAATTCCGTCGAAACTCGAAACAATAAAAACGAAATAGATTTCAATGAGCGCCCCTCCTAAAATCATTAATTCTGTGAAGTACGATTGGCTTTCTATAATTTTGACGGATCCAATTATTTTATCGCTCCTTCCCAAAGGCTGGATACCCTCGAAATTAATTAATTAACTATTGGTTTAATTAAATCATCCCAGCCCCGCTAAATTTATTCTTTCGATCGCCTGAGAAAGTTTCCTTAATTACTATAGCTGATCTTAATGGATGATAAGTTTTTTTGTGCCGGCAGTATATACTTTTTTCAAACAGCTTTGTTATATCCATATTGCGTTTAAAGAAATAATAAGTCACTGTGGAAACATGTGTTTAAACCTCTGAGTACTGAGTTTAAACACTTGTCTTAACCGCTATCTGAATTATGTTGAAAAAATATGACACTTAAATAACCTTTGTCATCTGAAAAAAGTATGTATAACGTCTCATGCGATCTATTAAGGATTTTGTCCACATACATACTATCACGCTCAAAATCCTTAAAGAGTAAGCCTGATGAGTTCAAGAGGCAATTAGTTCTTTCAACCACTTTAAGCTATAATTGAGCTGGATTAGATACAAAGTAGTAACTTAGTGATAAATGGCCAACTCATTGGCTTTACATATGCACACCTTTCGACGTGCCAGGCAAGATACTACAAACATAACATCACGCCTATAATCCCCGAAGGGGTAGGCAGAGTCAAAGGGGCAGCAGGCCCCTTTAACCACATTCAGCCAAAAATAAAACTGGACTAGGTTCGATGGAAAATTGTGAAAAAGTAGTGACAAGTGACTAGCTCGTCGCCTACACAATCACATACACAAAACCCGATATACCATTAGTCGCCTTTTACGACATGCTAGGCAAGAACCACAGTTGGCACATTCTTTTGAAGTCCCAGACCAACATAATACAATGGGCTGGGCTAGATTTTTAAGTACATACTTATCTACTTGATGTAATGATGACTTTGATGTAGGTATTATTTTTATGATATTTTAGGCAATATTAGATTATATTCTAGAAAAAATAACCCTAAAATTAAGGCTTAATTAAGACTAGTGACTACAGAATGGAATTTATTGAAATTGAGGTTACCGATGCACCGCACATGTCATACATTTGGTGACACGTTGTCCAGTCCGTCCGTGGAAGTAAAAACAAAGTATTTCAGCATTCACAATATTTGTAAGACAGTCTCCGTCTAGTATGTGCAAGCCAGCCTAAAAAAACTGAGGCCGTACATCGATATAATAGTGGAGTAATTTATGGTATTAGGTTACTGTATGAAGTATCTGAAGAAGATGCATCGAACGCAGGAGAATTGAATCATTCACTTCACATTAGCTCAAGGGTTTTTATATCCGATATTGATAACTTTTTTTGAAACATAAGCAACAATAAACTAATTGAAATCTTCAAGAGAAGTCATAAAGAACTAAATAAAACCGACCACCATAATTTTAAAACAATCGATTTTGAAAAAAAATCATACACGTGTTCAGTAGCTACACAGTACACAGTATATAACATCTTAGTGGAAATGCTACCGTACGTCACCGCGAGCCGGCCGAACGGCAGCCCGGCGGCAACCGCGCTCCGAACTATTCGCAGCAGGAAGTTTTGTTGCCATGACACTTACCTAACTCCATTAATTACGTTAATGAGTGGTACATTTATGTAATTAATGGGATTAGTGAGCGCGTGAGATATTTGCATGTGGCCAAAGTTGCTTCGGCTTGTTTTATTTTAACCCTGCGCGAGAACATTATTAAGGGAATTGGCCTTGTTATTAAGATAGCGTTTGTGGCTATAATATAGTATGTTATAATTATAAATCCTTTGTGTATTAAGTAAGTCTAAGCAGAGCTGCTCCTAGGCTAATACGCTAAATTCAAGTGAATTTTAGATACGGCCATATGAACAGTATTCTGCACAACACCACTAAACGACGATATTTAAAAAGTTTATTATTAAAGGATGAAACTGAAACAAATGAAATATAACAGATATTGGCAATTAATATTTATAATTTACGAAGTGCTAGTGCAGTTTTAATCCAATAGTTTTCACCTAATCTGCAAATTTCGCGTTGGTTTTCCTCCACTATTTTCCAAAATAAGCACACATGGATGCGCAAACACAAAAAATATGTTTTTTCCTCTGGTAAAAGGCTTTTGCTTGTAAATATTTCAACACAGAGATTTTGTGTCGGTAAAATTCAACGTTTCAAAAATAACATGAAATAGTAAACCTTGCAACCCCACACGGAATAAAATTGAATAAAATATGAACCGATTTAACGTAACGTAACTCGTCTTTTTATTGTTGAATATAAATATATAATTTAGAAATGCACCCAATTAATTTATATGTTATACAAATTGAATAAAAGATAGAAACACGTTGATTCATTTTAAATCAGTCAATGACAATGTTTATGGATGTCAAGCTACCTGGCCTACATATTCATAAAACCTAACACCCAATATACTATTAGTCGTCTTATTAGACATAGACAAGGAACACCATTGACACATTCTCTTTAAGTCCCAGACCAACATGGGTTAATACAACCGTTAAAATAGTTAATCAATTTCAATCTGCACTTTAGGAACAAAACATTTAACCTCCATACAAATACGCCCAAATGAACTTTTAAATACCTGTCATCAATACCTCCGTAATTAATTTGTATCGTATCATTCAATTAGTGTGTAGTTTAATTAATTTATTGTAACAAGAGTCCTTGGGGACAGCCGGGCATGGAACCGGACGCGTTTCGATTAAAACTTCCCTTCCCGACGAACACACCGAGTGTTCGGGGTTCTGGGTTGTTAATTTTTGGACGATTGAGGGTTATTAATTGAAAAAGAAAGTGAATTGACAGGAAATGATTTTATTTAAGCGTTCCTCTGCAAGATGCATTCAGTTTTATTTCCGTAATCAAGAATTAAGTTAGGTTCTATGGTTTCATAACATACTTCTCATATTAGTGTGGGACTTAAAATAATGTGCCAACTGTGTTACTTATCTAGTATGTTGGAAAAAGCATATTGAGTATTGAGTATTTTAGGAATGTATAGGCAGCGATCTACCTAAATATTTCCACAATGTTCCATCTATACCAACATATTTTTTTTTTGGCTAAAAGTGGTTGAAGACCCTTTTGCTTCTTGGACCCTATCTACCCCTGTTTGGGGGCGTAATAGTATGTAAGTTACAGTTCTTTTGACCTCTATCGTAACTTATTCCATTATTACGTTCTTGTAACAACCATAGACTTAATTATAATTCAGCCAGACTTGAAAGCATATAAAGTTACTAAAAAAATCAATTTGACCTCTTTTTGGATAGAATTGCCTAAATAAACGGGCGGTAGTGACAGCACAAGGGGTGCAGAGCGACAGAGTAATTGCAACCCCTTTTAGGGGCGGCAAATTCGGCCAGCGCCCTGGGCGGTATAATCCATAATCTATCTGCCTAATCAGCATCAATCTACATACTACAGTCAGTAAACATGTTATCTAATATGGACCGTCCTTTCTAGTCAATAGTTTTACTATGACTATATTTTAATATTAGGTATATGATAAATATATTTAATTTAATAACACAAATACATATCTTATCATCTTAAATAGATTGTTATTATGTTTCCTATTTTTCTTATTGTAAAATGTCTTCAAATACTTTATGGGTAGGTCAAAAATTGTTGAACAAAATGTAAAAAAATATTTTTGACTTCGTTGGTACAATTTCGCGTTTTGTGCCCAAAGTAGATTTGATTTTTGCAACCGAACAAAAATATGTTGATGAAACAAATATTTGTCTTTTATGAGCGTTTGTGGTGTTACCATTGATTCTGATTTCCAAAATAAAAGTGTTTATGCTACATACGTTATAATTAGATCGATGATGCGATCAACATCTTCCTAGCATTATGTCCCGGGGTCCGCTTAGATGTATGTGAGGTTGTTTGTTCACCTATCTTTTAATTTAACATACATAACATCACGCCCATAATCCCCGAAGGGGTAGGCAGAGTCAAATAGGCAGCACGCCCCTTCAACCACATTCAGCCAAAAACAAAGCCGGGCTGGGTTAGATGGAAAGTTGTGAAAAGGCAGTGACAAGCGGCTAACCTGTCGCCTACACAATCACACACCCAAAACCCGATATACCATTAGTCGCCTTTTACGACATGCTAGGCAAGAACCACAGTTGGCACATTATTTTTTTTGTCCCAGATCAACATGGGCCAAGTTCCAGACCAAAATGGGACAATCTTTTAATTTAAACTCACAAAAAATCGAATAAATAATTGTCTTATGTCATATAAGGTGTAATTTCAGAGGAATGGTGTGGTGTAGACATTGTGGAATTGTTAGTTTGTGCGCGTCAACAATATATTAGTTAGCATTGGATTAGAAAAGCCGGGATGAATTTGGTCAGATATGCTCTCTAATATTCCGTGTGGAGCGGGTGTCCGTTGAAAACGTCATGAATAATATAGGGGTGGGAGGGGGGGAGATCAGGCGGCATTACGCGCCGTGACAAATACGGCCGCCGGACAACCGGACAGTTTTATTTGGCGCGCGCATGTTTTTTCCGGAAGTGGAGTGAACGTGTTAATGTTGTGTTTTCTTCTGCTGAATGTTTTTAACAACTGCCGATCGTTGCGAATGCAATGAAATTGTTTTTGTGATTTTTAATTATCAGAATCAACAGTGGTATTACAAACATATAGGTACTTAAATAGTAGATATTAACACCCAGACACAGAACAAACACAAGTAGGTATTCATCACATGAATGTTTGTCCTGGGTGGGGATCGAACTCACAACTCTTAGCGCATGGGGCAGGGCCACTAACAAATGCGCCATCGAGCAAATTTTAATTTGATTTTACTGGGATATTTATAGTCTCGACGCCGCTTCTTCTATGACAATATAGGACCTGCAAATTACTTTAATGGATGTAAAATACTACAAGCGTTCAATATGTCTGTTTTTATAATAGTTATGAATGTTAGATATTTCTATGTAATAAGCAGCTTCTGTTAATCTACGACCATAATCCAAACAACTGGTTGGTAACGGACTGGATTCAGAAGAAGTAGGAAATCTTTGCTCTTATAATAATACTTATGATGATGACTGTGATAATGTTGATATTGTTGAAGATTATGGTGCCGTATGGTACGATGATGGTGTTGAGGATACAATGCAGTGGATAATGATGATGTTTTTGTTACTAATTATTGTTTTGGTGCTGATGATGATTGTATTGACGGACAAGGTAATGATGAACAATGTGATGATGTTCGTTTGTTTGCAGGTTGGCGCAGCTATGATGTCCTGTCCCTTACCACTGCCGCTGCTGCCGGCACTTCATCCACAGCCTGCGCTTGCGTCTGACTTTCCCATCCACATTGGAATAAAGGTAATTACACAACTACTATATCTTAAGTACTTTTAAATACCTAAGGATTTTATGAGAAATATGTCATAAGATTTCATTCCGAAAAAATGATCCGATCTTAGTGACAACACGTCAAACGTTTTCACTCATTGTTACATTTGACATCATTACCATGGTTTAAACAGTGCGCAAAAGGACAGCTAGCGTATATTACTTTATGCTTAAATGTCACAAAACGTCCCAATCGGGACGTTTTAGAGTCTTCAAATCGCGCGCACTTCCTTCAAATTAAAATTTCAAATGTCTTTATATGTAGGCTTCAAGAAAGCTTTTAAAAATCGTCAGGTAAACCTTAAAACTAAATGAGCCTACCACCGGTTTGGAATTTTGATTATGACATATAATATTATACTCTTTTTTATATGAAATATCATTAAATATAACTACTAAAGACGATAATATGCTATTTAACTGAACTCGTTAATGCATGCTGTAATTTATTAATATAAAGTTTTTGATCTCGTTTATTAAGCTGCATGATTATTAACGACTGTGATTATATGAAATCGCCTGATTCTTATTATTATAATTTTTAACTATTATTACCTTTTCAGCAATACTTTAATTACCTATTTGCCCGCCTAAATTTGGTTAGAAATGCACTTTTTTAAAGATTACTATTGTATTGTATAAGTACTAAACGTAAGTGAACAATAATATATATATTTTTTGTTTTATGAATGTTGGTCTTTTGATCAATTGGGATGTTGACACCATTTATATTTAATTTTGAAATATCATTTCAGAAAAAGAAAGTATCGTAGTATGCTGTTAAGGCCTCATTGATTTTGTATCATATTTAGTCTTAAGATTTTAAATTTTACAAAAACTGCTTAATATTAAGTCAGTTGACTATACAAACTAGTGACGTCACACGTTGACAAGCCCATACAAAATCTATAAAGTGATTTCGTATTGACAGCTCTTAAAAAGTATCTTAATTGACTAGCCAGTCAAAATCCCTATTGGAGATTAATTAATAAATATAGATTGTTATCCCTCTTGTATTTATGGATTTTCTTACGTGTTAGGTATCTATAGTAATTAATTCAATACAGTTAATTTTTTTTCTTGTATGCACACACAAAACTAAAGGTTGCAAGTGGATTCCCGCTATTGGTAAATGCTTGTGTGTAGATCATTGTCTTTTTTTATTGATTCTAAGATGTTTATAAACATATTTTTGATTTATGTAGTATGTTTAATCGTTGTTTATTTCGCATAGTGAATTGGTGTGACAATCTGGATAAACTATTTATTGATTACATAAACATTAACTATTGTATATTAGTGCATATTCTTATCAAAATTAACAAACGGTTTTACATTGTCATTATTGCATAAATATGGAACTTTTTATAGTAACGTACATAACAAGCAAATTGTTTTTTTAAAGTTTAATAATCTTGCTAAAAACGGCGACAAATAAACGGAGCAAATAGTTTTATTATCTCTTGTTTCTAAAAAACATTTGCGAAGGCCATTAAAAATAAATTTTCACATCGAATTTATTTTTCATAATACTCTGAATACATCGCATTCAAAACAAAAACATCAATTCCCAAACCCGAGTTAAACCAATTTGATAGAAAATAAAAGATTACAACACGTTGATAACAATGTAATACCTGTAATCCCATCCGTTAATTGATTCCTTTGAAATATGTATGCAAAAAAATAAAATTCTATTTTCATCTATATTTTGCAAAGGATTTTTTTCTGTTTGCGCGCCCTACAGCTTGTGTTTACAGTCTGAAGTCGTTTACTTACGTTGGCGAGTAAAAAAATATGTAATTTAATCCTGGCTCCTTCCGAAGAGTTTCAGGCAACTTAAATTGCGAATATATCAAAGCTAAATAATATAAAGTAAAGGAAAGAATATAAGGTAACTTTGAAAGTCGACGCTGGAATCTAAAGCTAGATGTAAACTTGTGGATGTTTATTTATGGTGTTATTTATTTTAATATTGGTAGAAGAAATCAGAAATACATTACACGAGTTCGAAAAGTCATGACATATTTAATGTTCGAGTTGAAGAAAAAGGAACAAATGTTTGCTTAAGCTTTATTTCCGAGGCAAAGTTCTTTATAAGAGGAAATAAACGAATAAAATTAAACTTTTTAAGCACATACCATAAGTGAAATGTCAACAGAAAAACAAATTTCTTATTAAGTAGTTCTTGATGCGAGTTCATTACTATCTCATAAAAGAGTTAATCTATGTATGTATCTAATGGTCTGTATTTACTGCTTACTTTTTAACTAAAAACATTATTACATAATAAAATAAGACCGTGTTTTCGGTCTAATTAGAAAATAACCCTCAAATGTCACCTGCTCTAAAATTCCAAACCTTTCTAAAGCAAAATTACTTATTCTCACCAAAACCTTTCTTATCCCACCGCCAACATCTTCCGTCAGTGTGCCCCCAGCTTACGGATAAATACCTTCCGAAGCGACGTCACAGCAGTATCAATATTTGAAATGAACTTTTGCCCAATTAGCTGTGCAAGTTAAACCGTCTTAATTTACAAGTATTGATTCGCGCCGACGAGTTTAATTAGTTTCGAGCTCTCGAACCAACCTCATTTATTATCCGTCACCGTTGAGTAAGACTTTACCTGTGTTTTATTATAATAATCGCAACTGAAGTACGCGCGACAGTGTAAGGGTGTGTGAGATGCTAATAAGCGTGAAACATTAAAAAATAAACATCCCACGAAATCATATACATACATTGATCTGACTCCGAGGTAAGTAGCTAAAGCAAGTGTGTTACGGATATCAGAATCAACATTGGTATTACAAATATATACTTAAATATTAGATATTACCCAGACACAAAACAAAAACAGTCATTGAGTTAGTGTACTTAATTTTATTACATAATTTTCAGAATACAGGTTGATCAATCAATTACCAATAACCTTTTTTCTACTACCAAACACATTTATTTTATTCTAATTTCTAAGTAGCTTTTGCTTTTCCATTTTAAATATTTACAAAAATATTTTACCTTGACTTACTTGAAAGATTTTAAATTGTTTTGTATACTTTGAAAAGCTTAAATTTTTTTATGAAGTTTCTAAAATTGAAGATAATAAGTTAAAGCAAAAGCAGAATGAGGAGTAAAATATGTCCTTGTAAAGAGGATATTATTGTACCTATTATAAGCAACCATTTGTATTTTCAAAGCCAATTTCCACATGGCAAGCTTGTATTTTAGAAGGAATCGGACTTTCTGCATTCGTTTGAGCTCGAGCATTTCAAACAAATATATGAACGTGACTGTACTGAGATCATTTGTTGAACAAAAAATCAACAAGACTTCATTATTCCGACTTTTTCTGTCACTAATAGATCTGTAATTTGTTACGGTCCCCGCTTACCTACGCTCAATTTAACTTAGAAAATGTCTATTGCATGCAATGTAAAGAACAATAAACTACTTAAACTGTTTTAATCCTATCTGAATTGATATTTATTTATCACAACTTTTTTTAGCATATGGACGACTAAAAACTAGATGAATAAAAATGATTTACTACAATGACTATAGATTCGAGAGCCACTGATAAGGATATCTTTTGATTTTCATTGAATTTTGAGTTTCAATTAAAAATAAACTGGACAAAAGCAAAACAAATGACGAATGTTTTTCACGTCGTGCCTTTAATCCTCCGAGATACTGTGCCTGCCAGCTATATAGTCAATTGCATCAACGATTGTTTTAAAGTAGTTCTAATTTTAAACATTTTTTTTGAAAAACCCATTGAATTTAAATACATACATAATTATCTTCCATCAATGTTCCAATTTGAATCTATCGGTCCTATATAAGACATAAATCAATTTATTATGATTTTTTTTAACATACCTGTAATACCTTCTAAGGCTTTCTATAATAGTGTGTTACTATTTCAGTATCAAGCACACGCCTCGCTTTACAGTACACGAAAGTAACAACACGACGATATAAATTATTTTTTGCATTATTTTCGCTAAGCTGGCTCGCTCGTTCAACTCTTGCCCGGGGCGAAGTCATCAAAAAACTATTAAACGATAACTTTTAACACGTGTACGGCGCGTGTTTTATCACTTTAAACTAAATTAGAACGCTCCGGTGCATAACTTCGCGTGATCATTAAATATCAATTTCCTCGAACGTACGTGGAAAAAAGTTTGACTTGTCAAGTGTGAGAGGATTTTCGTCATGCATTGATTGTTTTATGAGGTGCCTATTGGAATAAGAAAGACCAATGTGGACGAGATCATGTGGTTGATAAAGATGATTCACTTTTAATTAATGTTTAAACTGACAAATTTAAACGGATTTGTTAGATTCTTTTTTTATGACGGAATTTTGTCACCTTAGGGAATAATGACTCAGAAATATACCAAATATTAACTGCAAAAATCATTGGTTGCCCAATCAATAGGCTGTGTGACGTATATCGTCACACAGCCTATTGATTATCATATTGACCGTTACATTATGAGAAACACGAAACTTTATTTTAAAGTTTTTTTTAGTAAATAACCCCGAATCAAACACAGAAACCAAAATTATTTAAGAGAAATGGTTTTAATATCAAGATTACACGTGCCTACTGTAGTTAAAAATCGATTATCCTTCCCTACGCCATAATTATGCCGGGAAAGTAATTAACTCAATAAAAATATTGGTCAAGTGCTCGGCGTCCGTCAATACCATTGAGTCGAGATTTCAATCCACACGTGTATTTGAATAAATAAATAAACATGAATGCAATTTACAGAGGTCCGTAGTAGAGCGATCATGACGTAATATAAGCTACGGCGTAGCCGCAGTACTGTTACGAAGAGCTACGACGATACTCGTAGCAATTTTAGACTGACTGAATGATGTAGCCATATTCCAGCTAGCTTTTCACCGTGACTTTGTTTGGGTTGGTTCGATTTTTATTATTTCTTTGGATAAAAGCAGTTTATAACATTTGTGGCGGTTTAAACTTTAGCATCAACATGTTTTTCATAATCGGTTAGGGTTTGTTAACTATAAACGTAACTTTAGCTTTTATAATGTTAAAGATATGTCGATGGAAAGCCCTATAACAACATTAATTACTTTTCTATAGGTAATTAGTCACGTAGACTATTAGTATTTTAAAAGTTTAACATGGTTTTTCAACGAAATTCATAGTGAACATTTTATATCCGATATCATAACAGTATATGAATGTAACAAATTAAAATTCCCATATCCGATACTCAAGCCTTAATATCGGATATCAAAATTAATTAAAATGGTATGACGGACAACTTGCATCTGAAATAGCGGCAGTATGTGATGTAATATTTGCTACGATTTTATTTTGACTCGTATCTATCAATACGTTATATTTCTCAAAAAAAAATTGATTTTTTTAAACGTTTTTAAGTATCTATCCATGCATCTAGTATCTATAGCACAGGCTTATAAGCTAAGTTTGAACTAAAGAATTGGTGTCTCAGTCTGGGGAATTTAAGAATGTAAAGATATATAGTAATGTAAAGATGCACTTAGATTTAGACGTCTATGACTCAATTACAAATTACTAGTTCACTGGCAAATATCCTCTATACTGTGTTTGCACGTAGTGACGTGTGGCGGCGCGGCTGCGTGCCTCTGACAGGCGTTGACAGAATCCCGGCGCCGTGCGCACAAGCACTCCGCCTTTGACACTCGTTACCAGCTCGCGTTACCGGCCTAAGGAACCGGAGTCAATCGGAACTACTGCCAGCAAGGTTGTTTCCCTTTTCATGTAATATATTGTTGTTTGAGCAAGCAATTTTTGCGATTTTCATAATGATAAGTCAATATAATAATATTCAGATTTTTGCACATTAAGTCTTTGGTTTTAGATTTAGCAATAATATACGCTGGCACTGGTAATATAAAATGATAAAAATATATAATTAAATTTTAAAAAATCCATGACTAAAGTCAAATGACAAGTTCCATCACAAAAAATCTTTTGATAGGTTTTAAACTACTAGGTCTACTAATCTATAAAATATTTATATAACAGTTGATATTAGATATACTACAGATTCGTCATAGGCTATTATTTCACTGGCGAACGTTCTTTGCGCTGTGTCAGCACGTAGTGACGTGTGACGGCGCGGCTGCGTGCCGCTGACACGCCTGACTCCCTCAATGACTGACTCCCTGCTGGCGGTTACCAGCTCGCGTTACCAAGGTTAATCGGAACTGCCATTTTATAACACGCTTGCTTTCAAAAGCTCTTACTGTGATTTTTACATTGTTTGTTTTCTTTGTGAAATCCACCTGGCCTGTAGTTCAAACCTTCCAATCGTATTAAATTTAATATTTTACACATGTCTATCATCAATTCAAAATCAGGTAATATTAACTATCGGACTTGGTCATGTGATATTAAACAAGAATCGGTTCTCACAAAGGCCATTAAAAACGGTTCTTTACGTAAACCAACCGAGCAATGTAACAACATTTTAAATTGTTACTTGGATTGCAGGATTACTCTTAGTATAATTTTGAATAAGCCTGTTTGAGTGTAGATCATCTACACGCAGCACAGCACACAGCTTATTAATACCAAGAATTACCTTTTCAAATCCTAACAGATGTGCAATACGTTTACAAGTTGCGTGAGTTCCTACACTCTTTTATAGTCATGGCTACCTTCGGTGAATAGTCCCCGTAGCCCATTGGAACGCATTCAATTCGGGCTACACTCGAATGTAATATTCGCCGCGGGCCCTTGCGACGCGGGACGCAACGTATTGTTTAGTCTCAAAGACCAGATCGGAATCAAAGCTGTGTCCTATGCATCTGTAATATTACCCTTTTTGTGTGTAACCTATGCGTTTTGAAAATTACTTATTTTGCATTCACCTCCGTGAACGAAGTTTATCTCAACACTGAGTATTTAAATTGAGTTTGCAGTTGACGATTTTTTGTTCATTACTGGTCTGGGGTTGCCCATCTAATCATAGTAATATCTTTCATAATTGTTGTAGGTGTATTAATTTTCCCGGGTGTAACCGATTCCAGCAGGTATGCAGTTTGGAGGAAGCCAAGAAGTGTGTACTCGTTTTGATTACATAATCAATAAAAAAATTCGATGAAATAATAATTTAGTACAACCCAAACCGTTATGTGGAAAACTGTTGACTGGGTTAACAAATTCTACACCACATAAGGGTCGTCAAATAAATCGGCAAATACCTAGTTCCAAATTTGTACTTTCATTAGCAGAAATACACTTAAATATTAAATACATTGCTTGAAAAATTACCATTCATATCTATAAAGGCTTACAAATACTTACTTTACCGAGAATATACTTACCCACAAAATGTCGGTAAGTGATTATTGGCATGTATAATACAATCGTCAGGATACACACGAGTGTATCATCCGCATTGAATGTGGAGTTCGCACATAACGCTAGCCTCCAGCTTAAACCCGTCGCATTGCACGCTGCAGGGCGAACCACTCAATACATTGTCTCCCTCGTCCAATCCAGACAGGAGGGTCGGGTATTTGTAGCGTCCCGAATGTCAGTAGGTACGATAAAGCTGTTTGATACGGACTAATTATGAAAATAATCTTACATAAAACAATTTCCTAGCGCAGGCAGGGAGAACCGAGAGCTATGACACGGTCCTTTGACATTTATACATATTTTCATACACGATCTACGGCTACCTCAACTATCTAAAAAGTGGTAAGAACTTTTACTTTTACCGATCTATCCACGATCTACCCAACCAAGTCGATCAAAACCAACGTGGCTTCAGCATAGCACATATAAATGATAGAGACTGCCGAGATGTGTACAGACATGTATTTGTAAAGAGACTGATAGTAAAACAATGCTCCATATCTAAATTAAATTACAATTCTAAACTTGAAAATACAAAAATAATAAAAAGTATAAAAAGTGTTAATATAAAAATCATGAGGTCAGCGTCGGCAACATGATGCTGAAGACAAGATGCTGCTGCGTTTCGTTTGAGACTGACGACGTGAAAGTATTTTTAGTGCGCATTATTCTTTACTTAAAAAAATCAATCCTAAAAAAAACTGCCAACGATTATGTGTAAGTTTCTTTCCCTTCATAAAATAAAAAAAAGAAGTGCACTTGATATAGGATACGAGTGCACTTTTTTTTTTATTATTAACTGCGGTGCCTAAGTTGTACCCCCGATCGTTTACCTATAATGTAAAAAAAAACAGACAATAGAAAGTGAAATAATTCGCGCGTACCCCAAAAGACATAGAGGGCAGGTACAAAAACTTTTCCAAGTCAGTTAAAAACAGCAATCGCCATCAATTGTCACCTATAGGCAATAAGCGGGAACAGCGAAACTTACCTATTGGGAGGGCCCTTTATTAGAAAACTTCGCCCGGCTATATCCCTGGACATGGAAAAATAAAGTTGCTGTACGTGGCAAATAAAACATAATGACCGGACAAAACTGGCATTAGCCTTACCGTTTACGTTAACTTACTGGCTGTTTGCGAGATTTGAATGACCTTTGAATAGAATCATGGTGTCATCGGCGTTTTATAGTTAAGCAACGTTTGCAGTGGTCTATGTCTGATGGGTGGTCGAAATTAAGATAGTACTAATGCTTCTAAGGGCTGTACTCAATATTTCAGTTAATTATGACTTTATTTATGAATTATGTACCACAAAAATATTACCTCGGTACATAATTTAAACTATTTATTGGTTGCTTAGTAATCGTATGATTGTAAACTATTTTTATATTGAGGACGCACCTTTTTATAAAATACTAAGGAATATCTTATACGCTTTCTAAATATTCAGATTATACGAGGTTACTTTTGAAAATTACTAATGTATTATATTTATACCAATAGTTAGGTGAGGAGCGGTGGTAGCTCAATGGTAAGGACACGCGCCTCTGAACCGAGGAGTGCGGGTTTAAACCCGGGCACGTACCAATGGATTTTTCAAAATCTATGTACGTATTTATACCACTTGTTCGACGGTGAGGGAAAACATCGTGATGAAACCTGCAAATTCGAATAACTTTGGATTTGTAACCTTGATCTAAAAATTGTCTGGTTCCCCTATCTTAGGGTTACGAAGGTCAGATCGGCAATCGCTTCAATGTTATTAACAGGCTCGCTACATCCTGAATCATGGTCTAAGCGGACCCCGTCTAAGCACGGGACATAACGCTAGGAAGATGATGAGTTAGGTGAGTTTTATTAGTTTTATTTGTATAATAATAAAATATGTTTGCTTTCACATTTCTATTGTAACAATAACTGAAATCGCCGATCCTAATTAAACAATAGGCAAATGTATAAGAATATTGTAAATTATTATCACAACAACTCACAAAATAATATGACTTTAAGATAAAGACTCCAATTACCACTTACTTTGAGAAATCAAGTTTAAAACATACTCACTCCGCTTCCACAAGATGTTTTCGCCCGCAAAAAAATAAAATATTGCTACGTACTTTGGCTACAAATAAAAATAAATCTCTTTAAGAGACAAAAGGGCCATTATGGCTGTCTACGGACAAAGAAACTATTATCGATGTCCCTTTATTGTGCCTCTTTGATGTATTAGCGATTCAAGTCCTAAACGTTATGTTTTTCAATTAAAAACCTTTTTGGTGCGGTAAAAACATTACTCCTATACCGGTCTCTTGTAAAAATAATGTACCATCTTGAATGTTCATTCCCTAGTCTAGAGTTTGTGATAGGAGACAAGTTAGCTAATAGGAATTATGACTGCATTAAAAAACTATAATTCTATTTAGACCGTCAGTTAGATTATACAAATATGCTACACTTATATTTTTCGCTTTACCAAATTAACAAAAAAAGTAAAAAGCATCAAAGTTTTCGAGTGGAGGCTTGCGACGTCACTATTTTGTAAAAATTGTGCGAAAGCGTGACGTCACGCGCAACTTAAATGCATTGTATCATCGTCAATGTTTGTTTGACAAATAAATAAAAAAATACGTGTTCGATATTTTTTTGTAAACTAACTGACGGACTAATCAGAATTTTTTAGTCATCTAGCTATTACAACTATATTACTATATTGTCACTTTTTTCTCACATATCTCCATCTATAACTCAACTTTGTTCAGTTTTACTGTGCCTTAGAATTTACCTATCCCTTCGGGATTGCGGGATAGTATGTATACATATGCGTATATTCTGTTAGCATTTATTTGTCTTCCAATGTTTGCACCCTTTTTAAATTGGGGAAACTCCCACGAGCCATCACCCTCTGCTTGGGGTAACAGAGGGTGGTGTGTCGGACTCGAACCGACTAAAATCCTAATATGGCCTCCCGAGGCGCAGTTCCGAAGGAGCCGGTATCCCCACTACCGGGACTATTCGGCAGCTCCTCCGGTGGTGCACGTGCCGCACTGCGCGGCTCACCTCGTACGGCGTTGGTCGATGCGGCTGTCAGGCGTCGGATGCACAACACCGAGCACGCGCACTGCAACGCCAAGACATGCTAGGCCATCCAGCACGTCTCATCCTTCTCCACCCTGGAATCAGACGCCGGTCGTCCCTGCGACCGGCATCGTGGGCACGCTGTGCCCTCTGCTATAACAGAGGGACAAGCAGAAAGTGTCTCGTCGGTGGGGCCGCCTTCCACCCGGAGACCCGCCGGTGCCGCGACTGGCTGGCAAGACAACAGTCGCGGTCCACCTCGGGTCCCTCTTAGCTTCAGCTCTCTCTCCCCCCCCCCCCCCCCCCCCTCTCCCCCCAGCACCAGTATGTATTGGAAGTTATGCAGCATTTAAAGCCCGCGTTGTCTGTAGCCATTCTACCTATAGCAGCTCGTCTGCTGTGACCGCTCACCATAAGACATATAGAAAGGTTCGTCGCCACTGTTGGTATAAAACCAACTATAATATGAACACCACTTACAAATATCTGTCGATACATATCTATCGATATCGATAAGACCTCCAGTTAATCTGGACTGCGATGACGGACGGACGGCATTAACCCGGCACGCTTATTGTTGCGCGCGACGTTTATATTGTCCCGGGATAATGCCGGTTATTTAGGCCCCATCGCACTAATATTCGCTCCTGTTTAGAGGTCCGCATGGGACGGGATAAGAGGGTGATGCTATAGCGTAATTGATTTTTTGCTTGATTTAATGTTACAGTAATCTAATTCAGTATATAATTTAATGGTAATGAGATTAATTCTGAGAATGATTTCATCAAAACGTCGTTGTAATCATTGCACTTTGATGGGTTCACAACATTTTACAGGTGTGTAAAGATCGATTAGGTATCTTATATGTAACACTCTCAAAGAATTATTAACGGGCATGACGAAAATTATATTAAGACTTAAATTATTATTATTATTTTTTTTTGATAAAAGTTGGCGGATTTTTTTTTATTGTTGAGAAATAAGGTAAATATCGTTTTTATATCCCCCTTAAAGCATTTCTAGTTTACTTGTTCCAATTGTCACATAAATTGTTCTGTATCATCTACTTTGTAAGTAAACGGCTTCTGTAATTACTGATGTACGGAGCCATTCACTCATTATTTTTTGCGCTTGGCCATAATTTTGTCCGCCTGTCGCTTCTCGTTAGCGCACATGAAAAATCTAGCTTAGTATTGCTTCCATTCTATGGTGCCTATACAACTTACTTACATCTTGGAAGACTCCGGCAAGAACTCTATGGAGTCTTATGGTTTGATGTCTATCAACTCTGATAAGCATCCTTCTTATTTGAAGTCGATTACATTATAACATATTTGACTCTAGCGTTTCTAGTACCCTTAAAAAGGTATCTGGTCTAGGATCTAACATTTTCGCACAATATACTTTCTTAGTCTTTCCTAAGTATAAAAACTTTCCAAGATATCCTACTTCATACGTTACTTTGAAACTTATAGAAGAAAATATTTGCATCTAAAATTGCCCGGATGTTCTTTTTTCAATCTTTAAGCAGGAACTTGCAAATGTATTGTGTGTTTTTGTTATTTGTTAATATATTTGAGCCCATTTAATCAATTCACGCTACCTCACTAAGAGTTAACTGAACCGAAAAATATTTGAGCAGCAACATTAATCACTGCAACGCGTTCCGGTTTAAAAAACAAATAACACTTTTTGTCCATATCCCGTAACGTCCTAGACTACCCGCGGCCCCAATAACCTGTCATTTTATCAAATGATCGCCATCCATTTAGTTGTGCAGTTTCAACTATGGAGTGTGGAAATGAGGAGTGCAGACTTATAAAGTTTTTATAAATGTCCAGTCATTTTACAAGCAGTTCTGTAATGGTACCGGTAGACAATTTCCAGTCCTTTAATAATAATGTCCTCCTAACGAGGATTACCCATTTGCGCAGGAGATATTACAGTGCACAAGTGGAAGCGCAAACACAGGTGCACTCTCTCTTCCTTCACTCTCATAGTCCGGTAAGACGATAATTCGACATGACCGGAAAGAGATCAGGCGCAGGACTAATGGCTTAACGTGTTTTTCGAGGTACGGGGGTGATTAAACCGCTAACTTCCTGACTCCGGACTGTTACCGAGTAATTCCAATGTTGAAATACTCAGCCACAAATTGTGGTCCGACCTGGGAATTGAACCCGGGACCTCTTGGTCCTTAGGCAGAGTCCTTTAATAACAGTCCCACAGTGATACTAGTTGACCTTATGTAATATAATTCATTTGTAGGCGGAGTGCACACTTGATGCCATTGATATAAAACTTGTCCTATCTGATTTATCGACGCAATACCAGAACTTAAGCAGGAAAAGCTAAATTTGGAATATCAGTAAAAACACATTTTGAAAATAGACCTTGGTTGGTCTTACTTAAAGATTTTGAATAAAAATTTTGAATAGCGAAAAAGGCAATTTCGCTTTTCATGATTTTTTTTAATACTTTCGTAACATTTAAAGATTTTTTCGAACACTTGGACTACCCTGTAGCTACAGCAGCGCTACATTAACTTAATACTTTTCGGGGGACACTTTTTCATACAGCATTAATACTCCTATCTAATCTCCATAGTTCCAACAGTTTATCGGGACTCCGCAAAGCGGACAATTGATATTGTTCGGTTTTAGTCGCGTTCGTTAAGGCTCCATATCCATTGGCATGCGGCCTTTCTGGTTTAGCGAGGATGTCACTGACAAGCTCTACTGGAACAGAATAGATAGCAAATTCCTAGTAACGATGTGGTGTAGCTAGAATATTCTGGAATAAGGCATGCACGTACTGAGCCAACCTTTGAGGAGAAAGGCAATCCTTTAGCCTTGGCTAGTCGATATCTCGCATATCTTTTTTAATAGGTCTTATACTAGCATATAAGGAATGTCTGTGCGATTTACCTTTTTATTGAATCGAAAGTACGATTATAGAAGCATTAAATACTAACAGTAAAAGTCAGATCAAATATTAATAGAAACTTTTGATTAACTAAAGGTATTATAATTTATACCTTTAAACAAAATTTGTTTTACCGAAGGCTCTTTTTATCGAAGTCTTATTTAATCAGCACAAGTTTTCTCTTCTTATCTTTTCTTGTCTTGGAGCCGATTTCGTCTTTAACCTTCTGCAGCTACTCTGTAAAGAAGAAGCCTTCACCAAAAAGAGTTATATCCATGAGGCCATAGCAGTTTCATCAGATAGGGCCCTCTTGATGCAAACAGTATCCATTTTCAGTCCTAGGTCCTCTTTGCTCACGGCCTATTAATTTTCCCGCTCTCCCACTCTACTACTGCGCCATTGTAAATAAGGTTATTGCCAATCTGATGTTACACCATTACAAAGAAAAACTTCTTCGTAGTGGCGTAACATTAGGCTCTGTTAAAGCAGGTTTAAACCAAAAAAACAAAGATAGTCGTAGTGGCAACTCGTGAATGTTGCGCCAGTGGACTGCGAGCCGGCTGGGGGTGGCTGAAAATTAATTTTTAACACCGTACGCCTTGTAATTGGGGGTTTGCGTGTCGCTCGTTTCACGCACAATTTGTACCTACGAGTACGGTCGGCGAAAAAGTGCGATGTGATTTTTTGGATACGGTGATGATGGACAGATCGTAAATTGGCGTTAATAAATGAAAAATGCCTGAATCTCATGTTCTTTATTACAAAACTTTATTTGGACAATAAATGATTGGCTCTATAAAAATAAACTTTAAAAAGCTTATTTTTACAAGTTCAAATTAATTGAATGTTAAACGCAACCAATTTCTTGAAAAAAAAACTTTGTAAATATTACCCATATGTACCAAATTTTTTAATTGACATAATAATGCAAAAAAACATTTTCATAAAATGTACCTACTGCGAAGTTGTGACAAAGTATGCTTATTGCTGGGCTCTAGGCAGTTGATAAATAATTGTTAAATTAAACGAACTTACCAAGTGAAGTTCTATTTCAATTTTACGAATTTCACCATCATGGAACACTATGCAGCAATATGGAATGTTGCGCTTGACTTCACAATCTAAAAAGCAATTCAAAAAACTTGAACGCATCTCTAGCTCTTGATATGCGTATGTCACTCCTCTATATTCACTAACAGTTTAGAGTACACCACGAACAACCTATAATTAAATAAAAAGGGGACAGACAAAAATTGTTTTATACGGGTCTGGGGGGGTTGTTCCATGATGGTGAAATTCGTAAAATTGAAATAGAACTTCACTTGGTAAGTTCGTTTAATTTAACAATTTTACTCTTTCACCATCATGGAACACTATGCAGATGTTCAAAGTCAAGGTTGTGAGTGAACCTTTGAAATAAAACCATGTTATGCGTACTTAAAAGTCGAGTTAACATTTTTATTCATGAAGGGATATCCAAAAATAACCAAAAAAAAATAATCTTCTAAACATAACAGTTAACTTAATAATTTGACAATTAACAATCAACAAAATTAGGCTACTTTAAGAGCCATCTAAAATAACATTACTTAAATTGCTTGTTTGTAACAAGGGTCTATTATAATACTGAGCAAATATTGCTGAATTTTGACTCCACCCAGCACATTTCCTTATAGAGTCTACCGTCATACCAGCTCTCAGCGCGGCTGAGGTAGAGGCGTGACGTGTGCTGTGTGAAGAGAAAATGTCTGTATCAATACCAGCCTCTTTAAGAGTGGATTTTATCCACCTACCTATACTTTGGGTAGTCGCTTTTTTATAGGGTTTTTTAAAGGTAAGTATTAATTCTTTTGTATTGCATCTATAATTCTTGGTTAAATTAGTATAAGAAAAGATGCATCTAACTGGACAGATTTCTGGTTTTTGATTATAATAAGGTAAATTAAGGATGGGTTGTTCAGCTCCATGTCTTGAAGTTTTTATAATATCTGTTATATTAATTGTAATTCCTACATTATTGTGAATTATGTTATCGATTTTTATGACTGCTAAGGTTTGAATTCTGTGTCCTGTTGTAAGAGCAAGTAATGTCACAAGTTTTCGGGTTAGTTTTTCAATTCCTATTGTATCATTGGGGTACCAGGTTGATAATAAATTTAGAACAATACCTGGGTCCCATGTTGTATTATACTTTGGTCTAGTGGGTTTAATTTTAAACACTCCTTTAAAGAATCTTTTCAGTCTATCGTCTGAACCTATTTTTGGGTCTATTAATAAGGACAAGGCTGATCTAATGGTATTTAAGGTACCATAGGAAGCACCAGCATTAAAACGATTAGTTAAAAAAATTATAATAGTAGGAACGGAACCTATGTATGGGTCTAAGTTCTGAGTTTTGCAAAAATCCCACCAAAGACGTAGACCCGTATTATATTGTTTGATTGTATTTCTTGACAATGAAGCTATCATAATATCAAGGGAAGACTGTGGGACTCCTCTTCTTACTAGGGCTTCGCAGAAAGCAGCCCTGCAGCCAGGGTAAGGGTTCGATGAAGTGGATGGTGTTCCCTGGAATGGGACGATAGTAGTGTTTTATTAGGTTTGAATATTATTGGTTCTGCAATTAAAAGTGATGAAAATAGTGGGAACCACGGTTGTGTTGTCCAATATGGGACAACTAATATGCCTGTAGCTTGGTCATTTTAAATTTTATGTAAAACTCTCAATATCAAACTAAATGGTGGAAAGGCGTAAAAATTATAATTTGACCATTTTATGGTGAATGCATCAACAGCCAGTGCATCAGGGTCCTTTTTCCAGCTAACAAATGTTTCACATTTACTATTGAAACGTGATGCAAATAAGTCTATATCAGGTTTTCCAAACTGTATTATTATCTCTCGAAAAGCAGAGTTAGATAGTTCCCATTCTGTGTCAGATTTCCTAGATTCATAATCAGCTTCTTTGTTATCTTTAGTATTAATGTAGGATGCAAACAGAAAAATATTTCTAGATTCACACCACTGCCAGATATCACGTGTAATACTGTTAAGATGTGGATATTGTACCCCCCCCATTCTGTTAATGTATGAAATTGCAGTGGTATTATCGATTCTGATAAGTATTTCACAATTTTTGAGATTACAAGCCAGGCATTTCAATCCAAAATAGGCTGCTTTTAATTCCAAATAATTTATATGGCATTTTTGTTCATCTACAGTCCAAATTCCTGATAACTTTTCATTTTTGTTGACTGCACCCCAACCTGACGGAGATGCATCTGTGAATAATTCCATGATATAATTTTGATGTCTAATAGGATTATCTGAATTACCTAATTTACTAAGCCACCAATCTAATTCTGAATGTAACATATTTGGGATTTTCATTATTGCATCATAATTATCTTTAAGTGTTTGAAGAGCTAAAAATCTTTCTCGTTCTAATAATTTTGTGTACAAAATACCATATTTTACACCAGGGCAGGCAGAATTTAAAAGTCCTATGAGTTGAGCAAACTCTCTTATTTTACACTTGCTCTTCACTTTAATTAACTGTAAGTTCTTTTTTATACCATCGACTTTTTGTGATGGTAGAGATACTGTCATATTTTCAGAATTTAGAATGAATCCTAAGTATTTACAACATGTTTTTGGTGTGAGGCAACTTTTTTCTCGGTTTATAATGAATCCTAATGATTCTAATAAATCACATATTGTTTGTACATCCCTAAAACAGGAATCATAGTCTTGGCTTATACAAATAATATCATCAAGATAAATAGATATAATAATGTTTTGTTTTCTTAAATATGATACAATAGGTTTCAAGATTTTGGTAAATACATAGGGTGCTGTACTAAGTCCGTATGGAAGGGAATTAAATTCATAGATTTTCCCATCGAATGTAAATCTTAAAAACTTCCTACTATTTTTTGACACTTTTACTGAAAAATAGGCTTCTTTTAAATCAATAGTTGACATAAAACAATTAGGACTTAGTAGTTTGCAAACAGTGCGTATATCCTCTAATTTGAAATGTTGAGTTTCTATAAATTTATTCAGACTTTAAATTTAAAATGAATCTGAATGTGCCATTAGGTTTTGGTATTAGAAAAATTGGTGAAAGATATTGATTTTTCTGGTAGTAGCACTCAGAAATAGCACCTAGTTGCAGTAATTTTGTAATTTCTAATTTTAAGTTGATAAGGTCTTTGTCAGACCATTGTCTTTTAGATTCAAGTTCACACCTAGAAGGTATGTGATCAATAAATGGAATATTATAGGCCATAACCCACGATAAAATTACTCTATCATTTGTGAGTAACTGCCATTTATGAAAGAATTTACTTAATCGTCCAGCATGTACCTCATTCAATGCCGGCGTGGTGGCTTCGCCTGCTGTGGCTTGTATGATCTCTTCATTTGTTGATGGTTCTTCGGCCCGCCCCTGAAGTTGTAGTTCTTTACTGGTGGTCTTTGAGACGGGCTTTTCCAGTTTAAATTTTTACTCGTGGAAAGTTGGTGCCTAAAGTTTGGCTTCTTTTGAGGTTGTTTAATTGTAGATCCAGATCTTTCTACAGCTTTTGCCAACCTTAGATGTTCACCAAAATTCTCTCCGAAGAGGAAGGTGTCAGCTGGAACATCAGCGATTGCCTGTTTTACACTGCTTTGAACCGAAGTCAGTATGAAGTGTCTTCTTGTCAGAGACTCATAATGGTTCATGTTGCATAGAATTTTTGCAGCATCGTTTAAGCCTTCAATCAGTTTTAAGCTATTGAGATTGCCTTTCATGATGTCAGTCAGCATTCCTCCTAGGCATGATAGCACTCTACCTGTTAAATTCTGTCTGTATTCTAACTTCTTGTCTCGTTTTATAACTGTTTCAGAAACTGCTGCTATCATTTCAGAATTTAATTTAGGGGCATTAGCCAATGGAAAGTTAGCAGGTGTAGGATATTTCTGAAGCAATTTAGAGAGGTTATCCTTTTTTATTCCCATTTTGATTATATTGGTCCACCTGTCTGCAATTTCTGGTCTAATGTTTTGTCCTTTTTCTTCATCTACTTTACCTTCTTCTCCTAGTGCCAGCAAAAATTCTTCTGGAAGGATCTCTTCCAGCTGTGGTGTCTCTGTAAGGTTGTGTAAAACAAACAATTAACTCCTTAGGAATTAAGATCATATTTAAATATCCCATTAATGGAATAAAACAAATGTTCAAGCCTTACTTATTAGTAGGCATGGGTCTCCGTCTGCCCTCCCGTGACAGCTCTAAAAAACTTTTGGACCCAAATCTTTATTATGGTGAATTAAGGTAAATCATAATGATTACCTATGTCATAGAAAGACTAAAGGTTCTGTTTGTCCTCTAGTGACAACTCTTAAATATCTTTGAACCTCACCATTATAAATTATCATTATAAATTAAGTACGAACCTGGTTCAGCATTGAATTCAAGTTCATTTTCAGTTGTTTCTTTTGTTGATGTTCCAGCTTCCAGGGTGATATCCTGTTCCATGGCAGGTAGTGTCGGCGTTCCATCAACTTGTAATAAAGCTTCATCTTCACTACATTGAACTGAGGGGTTCTTGGTAGCAGTTAGCTTTTCTTTTTGTTTAGACAGTTTCTTTTCTAATTTTCTTATCTTTTTTTGTATGTATTCATCGTCACGATGTCGCTTCATTTTTGTAATGATTACTTTAAGTCACAATATAAGATTTTGCGAATTTCACCGGTGCATTGAAATATTGTAGAGCAAAGAAAAATAACGAACTATTTTTGAAGAATGAATTTGTCGTAGATAAAAAACTTCGTTCAAAGACAAAAAGAAAGCAACTATATCCGGTCAAATCATGTTATAGCATAAATCAAACGCCGGTTCAGTCGCCGGATATCGACGCATTATGGTTAGGTTGTATTTATTTACTTTTAGGTTTTTATAACCTCAATTAAATATTAAAAACGCGGCTTTCAGATTCATTATAAAGAAAAATATAAGATTTGTTAAAATTATGGTTTGTTTACGGTGTATTTCAATGATCTTGAAAAGTAAACAAGAAAAGAAAACATACCTGAATGTCAACACAACACGATTTTTAGAAATAAACCATACAAACTTGTAATTTTCACATGAACTTTTTTAAATATTCACTTGAATTTCCATTTCCTGAAATAAGATACACTTAATTGATGCCAAAACATCATAAATTTAGTATTTTATACAAAAATATCGGAACAACGTGAAGTCATTTTGGCACAAAAAACCATAGTGAATATAGAGGAGTGACATACGCATATCAAGAGCTAGAGATGCGTTCAAGTTTTTTGAATTGCTTTTTAGATTGTGAAGTCAAGCGCAACATTCCATATTGCTGCATAGTGTTCCATGATGGTGAAAGAGTAAAATTGGCATATTGTTACTCATATAGATTCACTAATAACGAAACAATTAGCAATTATTATACAACCTGTTCCCTTAGATATCCCATAACTTTAAGACCATGTGAAAGAACCCAACGGTATTTGAATTATTTTCCAATTCTTTACTTTTTAAATTTAAAATTTTTCATACAAAATAATTCAACAAAAATTCGACCACCGTATAAAACTCCTTTACTTGATCATGACAACATTGTATTTTTAAATCTGAAATTATGAATGACTTACTCATCAATGAAATACATCAAGCCTAACATATTGACCTCGAGATCGCCTGTATAAAGGTGTCAGTTTTTTAACTGATTTAATTAAGATTGATGATAACTTCTAAACTATGCGTTTAAGGACACTTGTTCTTTGGGCTTTTTGTATTTATTTTATTCATTGAATATCGCCTTAAAGTTATGAGATATCAAAAGGTACAAGTTGTATACAGTAGGGTAGGGTATATTTACCTTAAAAAACAATTCATAATGACGGCTTTCTGTCATTTTTTCTGACCGTACAATGCATTGTAGGTTTTACGCTCGGAGAGCCGTAAGTGTGGACAAACAAACCGAACAGTCCATAATGATGTCGGGGCTAATTAAAATTTCGTTTTGTCGCGCTTTCACTAAATAAATCTTTTTATATTTACCGGCACGTGTGTAAAAATTTACATAATTATTACAAATGGTTGGCCTGGGACTTAAAAAGAAGGTTCTTGCCTAGCATGTCGTAAAAGGCGAATAATGGCCGAACGGGTTTTGGGTATGCGATTGTGTAAGCGACAAGCTAGCCACTTGTCACTACTTTTTTACAATGTCCGTCTAACCCAGTTTTATTCTTGGCTGAATGTGGTTAAAGGGGCCTGCTGTCTCTTTGATGCTGCCTACCTCTTCGGGGATTATGGGCGTGATGTTATGTATGTATTACAGATGATTGATGGGATACATTCGTATAAATGCTGTATTAATAACAAATATAGGTACTGAAGCCTTTTTTTAATTGGGGAAACTCCCACGAGCCGTCACCCTCTGCTTGGTGAAACAAAGGGCGGTGTGTCGGACTGGAACCGACTAAATCCCAATATGGCCGTTTTTTTAACAGTATGCAGCTTTTTTTCTTTTAGACTGGCCCGTTGGTTGAGTGGTCAGAGACCCTGGCCACGAAACCAAGGGTCGCGGGTTCGAATCCCGCTAGGGGCAAATATTTCGTGTGATGAACATGGATACTTGTACTCGAGTCATGGATGTTTATAAAAGTTTTAAGTATGTCTATCCGTTCACCTAGTATCCATAGCACAAGCATATAAGCTTAGTTTGGGACTAGGGAATTGGTGTGCCAGTCTCAAGAATTTATTTATTTTATTTATTATTTATTTTTTCGTTTTTTTTTTTAAATTGAGGCTATAGGAAATATTTGACTTGCTCTACCTCATACTAATAAATCAAAATTAACTTAGAGAAACCGTAGTCATACATTCAGCCAATCAGTTTCAAAGTGCAGGGTGCCCTTACATGTGCTACAAATAATATAATTTGGCATTCTTACTAATCTCATAAATGCGAAAGTAACTTTGTCGGTCTGTATATTATGGTTTTACGTCTAAGCTACTCATCATCATCAGCAGCATCCCAATGAAGTAAATATTATAGCTAATTGTAGAGATCTGTAACAGACTAAATTCTACACGGGCGGATCCTGGGCTAAAGCCAGTCTATGTATAATTCTATGCATTTAAACCATAATATTAGACTGCAATTTCAGAAAGTTCAATTGAGCAATTCAAAGTAAAAACTGAACGTTTCCCTCAAATCGTTATTGCTTTAGTAATCTTTAAGAAGCAATAATTTTGTTTATTCAATTTGCCGAAGTGAAGTTTGTATTTCCGACTCTTATTTCCGGATTCAATCAGAGCCGAGGGAACCTTGGAGTATGAAACGTTATTTATTGGGAAAAAATAGCACTTTCCGATATTTTAAAATATCATTAATATTGTGAACTTCCTTCTTTGTCCGTAGCGGTTAATCCGGTAAGTGCAGAAATCATTTCAATTCAATCTTTTAAAGTTATGGGTGGACAATATTAAATGTACTTGGAATAAGGATTAAGTTCGGACTTTTGTAATTACGGATGAGTTCCAGTGAAATATGAGCAGTGGTAGCTCAATGGTAAGGCCGCGCCTCTTAACTGAGGAGTGCGGGTTTAAACCCGGGCATGTACCTTTGGATTTTTCAAGTCTATGTACGTATTTATACCACTAGCTCGACGGTGAAGGAAAACATCGTGATGAAACCTGCAAATTCAAACAAATTTGGATTTGTAACCATGATCCAAAAATTGTCTGGTTCCCCTATCTTAGGGTTTACGAAGGTCAGATCGGCAGTCGCTTCAATGTAATTACCAGACTCGCTAAATCCTGGAGCATGGTCTAAGCGGATCCCGTCTAGCACGGGACAAAACGCTAGGAAGATGATGAGTTCTAGTGAATTCAATGCAATAATCTTTATAATAGAATGATTTTCATAAAATAATTATTATGATGTTAAAATATAAATAAAGTATTTATTTTAATACGTAGCTGGTGTATTAGAGACACTAGTCAGAGACTGTGGGTTCGGATCCCGCGAAGAATAAATCCCTTAAGAAACATGCTATTATGTACTTCACCACTTTTTCACAATTATCCATCTAACCCAGCCTAGCTTTATTTCTGGCTGAATGTGGTTAAAGGGGCCAGCTGCCTCTTTGACTCTGCCTACCCCTTCGGGGATTATGGGCGTGATGTTATATGTGTGTGTGTGTGTATATATGTACTTCACTGATCATTGTTTAACGTATGTATATGTTTGTATACCTACGTAGATAGGATCTGCAGTACATGTATGGTTCTAGTCTAATTTACTCGGCAAAACGTACAGTTTTTCTTTCGTTTTGTGGTCTATTTTACATGTTTTGTTATTTAATATGAAGTTTAAGTGTTTTTTACTAATGAATCGGTACACTTTGTGGACCCCTTTTAATGTGTATTAAGTTATTTATGCATGATCGTAGTTAGATCCTTGGAAATCGACCTACGAATGGTAATTACATAGAAAATATTCGGAATAGAAAAAAGAAAAAACACGATTGTTTGACGACGAACACCAGCGATGGTTAGTGGGCGGGATTAGCCGTTGTTCGGCGGAAACGAGGCGTCCGCGCCACTTCCGGCCGGGACGTCGGAAATCTTGCAATCCCGCCGCTTCCTCCACGCGCAAATGCGTTGGGCGGCAACTCGTTTGTTTTGTTTTATGATTTCATTTGTATCTGGCCCTTTTTTGTTTTTTATTGGGCCTGTTCTGTTCACTGAAAAAAATACCGTTCATGTGAGCGTTGGTGGAGATCGGCAGTCGTTTTAATGCAATTGCTGGACTCGTTAAATCATAGTCTCAGTGGACCCCGGCTTAACACGGGATATAACGCTACAAATAACATAGGGTTTTATGGTATGAATTACCAGATGACGAAGACTGAGTGTTGATGTATTTAAAAATATTCAGAATAGAGTTAAATTCAAAATGTGTGTAGGTATTATATCATTTTCGCAATTTTAGATGCTTGTTTTACAGAGTAAAAATCTTTCATCATCAAAAACGTAAAATTTACTAGAGTATACTTATTAAAACTTACCTAACTGACGTACGTAAGACTCAATTTCTTTTTTTTTTGCGTACTAAGGTATTCTATTATTCCTTCACACATTTCCTTATTGCTTCGCCAAGCAACAGATTGTAGTGGCAGACAGCACAATACTTTTTTCTCTTATAAAGGGTAATCTTTCACTCCAAACCGACGGTTTCTGAGATTAGCATAAAATATAGTACGGTATAGTTTCGCAAAGTCTACAAACTTTTTATGAGATCTTAGTAATTTAGGCAGTATGTATTTTTGTTATATATTCTATACTGTGGTAATTGCCCAGCATGTCGTAAAATATGAAGATGGGTTTTGGGTGTGTGATTGTGTAGGCGACGAGCTAGCCGCTTGTCACTACTTTTTAAAAAAATTTTTTGATACCGCCTTTCCCTTTGGGGATTATAGGCGTGATGTTTTAAAAAGAAATACGTAATACTTGTCTAATTTCATCTTAACTAAAATTATAGAAGTAAGGTAACTTTGGGCTATGGTCTCCTTAACTCATGATAAACTTTAAGTTAATTCAATTAAGAAAATAATTCTGTCCGTAACGTTTTAACGACTAAACCACGTCACTGATTGTGATCGTGAGCCACATAAATTGAACCCGTCATTTCGAAAAGGACACAAGTCCATTAATTAAAACTTTTCAGGAACAACAAAAAAGTGTTTATTATAAAGAAGTTATTAGTGGTAAAGAAATTGAACATATGAGTTATTAAATAAAAGAAATAGAAAATTTTTGTGACTTTTATTTATAAAAAAAAAAAGCATTTATCATACAGATATTTTTGATTTAAGTTTCAGGACTAATGCCTTTTTCGAAATGACCTCTCTGATGTTTATACAAAATGAAATATTTTAAGAAGAACTGTTAGTTAATCATCTTGATTTTAGTGAGATTCATTGTTTGCTGAAGTTGTTGGCCACTCAAGAATCTCTGTATAGAAAGTTTGGAACTCTGCTGGAATATATTTTTCTAGTTTTTTTAAATCAAACATTTTCTTTTCATTGATTGGCACTTTACCAGCATATGCAGGAGTATTATTTGATGGTAAGGGGGGCCTGGTACCCATCCTCTGAGTTGAAAATCATGACTAAACAATCTATGGATTCACGTGTTGTCCCAAGACCTGGTGTAGTCTTGAAAAATGTGAAATGTGACATTTAGGAAATAGCAAAAGTCCAGGACTCGTGCCTTTTTCAAACAGACTTTAATTTTCGTTTGCCTTTTAAGTTGACTTGTGATGTATGAAGATGCGCCCTTTTCACGGGGAATATGTAAAACGTTTCGACAAATAAAATGGCGCCAAAAAGTGATATTTGAAAAAAGTGTGACTCGTGCCCTTTTCGAAATGACGGGTTCAATTCTACATTGCCATTCGCAAAATAGTCGTTATACAATATTCAAAATAAAAAGTCAATGCAGACCTTACCAACATTTCAATACAAGTTTTTTCAGTCGATTTAAAATTCTCTTCTACTATTTCATATTTAACTAACAAAGCCTGTTTTAAAATATATTTTATGTATTTTTTTAACATGTAGCCACTGTATTCGGGCATTGTACAGTCGTAAATACAATATACATTCTATGATGCATTGGTTCACCTAGTATTCATAGTGCTAGCTTACACACTTAGTTTGGAACTCAGGATTTTGTGCGTCAGTCTGGAGAATTTTTTTTTTTTTAAAGATATTTAATTTGCACTAAACGTATATATTACAATTACAATTACAATCACGAATAAGCAATACGGAACGTATTACTCGTTGGACTCATAACAAGCCACATCTAGCCAAAAATAAAAGTTTTTTTTCAGTAGGTACTTGTACTTTAAGTAATAAAAAAAAAGTTGCCTTTTATGGAAAATTGTGAAAAAGTAGTAACTAACTAACTCACTAACTAAACTTCATGCCACTTCCCTACCGGGGTAGGCAGAGAAAAAAAGTAGTATAGAAGTAAAAATAATATAACAAAATATTTAATTAATTCAATTCGCCGCCCGTTCAAACACACGCAAACGTTAGTACATTGTTTCGGCTCACTATAAAACACACGGCTAATATTTGCACGGGACATCAAAGAGTTCCGAACTCGAAAAGGGTTTATGATGTTTCCACAAATTTACTTAACGTACCCGGCGAAGTTTTAGCAAGTTGTTACATTAAAAATGTAAAACTTAGTGTATGTGGTACGGCAAATATTGTAGTTGGTAAGCCAAAGACTGCGTTTGTGCTGCGAAAACTTGCAAGAGTTGTGCAAATCTACCGGTATGAAATGTTTGAGACATGGAGAATAATGTTTGCAGTTATGAAGAGGTATGATTTTGTGTGCAAACAAGATGGCGGTTTGCTGACGGTAGTTTGATTTTTTGTTTTTATGATAGTTGTGTATTTTGGTTGAGCGAGGTTTTTTATTACCTACTAAAAGTGACTTGATTAATTAATTAAAGTATTAAAAACATCTGAGTGATGAATCGGAACACTGTCGGTGATGTTGTACTATGCTTATAATTTCCTGATCAAACACAACTAATCTACAATAATCCAATCCTGTTTAATAGTTAAACGGATATAAATGAGATCTGGAATATATGTTATACGTATCTCGCATCATGCACAGCGAGGAAATCAGCAGTTGGAAGTTAGATTAACTATTAAATATATTGTTATTAAATAAATTAGATCCCATAAATATAATAATAAATTAATGGGAACGAATAATTAGGAGTGTGTTGTCATACATTTAAAATACAATTATCACCTCCAGTTAGGGAATGTTGACGAATTTGTAACTTATCACAAATTCGTCAACGTTCCCAATCATTCAAGACAGCAAATAAAGTATGTAATGATATGTTAGGAGATAAACGTACATTTCAGAATAAAATGCAATGTTATGTCCTTTGCGGCCGCAAAAAATACAATAGAAAACGCTCTACACATAAACTAGTCAGCCGTAAAACAAATGGAACGTCTGGAAAACACAAGTATTTGTTTGTAATTGTGCAAAAATACCGAGATCTCATTTAATATCAGGTAAAACCGCAATAATAAATTTTTCAGCTCGAAATAAGTTTATATTCTTAAATGAATGAAATTCCTGATGCTAGAGACAAATTATTACCTGAAACAGTTAATAATGTCAGCCATCTGTAAGGAATGTGGAACTATGCAGTGGAACAGAAAAATGGTCAAGTGCACTCCGGTTTTCTTTAAGGGGAACCACTTTATACTAGATTTTAACTAAGGTATTAGTTTTGTACAAAGACTTTGGAAAGTCCAACATCGATGATCTATAACAGGTACTTGCTAAAATTAAATAGCTAATATTTATTGGTAGAGTACCCGATTTGCAAGGTGTTGTAATGCCAAAAGTTTCCCTTTTTCTTAACATAGATAACGCAACCTAAATTGAAAGGTTTAGAAATTTAGATACAAAAAAAAATACAGTACGATTACTGCAGGCGTTCCGTTCTAAAAGAATTCATATTCAAATTTTCGGGTTGATGTAAGCTGTTTTAAAAATATTTTTTTAAACACAGGTAGCATGTGTTCCTTTTTAAAAAAATAATTTTCTTTATACATAAAAAGGCTGAATATGATGAAACCTTACACGAGCAGAACCGGGGCAAAGCTATATACTCCGTTCTCTTCTGAAGCTTTGTCACGGATTAACTAAGAATACATTTGTCGATACTCAAAGGGGAAGCTAAAGTGTTTTCTCTGGATATGTTTCGAGATTCTGCCATAGAAAAAAGATTATTCCTGATTTTATTTGTATGGCAACTACTTTCCTTTTTTCAATGAATCACAAATGTTTTAGTTATAAATGTTTAGATTTCCTTATTTACTATCTTAATGGACGTGTTTATGTAAAAAAGATAGATGGCAATGATAGAATTAAAAAGGTTCTCTAAGTATACCTACAATAAAAACTTTACGCCATTAGATTGACATTAAAAACTACTATGAACTAAAAGACCAAAATGCAACTAACAAGAAATTGCAGTCTAGGATGACCTTTGAATTCCCAGCGGAACCCTACAATATGCATATTAAAAATTCCCTCCTTCGTAATGCTATTAACAATTCCTCTTTAAAGATACTCGCATGCTAAACGCCCGTATTTCCTAACGGACTGAGCTTTCTTGAAGAAACTTTGTATAAAATTTGCAAAAGTTTGAACAAATTGACAATTAGAAAAAAACTTGGAATAGCGAGATAAACGAAAGGGAATACTTAAGTGTTAACTTAACTATACTTTCTATCGTTTTTATGGTAAAGTGTTTTTTTATAGAAAAACTGACATGAAAGAAATGCTACTTCCAGTATTTTTTAATGATTTCTTGTTTGGATATGTTTTATGAAATGTATATGGGAGTTTTAGTTATGGATAAATATAGTTTATGGACTTGAACATCACGTTCATAATACCCGAAGGGGTAGGCAGACTCAAAGGGACAGCAAGGCCCTTAAACAACATTCAGCCAAAAATAAAACTGGGTTAGATTAGATGGAAAATTGTGAAGAAGTAGTGAGAAGTAGGTAGCTACACAATCACATGCCCAAAACCCGATATATCAGTCGCCTTTTACGACATGCTAAGCAAGAATCACAGTTGGCACGTTCTTTGCAAGTCCCTGACCAACATGGGACAATGAGCTGGGTGAGATGCAAAATTGTGAAAAAGTAGTGACAAATGGCTAGCTCGTCGTCAACACAATCACATACCCAAAACCCAATATACCTATTAGCTGCCTTTTACAACACAGTTGGCACTTTCTTTCTAAGTCCCAAACCAACACGGGACAAATATATATTAAGGTTAATAAGTATTTTGAATGGAACATGAAATCGCACTTTAACATAATAATAGTAAGTACATAGTAGCAATTTCAATTTAACTTCATATCCGAATCTTATTCTGTCAGCTACTGCCATCAAGTCTAATGCGATAAAATATGTCAAATACTAATAGAGCTAATATAATAACGAAGTCAAGAAAAGTCCAATAATTATGCCGACATAAATTAGCTGTTGTACAACATTATTAAAACATTTTCCAAACAGATACTCGATATAATTAAATTGATCGGATCAAGATCCATGGTTACAGGCAGATCAAAGGGTTACAGTTAAATCGAATATTGTTCATAGATATGACTGTCTGATTACAATACCATTGCTGTGTATAACTACAAAGAACGTTTTCGGTAAATTTGCCATCGTAAATTAATTAACTAGCATTTGGTAAGAGATGAATGATGCTCGAATTATGTGAAATCAATTTGGCGTTGCTTAGTGATTATATATTTCATTGCGGATGTTGTATCTCCATGTCAGAGACTCTTATAGTTGATGATTTCTTAACTAATATAAATATTATCAACTAATAAAAATAATTATATTGTAAATAAAAGGAAACAGTCGACACTGCATAATTAAAGCAACCAATAAAATATATGACGTCACCCTCAAGACAGTGATTTTAACCTTAAGACGGTTTTCGTTAAAAACGCGAAAAATGCAAATATCAGACAATTTGACGACATACATACATTGATCTGTGAAATGAAATTAGGTTTCTCGTTACGTTCATTGGGTTTGTTATCATTATTGAGATTACAAAATCATATTGCTTACGTATTATTTTTAATTCAGCAAACCAAAAATTATGAAGATACGTGATAGATAGATTGATAGATCCGTGGCGTCACTAGGTCCGTAAAAATTTACCACCTAATTGACGTAAAGCGCTCCTTTTCAGCTTTTTAAACCCTGTATTTTTGACATTTTTCGAGTATCAAATAAAGAAAGAAAATACGTATTCAATATTTTTTGATAATCTAATTTACGGAATATAGATTTTTTTCCATTAAACTAGCTTATAATGACGTTTCCAGGCCGTAGTAGTATTACTACCTACTCAATTAGTATCGCAAACAATATATTATAAATAAATAGGGCATTTATCCGAGGTTCTGCGACGCCCCAGGGTACTTTAAGAGCCCATTCCGAAGTTCGGTTGTAAAAGAGTCCGCTATCGATCACCATCACCCTTCCTATAATTTCACTTCAGTGGGAACTACTTTAAAATCCAACCAACTTAATAGCCCGACAATAGGGGTGTTACCATATTTTTGGTGTTGATTTTAATTAAGTGACCCAGATGCAGAAACTAACTTAGTTCACCCCCATGCCTCGGAAAGCACGTTAAGCCGTTGGTCCTGCGCCTGACCTCTCACCGGTCATGTCGAATTGCCGTCTCACAGGACTATGAGAGTGAAGGAATTCAGAGTGCACCTGTGTTTGCGCACACACTCTCGTTGCGATGGGCCACCGTGACTGATATCGGTTAGGAGGACATTATTTAGTTCATTAAGGGCCGATTTTTTAAAAGTCATATAAAGAATTAACCGACTGATAAAATATAAAGTCACCAATTTGCCATACGATATTTTACTAAGAAAACAGGCAATTACATCTTCTAGATTGTGCTATATTCGATTTTTATCTTTTATCTGACTGAAAAATCAGCACTTAATCGATTTTTTGAATCCTTTCATATTTTCAAATCATGACAATACACAAGGCGCTTGACGATAGAAATTGTGAACACCTTTTGCAGATAATAATGGTTAAAACTACTGAGTTCTTGTTACAAACACTTAATAAAAACTTTATTGACACGAAACACGTCATCGATATACCGAACACCGACGAATTACCAACCCTGATCTATTAAAAAAGTCACTAGCCAATCTTATTACACGTTAAAAATACTCAGAATACTCCCTCCTGGCGGGTGTTTGTATAATTCCGTACAAATTATCCGGTAGCGGAGCTTAACTTTTAGAGGAATATCCGATCAAACATCGGCGTAAACTAATTCCGGCGAGCAAACTCCAAACTCGCTTAAAAAGAAAAAACGGGCAAGCGTGAACCGGTAAGGGTGATGAGAAGTCCGTATCTATCGGTAAAGATTTGAAGAAGAAATATCGGTGCAACAGAAGGCACACCTTTTTTTGAAAACATCAAGATAAAAGCCACTTTACACTATTATTGCACACTGTGCCGTCTAACATAACCCAATTTTGTTTTAAGCTCATTGTGGTTTAATGAGATTATTTGGCCTCTACCTATCCCTGCGGAGATTGCGTAGTAGTATGTATGTATGTACGTACATCATATTATTATGGTGTTAAGAATTCAAAAGTAGTTGTGAGTACATGTATAAAGCAATCATATATGGATTGTTCGCAAAGTAATACGAATTAACGACTGTCAATATGGCTATTAGATAATTCAAAAATATTAATTATGGCTAATGTTAAAGTTTATGATACAATGTTTTTTTTGTCTTATTTTATAGTAAATACAGTTTACCTCTTAAAACATTCACCCTTCAACCCCCAAACATGGCGGACGTATGCATCGTTATTTGGGTTACCATTTTAATTCGAGCGTGGAACGCCAAAAAAGTATGGCAACATAGCTACGAGGCCAACTAAATTGGTTACCGATTACACTGGCGATTTGCCCCAGCGTCGCTCGCCTGAACCCTTCACTCTGCCTGCCATGAGCTCAATATTGGTAATAGACTTTTGAGTACCCTTTTAGCTACTGGTTTTAAACGAATGAGGGCGGTTCATGTTAAAAAATATTGCTGCCGATTTTATGGCCATCCTCACTCAAAAAAATACTTTTAGATTATTCATTTTCATTCTAAAAAGAACATTAACATCCGTGTTTATTCAATTGTATATCACATTCTAAACATTTTTGTAACGGAATACACTCCACTTTATGGAAATACCTAATAGCTTCGCACATTTCTAACGATCACGAATAGTACCTACATAGTTTTGTGTGAATAGACGCAATGCCAAATTCGAAATGTATATTTTAATAATGCTGATAAAGTATGTTTCAGCTGAATATAATTAAAAGATATTTCTAAAAAAAATTAGAACAGTTCAGCTGACTTCTGAAAAAGTTTTAGTCATGGTATATTACGGCATCTAAAAAATAAAGGTTACTGATATATGCCGACTGACGACTGGCCAGTTGGTCGAGACATTTGTACTCGGGTCATGGATGTTTATAAACGTATTAAGGTATGTCTATCAGTTCACCTAGTATCCATAGCACAAGCACAGGCTTAGTTTGGGACTAGGAAATTGGTGTGTTAGTCTGGAGAATTTATTTATTTATATTTATTCAATTCAACGACAAATCTGCCAAACGTTTCTAATCGAGATGATAGATGTAGTTAATCTGGATAAGTTATTGTTATAAGTTACTCGGATAACTTATAAGGAACTTGATCAGTAAGTGCCGAAATCTGTCTTAAAAGTTTCAATAGTCTATTTTTAAAATAAATTTGAATTCGTACTGCTTTTAACGCCTATATTTTTATGAAGACATTGTCACCTCTAATCCTATGTTCTATTATGCCTTAGTCACTAGTCTTAACGTATAAATAGGTCAGTGGTCTAAGCCACTAATAGACCGTTATTAGCCCTGTAAGCCGTAGTCAAAGTGAATGATTAAATACGAGGAAGATCGTGTGCCAACCTCCGGGTAATCTCGTCTTAATCAAAATCTAGTACAGTCATACCTGTTTTATTATTGACTAGCAGCGCCCCGCGGTTTTACCTGCGTAGTTCCCATTTCCGTTGGAATACAAGGATAAAATATAGCCTATGTTACTTGCCGATAAAGTAGCTTTCTATTGGTGAAAGAATTTTTCAAATCGGCCCAGTAGTTTCGGGGCCAATTCAATACAAACAAACAAACAATCAAACCTTTCCTCTTTATAATATTAGTATAGATAATGGTGTTGAATTGTGCTGTATGATTGACTATCTACATAGTATGTATAATTTTATTTATTTCTATTATAATAGTGGATATATTCTGCTAATAAGAGATACTAGGTGGTCGTAAGAATTGCATTTTTGATAGACATCAGATTGTCATTTTGACTCATGTTAAAATACAGTTAATAACACTTACTTATTCGCGTACACGTACAAGTATGTATAAATAAATGTATTTTTGGTAAACACACAGATATTTGGGTTTATATCTGACCCGATACTTACAAAAAATATAAAAATAAGGAAAGAAAAAATACCATAACCAACTTAATCAATTCGCACTGAAGTCAGCAATATAAAAATAAGTATTCCATCCGAATAATAAATTTTAATCTACGAAAACGGGACCGCCTAAATCACTTAGGGTGTGTAAATAATATCGTTGTCGATAACACAACAGTCAGTCGTTGACCGGCCGTCAATTAGCAAAACAAGATTAACTACTTACTTTCCCGCTCATTCTTGACAGCTCCAAGTCGAAGCTGACCCTTCAAATTACTACGAAGCCCTCTAATCTATCCGGCCGATTAATATTTATGTCGACATTAACGGCGTCAAATTGATTTCAGGACCAGCTATTATCCTGAACTGCGCAGAAGAATAGACTTTTAAAAGTAGTGTTAAGAGAAAGTGCCTAACATTCGGTGGACGAATCGGCGTCCCCCGTTTGTGGTCGACAGCCGCAATTCGTGAAATGGTCAAGGTAATACAAAAATCTGTATGAATAATTCACCGCTCCTCAATTCACGCCACGCTAACCCTTCCCTCGTGTTCCGGGTTCACTTTGTAAATACATTTCGAATCACTCACTCACCGGCGAATCAAATATTCGCTGCGAGTCGACCTCTGTTTGAGTTTTGTTTTGAATTTCAAATTTTTAAGGTTGTGACGCACTCTTTTAACTCACGTATTGAGCTGGTTACACACAGTCGGCACAGTGTAAACACGGTAGTGAGTTTATTAGGAACGTTTTAAATTTGTTACGGACGCAAATTGTAAATGTGGAAACGTTTTTCGCGGAAGTCGGACGAGATTATAGTAAATATGCATGTCAATAACAATGGCTTTATTTGCGTTGTTATGATATGATATTTGTTTTCAAAGTTTGTTAATTGAGTGCATATTTCAATTTAAGCTGCATTTTGTAGTTACATTATGTTACTATGTTTAAAAATAAACAAACACTGTACCGGCTGGTGATTTAATTTAAAGGCGAGTCCACTTTTAAAATAGCTTAACTGATTAATAAGATGAATTATAGCATACTAAAATCCTGGCAAACTAATGAATTACAGTGGACAAGTCTTGTAGATAGATCGTGGCTTCCTTCCACCCGCCTTGACTGTGAATTGTTAATCTTTGTCGTATTGCTAACCGATGACTTGGTAATCACTTGTGGCTAATGATAACTTAAGCATTAACTATCGATTTTGATGTCTTTGTAGCAACTCACAATTTTCTCTTGGTGTTGTATTTTTTCATTCAAATGTGAACTGCACAACGTGTTTACAGATAAGTACTAGTTTGTATTGATTATTGAATGTTTTATGTGTTTTATTATCCTATAAGATACATGTATCGGTAGTTTCTTTTTATTCCAGTTTGTTGGATGGGTATCTAATCTAGTTTGACAATTTTTATGGGCCAACAAAGCTTATACTGCCATATATACCTATAGCTGAGGTACGATTGAAGATCTTATACAGTAAATGTCTTATTTGACAGGTCTTAATGCTGGATTAAACAGTTGGAAATCAGGTAATTCCAATTAGTGCGTACATAATTTGTATGGTCACGAAACAATTATTTGTTTTTTTCTGACGATGTAATGTTGTTAATATAAACGTTAAATGGTTAATAGAATGAAAAATCTATCTATAGTGTTCATTTATTCAAATGAAAAAAAAAAACAAGTATTATCCGAAAATCTAAAAATATCTGATATAAAAACATTTAAAAAAGTTATGCATATAAACATGATGTAGAGGCTTACAATCAATTACAGAATGCATTCAGTTTGAAATTCATTATCCTGTTAGTTTGTGTTTGAAGTAATATTCATTTTAAAATTTGATGAAGTGTAGGTATGTTTTTAAAAATGAGGGTGAAAAGTTTTTAAAAATAAATTATAGCGAAAACGTTCAGAGAATAAGAACATATTTTAAAACTGAATCATTTACATTGCATCATCAGCGAAGGTAATAAAATCGTTGCAACTTAATATCCATCCATGGAAAGCATAAAAATGGATGGAATGCTTACAAGGTTTTTTTTTCTCTCTATCGCACAAGTAAACCCAATATGCCCCAAAACCAAGATTTCGAAAATCCTATGGTACTTACCTACGTAGTTACGTAGGTAATCAGAATCATTTTAATACAAGCATGTGAAAAGGCAATTTTTACAGTATCTTCGTAAAATGATTTTAGATATTATATTTCATATATTTTTTTAACCATATGTACCGTTTTCAGTCGAAGTGGCTTGTATCATGAACTTAGATTAACTTAGTAACCCTTAGATCGGTAAAAGTCTACACTTCTGTATATCCTTTAAGTACCTTCACGTACCTGAATTCGAATTAATACAACTCATATTTGAGCATATAACTACATCGTACGACGTTAAATTACATTATTGTTTACATTTATAAATTATAGCTGTGATACTAAACATCAAATGTCCAAATCTGTCCATCAATGTCGGGCCAGGCTGATTGAAAACGGCGCTATTACGAAAATTGCTCGAACCCGCCGCATTCAAATTAAACCTATCAAATACCGGATTACTAAGACACAGGACGGAACGCGGTGACCAATTTCATTTATAATGAGCTTGTGTCAGCCCGCCGTTTGTATAAAAGCGGATGGAAATATTCACCGCGACATGTGTAGTGCGCGTAATATATTATGTAGGTTACAGTATATTATATCTTGATATAATATACTGTAACCTACATAATATAGAACAATTTCGTTGAAAACTACTTGTAGTTTTCAACGAAATTGTTCTGTTGCAGGGACTAAATTGTGTGTTCTGTGGGGTTTATATTTACTTCCGAGGCTGAAAGAAGCAGAACCAAGAGCCAAACTGTAGTCACGCCTCGTTGCAATCGGCATAGTGGTTCAGGCGTGGAGACGCAACAGCAAACACAGTTAATTTCGTATTGATTATATTAATTAACATTAGAAAAATGCTACCATGAAAAATCGAGCTCTGAAAAGTGATTTAGAGTTGGTTCAAGTTAAGTTTAGTTAATGTATTGTCATTTATTTAACAGTAATTATTTTCCTTTTCAAAATCAGCTTTAAAAGTAAACTACATACTTCAGAATGAATTAACGCGAAGATTGTGACTAAGCAAACTAGAGTAAGACAATAATTTCAATATGAAAATAACGGCACGGATATCGCAAGGTACTATCTCAAAAATTCATAAAGGGTTTATCAAAGCTTTTGCTAAAACGAAGGACTTTAAATGTTGTCACGTTTCTGCGAAGTGATCTTGCTAATGCATTTTTTGTAATTTATAGAGAAAAGTGTATAATAATCATATTAAATTTATTCTAGAAACGAAAGCTTTATGCTTTGTTGTATTTATTGTTTATGTGCCGAAAGGAGGTACTATGATTGTATTATTCCAATGTAGGCCTGGAATTTAAATTAATGTTCCATGTATTTTCTTTGTCTGTGGTAGCTCAATGGTAAGGACACGCGCTTCTTAACCGAGGAGTGCGGGTTCAAACCCGGGCACGTACCTTTGGATTTTTCAAATCTATGTACGTATTTATACCACTAGTTTGACGGTGAGGGAAAATCGTAATGTAACCTGCAAATTCAAACCACTGTGGATTTGTAACCATGATTCAAAAAATTTCTAATTCCCCTATGTAAGGGTTACGAAGGTCAGATCGGTAGTCGCTTTTATCTAAGCACGGGATATAACGGGATGTAACGCTGAAAAGATGATGATTTTTTTTATCTATCATGTTGCTAAAATCTACCATTAGTGTTTGTTATTATGTAGGCGACGAACTAGCTACTTGTAATATTATTTTCATATGTTTTTCAAACACAATTAATTTATTTTTTGTGAAATTTTATTAAACACACTTGCTGTTCCTTCCACTCTGACTACCCTTTCGGTTATTGCTGACTTGATAGTTTGTATGAGACTATTCCAATTGTTTTTACTGCCTTATAATATATATGTAATTTTTAGTAGGTACGATAAATGGTTGTGCTCAGTAACCGAAAATAGTCATACCCAACAAATAGACGTGACGCCAAAATAACACTTACTCTACTTTACAAAAGATAAGCCGAAAGGCCGAGGAAAGTATAATGCTTATAGTAACTGACTAATGGTTGCGCCACGCACGCGACGTGACGTCATAAGCGAAAAATAGCTGACTGTACTTGCTCTACTAGAAGTAGTGGTTGCAGAGGATGAGGTAAGGGTTACAAGTCACAAATCAAATAATATTGCACCTCAAACAAATACATTTTTCACAATTTTCCATCTAACCCAGCCCAGTTTTATTTTTGGCTGAATTTGGTTGAGGGACTCGCTGCTCTTTGACTCTGCCTTCATAAAGGGAAGGATTATCAGCGTAATATTATCAAAAGATACATACTGATTAGTGGTCATAATTCTTTATAAATTATGTCTGACAATATCATAATATGACGTCACTGCTTACTTAACTGATTTTATAGATGTTTTAACAAACAATTGATAGGAGCGTATTTAAAATATTATTTTAAAGTCTGTTTGTTTGTGTATTTTACTATTCGATCCATATAATTTTATCAATTAAAACCCAAATGACATGAAGCCCCCTTTGATAATTTCCGTATCCAACAACAAGATCTGCTTTCACACATTTTCCTCAGCACCTTCAATCACGCTCCATGTCCCAAAACCTCACTCATTGCTTTAAAAAACTTATCGATAGAGGGAGAAGCCAGAAATATTGCGTACTGGCAATCCGAAACGGGATAATTAAATTCCGCACAAAGAATCGTTTGAGCGGTCCACACGCAAGGCTGGAGGGAGAAACACAAGATTTGTGAAAATATAACTTTTCCCCGACACAACGGACGGTTTCGTACGCCATTTCCTCAGCAGTCGCAGGTGAGATTTATCTTCGGATAATTGGATAAAGAACGCGTTTGCGAGATGTGATACGAAGCGGAAGGGGGGATGGAAAAATCGGCATTGCCAATAATAATCTGTTGTGAACGTAATGCTGTTAGAGTTGCTTTGCGTTGAGTTGCGTTGCATTACGTTGCGTTGTTTTACGACGCTTAGTTTCGGAGAAAA